>CM037857.1:30930147-31530147 GCA_021292105.1 Anadara kagoshimensis
TATCCGATTGTTACAGCTTAAATTTCAACTTAATAATTTTACATTATTAAGGTTTAATAATGTGAAATAAGATTAATTTCAATATTTATGTCCCTATTGTACATGTATAATAAAACACAAATCAATCTAACATGCAAACCCATGTCAAAATCAAAATTTAGAAGCAAAGTAAAAACTTTGAAATTGACTGATTAGGTTAAACACCTGAACCTCTACCAGAAAAGTGCGACCAGGTGCTCCGGAAGGGTACGCACCTTTTGTTTAGCTAGCTACACCCGCCAAGTGTGTAACCAATTTGAGTGAAACAAAATCATACGCACAGTCCATATCTAAACCACAATATCAAAAGCGGAGTTAATTCTTTGAAAACGATATATTAACTTAACACAAGGAGTCCCAACCGATCATCGAGGTTAGGTGTTCCTGGAAGGTAAGAATTTACCGTCTAGTTAGCTAAAAGCGTCAAATATATCTAGGGTAAATTTGGATACAGACACAACAAACTTATCCCCAATATTGTAATGACTACCATACAATTTTTTTTAGTGTTTGGCTGAAATCGATATTTTACATGTCATTTACGATTTTTAAAAATTTAATCATAAAATTCAATCAAAAAATGTATTGAATGTATTTTATGATTAATTTCAAAAATGGTTTATGGCATACAATAAGTGAATCAAGCTAATGACGAAAGTGTCTGTCATGTTTGGCGGTTTTATCATTTAATAATAAGTTGTTTTATCCATCAAAACCAATGTAAATGGTTTATCATCGATATCTCTGTTTTCATTTTAGACGCTCATATAGCCGTTTTTATGAAATTTTCAGTAAATCAATGCATTTTGTTTTATTTGATATTGGAAAAGCAATAGATTTTTTTTCAAAAAACGTATATTCTTAAGAAACATATTCAAGTTTCAAAACATTCCTAAGTTATTCATATCACTGAAATATATGCACATACAAGGCGAGCACATAGACATATTTATACAAACAGACAAAAGGACGGCCAATTTTGAATGCATAGATATAAACAGAATTTGAAAAAATAGTATATTAGTATTTCATAAAGGTTTAAAAATTCAAAGTTTTAAATTTGATTCTTGGTTTTAATATGAATGCACGAAATAAATGTACATAAGAGAAAATTTAATAAAGATCTACAACTGTTCCTTGACAGGATAATAGGAAACAAATTTAATTATTTCTATGTTCAAACATAAAAAATGAAGTGCATATTAGTTGATACAGTTTTAACGAATTGATCATTTTATGTTAGTTCATTCTTCGAGTGCAGAAACATTAATTGTATAGTTTCTTTTTTATGTCTGGTTATTACTCTTGTCTATTATATTCGAATTGCTTTAGAATGTTTTTGTTGTCTTCATAAGTTTTTTAATGTCTCGAGTTGTATTTCTAGGGAAGCATTTAAGAACTTATTGATATAACTTCCTAGGTTATCAAGTAATGAAACAGGTCCAAGTTTCATAATCATTGGCTAAGATTTTCCTTAAATTTCATTCAGCAAATTTTGGTAATCTTTTTTTTGGAACTACTGATGAATATTTTAAATATTGTCAAAACTAAATGCAAATGTTTTATCTAGAAGTGATCTTAAAAATGACCATTACAGTCAAAAACATTATAGCAAATTTTGATAATCTATTTTTGTCAAAACTATTGCAAATGTTTTAATCTAGAAGTGATCTGAAAAATGACACCTTAAATTTCTAAATATCTTGGAATTTAACAAAATTGTGAAGATTTATACATGTATTTTGTTAAGATTTAAGTTAAGAGAAATCTTGGCTAAGTACGCACATGTAATGAACTGTAAATTAAACCATTTTAAACATTGCAGGGTTAGCTTCAACTCTTAAAAAGTTGGAGCCAAACCATTAGCCAATTTTAAGATTTAGTAGCCAATTGATATGTCTATATAAACTAAAAAAGAAGATAAAATGTCTGAGATGTAGTTCTTAAATCTGTTTTTATATTTTCTGAATTATCTAGAATTTGTAAAATTTGTATTACTCTTTGATACTTTCAAACATAGAGCAAAAAGCTATATTTTTGGAGCTAGAAATTATAAAAATACAATTGGTTAAATTCGCGAATGGCAAAGTTCAATACTTGATGGGTGAGCAAGGGAAAATGACAGTTACAGTGAATATTGGTGCATTGGTTTTTATATTTGCTTTTTTTATTCGTTTAAATGTGCTTATTTGTAGATCACTGTTTGTTCAAATGAGTGATGTCGTTGATTCTATCTTGATTCTATCTAATAATAAGTATCATAACCAAAATTTAGGACACAGTGTCTTTCCATATAAATGATTTTTTGCGAAATCGTATTCTTAGTATAAACGAGGGGTTGATGTTCGCGATTTTACACAACAAAGTCGTATCTTAAATACCCGTCATGTCCAGTCTTGTTTGGCTGTTAATGTAATGAACTTGCATTGTTTTCGCTCTTGTACGTTGGGTATTACTATAAACAGTACATGGATTTTAATTTCTGTAACAAAACATTTTTTAAAAAGATAAAGATTTAATGTCCTAACTTAAAGTTTTTTCTATAAATTACTATTTTAATAAAGTTTACATTTTTATTGTTATATCTTTAAATGTTGTCCATTGAATGTCTATACATATATATATATTTAGCAATTATATAAGTATATTTATTATATAAAAGTGTTCCATAAGCCAATATCTTTTGGCTGGACATTAATTTGATATATTGTTTTAATTGCATTGATTTTATATTTATTGATGTGTGACACTATAATAAAACTATATTATCATTATTTTTATCATTTAAAATGAAGCATGTTCAAGAACCATACTTCTATTATATTTTCATATGCAACAACTACAACAAAGAATGTGAATTTTTTAAATGCCATTGATGGTCCAAATATTAATCGAAATGGTGCTTAAGTTGGTGTATTAGTGACATCTAAAGTCATCGAAAAACAACCATTTTGTAATTATACCCTACGAATTTAATAATTGCATTTCCTTTCTATCTAAACGAAAAGAGCGGGGTACCGGGTAGTGGTAATGTGTCTCAATTCAAGGTTGAGAAAAAGTCGGACATACGCAAAGACATATATAATAATAATAGTTATAAGAAAGGGTAAATCAATGCCACCATGGGTTGACTTAACTACTTTCGTCAAATTAATTTGGCACGGCATGTACTAAGCCTTGAATAGCTCAGGCTTTAAAAAGCTAAATCTAATTTTTCAAAGCTTTTATTTTCTCTTTTTCTTTTTTTGATTTTGATATGAACTCAGATTGGTTTATTTTAGTTTCTTATTTAATTTCATGAAATATGCTTGTTATGTCTTTGTTCTTTTGCTAAGTATACGGTTTGCAGGCACTAGTCTCAATCGGATATTTTACACAGTTCATCAGATATCCCTTACTTCAAACAATTGTTCTTGGTCAAAAAATTGAAGCGGAGTTGAGTTGAGTAATGGTGTTTATGTTCCCAGTCAAGAACATTTTACTTTTATCGAGACGTTGCCAGCTATAGGCATAGATGCAGAAATGTTGCCTGTGCGTTGCGCTGATTGCATTATACAGCAGGGTTCTTTATCGTGCCAAGCCCACTCTGACACGGGACCCGTTTATTTTAAGTTCCCATCCGAAAGAACCGTGACTTTCATTTCGTAATGCCGAATGCTTGGCGAAAGAACAGTCACTACCCACTTTCAAGTCTTTGGTCAGACCCGGCCGGAGTTCGAACCCACGACCTCCCACTTACGGAGCGAGCACTCCCAAGTCAAGCTTCTTTTACGTGTATCAATGTGATGGATGAGGAATCCATAGTCCCCTTAGAACACAATCTACCTTTGACAAGAGAAATGACGAACTTAATCATACCAGAATCTGCCCGAGTAGACTTCGAACTTAACGATGATTGGAGAGAACTATAGACCAATCGGCCATCTTGACCGCCCTTTGACCATAAGAAACAAATATTAATGTGAAAGAAAACATTTTAACACCTTGAATAAAGTCTTAATATAAGAAAGATCCTTTAGTATACCCTTATAGGGCAAGGAATATGTATCGCTACATCCCCAGCCCATAGTTTTTTTTTCACCGACATTTTTAAATTGTAAATAATGTGTTAAATTAACAAACTACAATAGCTGTCCAGAATTTGACAGAGATATGTTTTTATGACTTGTTATTCTCGTAAAGTTTGTCCTCACCATGCTCCCAGACAGTAAAATGCCATACTTTACATAAATTCTTTTATATGCACACGCAAATAGTCAAACTTAAACATAAAAACATAAAAAATGTGTTTAAGTTTTGTGTTTTACATATCGGAAAATAGGTCGCTTAGGGAATCCCTATAGTACGGACAGTACAAAAGTTAAACACTGAACTAACAAAAAACGTCAACGTTTTGCTGCTGAATGACTGGCATATGGATAACCAGGGCCAAAAAGCTGCAAAAGGATATACAGCAGCTGTCGAAAATATGTTGATATATAGTTAAGTATGATAAGCTGCCGATTGTACACTACTTTGTCAGCTTGATGTTAAACTTTTGACAGGTTTGCACTGTACCCAGTTATATATTTTAATTATATGCTTATAAGGTTTGTTTTTAAAATGTTCGTGCTTATGGGTCACATGTTGTTAATAAGGGAATGGTCATTTACCTGAAAATGTTTCAAATTTAAAAATGTTCCTGCTTATGGGTCACTGGTTGTTAATAAAAAGGGTTTGCCATTTACCTCAAAATGTACCAAAAGCAACTTCGGATATAGTACCTCGTTTATATCAGTTACACGTTGAATGCTGGTTTAATGTCTCGAAATATTTCATTATTCCGTTTTATTATTCCATTGATAAACTTACTTTCATTGTCTTATGCCATGTATTATGTATAAAGAGTATACATTTAAATTACAAATTTTCGTGGGGGATTAAATTTCGTTGCATTGTAAATGCATGTACCACTCAATTTAAAAAATACAACTATGTTTACTTGTCAAGGTCCTCAATAGGATGTTTTCTCATGATAATTATTAATGAACTACAAATATTGTCATTTTGATTTGACGTTTCGTAATCGAATTACATATTATACCAGTTTGATATTTACAGCACTAGACGGCCGTTTCGGAATACAATTCCTCATCAGTAGTGCTTGGACCAAGATTATGAAACCACAATTATTTTGAAGATGTTGAAATGCTACTCAAAGTACCAAAATATATTCCTTAGAATAATTCAAACTTAATGCAGGAAACAACAAATAAAGAAAAATATAGTTTTTATGAAAACATGCTTTTGGTTTTTTTTTTGACAATTTCTCCTGAACTACTGAGTTGACTTCACTTTTATTACTATTTTTGCATAACCCAATGTTGGTGCTTCAAAATATAACAAAAATAAAATTATAATTTTTTACCTAAAGGCCTTTTTTACACATGGATAGTCATTTAACTCATGGGTTGACTTCACTTTTCACTTTCATTGCTATTTTTGCATAACCAATATTGGTGCTTCAAAATATAACAAATAATGAAATTATAATGTTTTTACCTAGGGGCCTTTTTTACACATGGATGGTCATTTATACTCTTGACAACATACAAATGTATACGCCATGTGTATCACGTGGTCACCACATGAACCAGAACCATTAGTTATAAAATCACAAATATACCAGCCAATTTCCAAACCACAATCCCAAAAGTAAAGAAACTGAAAACTGGCAAATTAGATAAAAACAAACATACGACTATAATGGGGAAAATGTTTGCGTGGGTAAAAATATCGCTAATTTAGCGCTAAAGAAATTAGCGCGAAAGTTTTACCCACGCGAAAATAACAGGTTAATACAATAATATACAGAATATATACCCACTTATATTGTTAACTTGAAAATTACACCTATGCGAAATGTCAGATTTTAGAAATCGCGAAATTTTCAACCCGACAAAAATCCCGTTTACAATATTCCATGACCGAATCACAATCCAGAAGCGAAGTCAAAACTTTGAAACTGACAAATAAGGTTAAACACTTGAAGCTGGGAAATGAGGCCGGTTACTCCGGAACGGTAAGTATCTCCTGTTTAGCTAGCTTAACCTGCCACGTGTGTAATCAAATTTGAGTGAACGGAACATGGAACTATTGATCGTCAAATAAAGAAACACTTGTCAACGTTAACCAGTGAAGTGAGGCCGAGTGCTCTGGAAGGAAATAAGTACCTTCTCTATGGCTAGCTAAACGCAAGATGCGTAAAAAAGTAAAGAATTTGTACTGAAGTATAGACATGAACACTAACATGTTCAAATACAAAAATAAACTGAAAAGACAGACGTCTAAATACAAAAATAAACTGATAACACATTTTAGGACAAAGGCGTGAATGGCTTTCTATTTATGACAGAGACAAGAATCGTATTATGAGGCGACAAGTCCTTCAATTATTTAAAAAAGGTTTTACTGGAGAAAAAAATGATTTTCCTACCTTGTCATAAAATAATCCACCATAATGTGTATCTTAAGCTTCTTATAACATATTATTGACACAAACTTATATAAATAACTCGAAATAAAACACGAAAGGAAAGTCATCTCATACTAGCTGATTCTTTATATTGCCAAATTTAGCCGTTAATATTATATTTTATTCAGAAAATGACAAAAGAACCCTTATGTCTTTTACGTCATGATTACAGTAGAATTGTAAATTCCTTGATACAAAGTACTTATTAAAAAAGTGGCCATTTTGGAAGAATTGCTTGTTCCTTGTTTTGTTAATAACATATTATACAAGTGTTAATTTTACAGAACTAGACAGTGGTTTCGGAATACAATTCCTCATCAATAGTGCTTGGACCAAACTTGTGAAACGAAAATTTTTCCAAGGGGTTGAAAAAGTATTCAAAATATATTTAACCAAATTAAGGTAAGGAAATACTTTACATTAGGGAGTATACCTTAGTTTTTGAGGATTTCAGAAAATAGTATATTTCTGACAATAGAAAAGTATTACCTATTCAGTTTGTGTAAGAAGTTTGTAATTGCTAAATATATATATTTTGAAATCAGTGGTTTAATAAGTAGGATAGTTGAGGACCCTCAGTTGTACTAAAACAATACCACTTGATGTTTACAAAAGTGTTGGTGTTAAGTCGCTAATTTGAAATTCATAATCAATTGCCCAAGTGTTTGTCTTGTCTTGTATTGTTTGACTTTGTATTATTTACTCGTGTTGTGCATTGTTGATAGTTTGAGTTTGAATTAAACTGACTTGCAATTTTTGCATCCACGTCAAAAGCAAACAAACAAATCCATGTCTAAATCACAATCCAGAAGCAAAGTAAAAACTTGGAAACTGAGAAATTAGGTTAAACAGGTGAACTTCCACAAGGGAGGCTGGATGCTCTGGAAGGGTAAGCATCTACTGTTTAGTTAGCCACATCCGTTATTTGCATAATTAAAATTGAATGGAAAGGAAAATTGAAGTAATGGACGTCAAATATATCCAATCCTGGACACAGAGACATCAAATTTCATAGGCGCAACTTAATTTCAACTTGGCAATTTTGTATTTACATATATACCAGTTTTAATTTTACAGCACTAAACGGTCATTTCAGAATACAAGTCCTTATAAGTAGTGCGAGAACCAAAATTGTGAAACCAATTTGCTTCCAAGAGGTTGAAAAATATCCAAAGGACCAAAATACATTTCATCTTAAACTATAAAATGTCTGTCTATATTGTTACTTCAATTAAAAAAGATTCTATTTAATTTGTTTTGATAAAGTGTAATTTTAACCACTGAGTCGGTATCTCTGGTGGATGTTTCGCTGAATATATTACAATCTCAGTAGGTAATAATTTTGTAAAATTCTCAGAATTATACCAATGTCTAAATTTGTTGCTTGTTAGAATCTTAAATTCCTAAAAAAAGGTATATGTCCTCATGCAAAGCATTTCCTTAGCTTAATTTGAAAAAATACTTTTTGGTTTTTTGGTCCTTTGGTAATCTTTTCTACATATTTGAAGAAAAATTTAGTTTCGCAATTTTGGTCAAAGCACTGATGAGGGACTGTGACTGTTGTGAAGTTTAAACTGGTATAATATGTAATTGATTAATAAGGGTAAACAATGTAATGTGGTTAAGTATTTGATTCATATAGCTTTTTTACCAATAAATTAAAACTGATAAGTATTATTTTTTAGGATTTTAAATCCTCTATCAAGGTATACTCTCTAATGCAAAGTATTTCCTTCGCTAAATTTGGTAAAGTATATTTTGGTATTTTGGGAATCTTTTCAACATCTTGAAAAAGCTTTAATTTTATTATTTTCATCCAAGCACTACTGATAAGGAATTGTGTTCCGAAACGGTCGTCTATGCTGTGAAATTTAAACTTGTATTATACATGTATGTAATTATTCAATAAAGGTTAACAATGTTTTATTTAACGTGGTAAATCATTTCATTCATATCACATTTTACTAATAAATTATAACTTTAAATTAATTTTTTTTATGAATTTATACACATTTTAAATTATCATAAAGTTTTTATACACATTGCATAATGTAAAAACACATGAATAAAATTAAAATTTAAAATCATTATTAATTATTATATCTAGCAGAAGTAAGGATAGCGTGTTAAGAAATATTAAAATTAATAAAAAAATCTAAAAATTTTAGTATAATGTATTTTTGTCTGAAATATACTATTGTCTACAATTACTGCAAGCTCAAATTTGAAATACCTCAAAAACTAAAGTATTCTCCCTCATGCAAAGCATTTCCTCAGCTAAAAACATCTCGAAAAAAGTTTTGGTTTCATAATTTTGTCAAATCACTACTGATGAGGAATTGTATTATCTAGTGCTGTGAAATTTAAACTGGTATAATATGAAATTATTTAATAAAGGTCAACAATGGTTTATATAATGTGGTTAATCATATCGCTTTTTTACTAATAAATTAAAACTTGATATGTATTATTTTTTATGATTTTATACACACTTTCAATCATCATAAAGTTTTTTATAAACATTACATAATGTAATAGCTCTCATGAATAAAATTTTGATTCTTTATTAATTAGAAGTATAGATAGCGTGTTCAGAAATATTACACTTAATTAAAACCTAAAACGTTTAATATACTGTAATATCTATCTAAAGTCGTAAGAACTTAGTAATATTCAGTAATATTACAATTGCTTTGGGTGATTGGGAATCCTCCAACAAAAATATAATCAAAAACAAATATTCTTATCCATGTCCGAAATACAATCCAGAAGCAAAGTAAAAACTTTGAAACTGACAAGTTGGGGTTAGACACAGGAACATCCACCAGGGAAGTGAGGCCCGGTGCTTCGGAAGGGTAAGCACCTCCTGTTTAGCTAGCTACACCACACCACTGATCATTCGGATCAAAAACGTCAGTGCCCGCAGTACGGAATTTAAAAATCAGTGGTAAAATTGTTTATTTTTATTTATAGTTTGGTTGTTTTTATTATTTATTTTCATGTTGTGTTCTTAGATGAATGTGAATAATTTTAACCACCTGGCTTTCTTATACGGGTGAACCAATCTATCTGGATTCAGTTTTAATATGTGTCTCCAGTTCGAATCGAAATTTTTTTTTTATGTATTCATGATCTTGAACGAAATTTTTTGATTTGACTACCAATGAATCAAATTTTGTGTCAGCAAAATAAAATTTATGTTTTGTTTAATGTGGTTGAAAGTTGATTTTTATCTGTATTTAGGAATAAATTAAAACGTCGATGTGCATGATTTTTCATAATTTATTACTCTACTTCCAACATAGCGATGGTTTGCAAAAATACCACATTGCATGATAAGACATTTATTATAAATAAAAACGGAGGATTTAAAATTCACTACGATTATAATAATTATAAAAAGTAGTATCAGTAATTTTACAATTTGGTAAAGTAAGTGGGGTGGATTGGGACTATCTGATCATACTACAACAACACCACGGGATATCACCATCAAAAACACACATACTAATCCATTTCCAAATCACGATCTTCCAACAAAGAAAAACTCTTTGAAAACTGCACCTTCTGTTCAGCTAAGAAACACCTCGAAGATTGTGTAATCAAAATTGTAAAAGAAAAAAATGTGAAACTATGGACGTCTTATAATAGATACGGAGACGTCATATTTATCCACAATAGTTGACGTACCATAGTTCTATGTTCCTTTCACATAATATTGATTACACATGTGGCGGGTGTAGCTAGCTACACAGGAGGTGCTTACCCTTCCGGAGCTCCCGGCCTCACTTCCCTGGGGAAGTTTACGTGTCTAACCTAAATTGTTAGTTCCAAAGATTTTACTTTGCTTCTGGATTGTGATTCGGACAGTGATCCGTATATTGTTTTTGATCATGAACCTTTAAAGTGTTTGGCTTAAGTCGTTATTTCACAATAAGTGTTTTGGGGTTTACCATTTATTTGTGATGAATGTAGATAGCTAAACCTTCCAGGGAACACCCGGCCACTCTTGCATGGGAGAATCTCACGTGTTTAACCTAATTTGTCAGTTTCAAACTTGTTTTTTGGTTTGGACATGTAATAATATGTTTGCTTTTTATTGTGTTGCCGGGAAATCACTACTAACAGGTAAGTTTGCAGAAATTCACGACACAAGGTTTGGAAATTTCTAATATCTAAACAAATTGTGAAGCAATATCAGGAAAAAACTCGGGCATTCAGACGTAAAGTTTTTTGTAATAAAGAGGTGAATAAAATTCGACAATAAGAGTTTATTTCTGATGTCTTATGTTGCAAAATGAAACCCTTTTATGTGTTATAATATGTCAATAAATGAACAGATTCACACATAGTAAGTGCATTTGTTAGTTTTAATATTTCACTTTTCGTACCAGACAGTTATGTCTTTTTTTGTTTTTAGATAGTCATTGCTAGAGTGTTCATTCTGCTGCAATCATATATTGGCGACATGGCTAAGTGGTACTGTCATTGGCTTCGAAGTCCAGGGTTGTGGGTTGGAACTTAATTGGAACTTCGTGATTTTCATGTCCTGCCCAAACTAGAGCTGTAAAATGCTTGTTACCAGGTATTCTTTCGGTTGAGACTCAAAAGCAAGGTCCCGTTTCTCAGTGCAGAAAGATAGTAGACAACCTGTGGCCGCTACAGGGGACGCTTACAATTAGCGGTTGAAACAGACTGAGCAACAAAAAAAACCTATATGGGTGCTTAGTAAGCTCAGTGTTCATACAGGATGTAGCATTCTCTCGAAAATGCTAATGTCAATGACATGTTTGATTTTACACGTAGCAGCTGCTCTGGAGCCGTTATATAATTTACCAGATCATAGTGGTATTATGACTTGGACATTTTTATGTTTGTGTTTCGTCAACAGAAACCTAATGATAAGGTCAAAAATGCGTCTGAATGCATAAAACTCAAGGTTTAAAAATGGCTAACTGAATGCGTATTACTAATATTTAAGGTTTTAAATGATCACCTGAATACATATAATGTTAATAAAATTTAATTTAGAAAATTAGAAATGTCACCTAAGCGTTACACTACAAATCGAGGTTAAAATGGTCACTTGAATCCGTAAAGCTGGTAATCTAGATTCAAAAGCATGGTTACCTAAATGCGTAGAACTAGTAAACAAGGTTACAATTGGTCATCTTAATGCGTAAAACTAATCACAAAGGTTAAAAATAGTCACACGAATCCATTAAAAAAAATTGGATACCTGAATGTATAGAGGAATAATTGAATTTTCGTATGGATGGTCATCCGAAGGTGTAAAACTATCATTCAACGTTATATAATCGTCACCTTTTGCGTAACATTAAAATTATGGTTTTAAATATTCAATGTGTTAAAACGGTCACTTCAATGCGTAGAACTAGTGAACAAGATTCAGAATGGTCACCTGAATGTGTTACTCTAGACAAACAACATTGACCTGTCAGCTTGACCTTTCATTAGGAATATTTATATACGATGATACACCCTAAAATGGGTTGTGTTACGATTCACAGTTAATACATAAATATTAAACTTTTATCGTGAAGTAGAAGAAAATAGAAACATGTGTTCCCTATTCATAAATGTACTGGTCCACAATGTATTTTAATTAAAGGTCAAGCGGACAGGTCATTGTTGTTTGCCTACATAATAACTACATGTATTTTAAAGTTAATATTGAATGTGAGATCATTTCGTTCAAAGTAATGATCACAATTATATCAGTAATTAAGCGACAAATCGGCTACATTGACAGATGAGTTCATATTCATCATATTCTTAACTGGCTATAGCTATAATGAATTCCTTTCTAACTACAATTGCATTCAAAAATCCTTAGTTGTAAAGAAAATTAATGATCAATTAAATGAAGCTATGCGTTGCGGAATTTTTCTATGGGTTAAAACTGTCTATTTTCGACAAATATACTTTTAAAAAAGCATTTAATTAGTGAAAAATTCTGTTCATTTATAAACAATATCGTTATTTTTTATTATGTTTTAGAATAAAAGAATAAATTGGGTTATATAAGTATGCAAGTCCTTGTTTTATTTTGGCTTCACATGCGACCAACTTATGATGTTATTGAAGTCGAAATGGAAAAAAAAATCATAAATAAAAAATAGACAAAGATAAAAAAAATAGAAAAAAATCAAAAACAAACATGATAATTAATATCCGAATGACAATCTAGAAGCAAAGCAAAATCTTTGGAACTGACAAGTTAGGTTAGACACGTGAACTTCCACCAGGGAAGTGAGGCAGCCGGGTGCTCTGGAAGACAATATAAAATAGATAAATCAAAAAAGAAAGATCCCCCGTCTTATGTCAGTGCAGGTCGCTTTTTAATTCACCGGTAATTAAATGTTGTTTTGAGAAAGAGTAAAGTTAATTTGACTTGAAATGATTCAAAATTAAAATTTACGACCTAAAATCCCTTTGGCTATAAAATGTAGGTAAAACATGGCATCTAAGATCTTCACATTTGTATATTGTGAGACTTCTATGGTCTTCAATGTCGCCTAAGGCTCCGATTTGCGGACCACAGTGTCTTTCACTTTATCATTAGGGAAGATCTTAGTGTCAAAAAACAAACATAACAGCCCATGTCGAATTCACAATCCAAAAGCAAAGTAAATTCTTTGGACAGAGAAGAGTTGAGTTGAGTAATGGTGTTTAACGTCCCAGTCAAGAATATTTCACTTATATCGAGACGTCGCCAGCTATAGGCGAAGGTGCAGAAATTTTGCCTGTGCGTTGCGCTGATGGGTTCTTTAGCGTGCAAAGCCCACCGTGACACGGAACCTCGTTTATTTTAAGTTCCCATCAGAAAGAACCGTGACTTTCATTTCGTAATGCCGAGTGCTTGGCGAAAGAACAGTAACTACCCACTTTCAAGTCTTGGGTCAGACCCGGCCGGGGATCGAACCCACGACCTTCCACTTACGGAGCGAGCACTCTACCAACTGAGCTACCGCAGTGGTGTCTTTGGACAGACAAATTAAGTAAAATACAATTACATCGATTCGCTTGCCAAATTTGTTTTTTTTCTGGGCACCCTAGTATGTGATGTTCGCGTCGATGCATGTAGAACAATACTTTGACAAAGAACGCATTTCTCCATCCCAATGTTTAACCTTGTCTGTTGTAAAAAGGAACTTTGAACTTCATTTGATGATGCAAGCAAGTGGAAAGTCATTATGAAACGGTCGAGTAAAATGACGTTATATTGACGGACTTGTTTATTTAGACATATAACGTGTGATGAAAATTTTAAGCACAAAAAACTCGCACTCAAATCCGTTTATTAAGACCAATAGTATGAATAACCCTACCTGACTAAATTCTATATGAATCACATGACCAACCCAGTATCATTCCCTACAAGTGATGCTCATATAAGTTGGGTTAGAGTTACGTTCCCTTCGCTAACGTAAACGTCAACCAAAATGGCGACCGTAAGAAAACGGTGTGCGGAACATTTTGCTGAAATTATTGATTTAAAACGCATGGAAGTATCAATTTGAGACATTTGAAAGCCAACAGAAATTCTACTAGACACCTTTAGTATCCGCTTAACTTGTAATGTTTGATTGCAGTAAGAGTTTTTTATATCATTTTAACTTCTCAAATTCATTCGGCATTTTTAAAACTATTTTTCAATAACGCTGGGCCATCTGGTCTTTGGTAGGGTAAAAAATTATGTATTTTGTAAGTGTCCGGTACGAAATGATACGGGGTCAGTAGGGAAGATTCCGGGTGAGGCATCAAGCTATAAAACTTATAATAACTGAAGTATTCGCAACTGCCACACAACAGTGATTGTATTTACAGGCCATAATTCTTTTTATTTAGACTAATGGTTTGAAAATCTAAAGTACAAGGAATTAACAACTGTCATGCCGCCATAATGAAAGTATTGGAAGGGGTTAATCCATGTTCATTCAGACCAATAGTGTGCAAGATCTAAAGCACAATGACATCACAACTGTCACACAATAGTGATGCTTAATTAAGGGACTCATCCCTATTTGTTTAGAACAATGCTGTCTGACATCTGAAGAAAAATAATCTAACGACTGTCACGTCACAGTGTTTGTATTTAAAGGGATTAATCCCTGTTTATTTAGACCAATGGTGTGTAAAATCTGAAGTTCAATGATTTCACAACTGTTGGGCCATAGCGTTGGTAACTTAAGGGATTCATATCTGTTTTATTATCCCTATTCATTTAGAACAATGCTCTCTGACATCTGAAGCACAAAGACACATCTGTCAGGCCGCCACAGGGATTGTATTTAAAGGGACTAATCCCTGTTTGTTTAGACCTATGATGTGTAAATTCTGTAGCCCAATGATCTACAACTGCCACGTTATAGTGATGATATATAAAGGGACTATTTATTTAGACCAATGTGGTGTGTAAAATCTGAAGCGCAATGATATCAAAACTGCCACGTTATAGTGGTGGTATTTAAAGGGACTAATTCTTTAGATTAATGATGTGTAAAATCTGAAGTACAAGGACCTAATCCCTGTTTATTTAGACCAACAATGTTTGACATCTGAAGCGCAAGTTGTCACGCCGCAATAGTGACGGTATTTACTCAGGGACTCGTCCCTGTTTTTTGAAACAAAAATGTTTAGTTAGATTAATGGTGTGCAAGATCTAAACCCCAAGGAACTCATAATTATCATGCCAGCATAGTGACGGACTTAATTAAAGGGTACTCATCCCTGTTTGTTTAGAAAAAAATGTTTAGAAAACCATCTGAAGCAAAAACAACTCAGTTATATCACGCAGCCATTGTGACGGTATTTACAAAGACTAATGCCTCTTTATTTGAACAATAGTGTGAACATTAATATTGTGAATGACAATGATAAGGGGCGAATCCCTGTAAATTTAGACCAATAATGTTTAATATCTGAAATACAAGGCACTCATAGTGATGGTTTTCAAAGATACTATTCTTCTGAATTTTTATAACAATGTTGTCTGTCTTCTGAAGTATCAGGAAGTAGCTGACAACTGTCTTAACAAAAGACAAAAGTATTAATAGGTATTTATCCCTGATTAGACAAATTTTGCGTAACACTCGGCGCACAAGAAATTCACGGCTATCGCGTCATAATGATGGAATTTAAATGAACTAATCCAGGTTTATTTAGATCAATGGTGTGCAAAATTTGAAGCACAAGGAATTTACAGCTATCGCGTCATAATGATGGAATTTAAATGAGCTAATCAAGGTTTACTTAGACCAAGTGGCGTGCAACATTTAAAGCACAAGGAATTCAAAGCTATCGCGTCATAAAGATGGAATTTAAATGGCCTTATCTAGGTTTATTTAGACATAGTGTGCAAAATTTAAAGCACAAAGAATTCAAAGCTATCGCGTCATAAAGATGGAATTTAAATGGACTAATCTAGGTTTACTTAGACCAATAGTGTTTAACATTTGGCGCACAAGGATTTCAAAGCTATTGCGTCATAAAGATGGAATTTAAATGGACTAATCTAGGTTTATTTAGACCAATAGTGTGCAATATTTAAAGCCCAAGAAACTCACAACTATCGCGTCATAATGATGGTATTTAAATGAGGTAATCCATGTTTATTTAGACCAATAGTGTGCAAAATTTGAAGCACACGAAATCCACAGCTTTCGCGTCATAATGATGGTATTTAAAGGAACTATGCCCTGTGGTTTTTTTTCAGATCAATAGTGTGTAAATTTTAAAGCAAATGGATCTCGCAACTGGCAAGTTTAAAAATAAATCTGGTATATAAAAACGAAAAACATAAATAAATCAACAATTGAATAGAAATTATTTTGTACATGTGATATATGTATGAAACGGCTAACGAATTATGTCCAATCGGCGGCTGATCTCGGCCGCCGGTAAGTTCTACTTAGACAGCTGATTAAAATGATTTTAGCTAAAAATTTCGATAATTGACGATAGCCAATTTAGCACAAACCAAACAAAAGGAAAGAAGAAAAGCATGCAGCAAACTAATGCAACTTATATATAACACAATTCCGACTTTAAACAGACATGTATAGTTGGACAATGCATCCTGGCCCCCGTTTCACAATCATTCCTTAGCTAAGATTTTCTTTAGTTTAAATCTTGCAAAAATTTCAAGTCTTTATAATTTGTTAATTTTCAAGGTATTCAGAAATTTAAGGTGTCATTTTTAAGGTCACTTCTAGACTTAAACATTTTCCTTAGTTATGACAAAAATATTCATCGAGTCAGTAGTTCCAAATTAAGGTTACCAAAATTTGCTAAATTTAAGTTGAGGAAAATCTTGGCTAAGGAATGATTGTGAAATCAGAGTCTGTATACGGAGAAAAATGATTGATTAAACGGGGCGTAATGTCCAGTCAAGAATATTTTACTGATACCGAGACCTCACCTGGTATAGGTAAAGTGACAGAAATGTACCTTTGCAATGCGCTCAGGGTAATGTGCAGGGATGATTCTTGAACGTCCCACGCCTGCTGTGACAAGGAGCCTCGTTTTTATGGTCTCTTTCGAAGGACCCCATGATTTTGTAAATGCCGATTACTTGGCGAAAGAACAGTCGGGGCCTATTTTTTTAAATCTATGCGCTGGGCAATTAAGAATGAAAGTCACGGGGTCCTTCGGAACAGACCTTAAAAACCTATCTTCCGTGTTACACTAGGATTGACACGCTAAGAAGCTTCCATGTACATGATTGCACTGAGAAGATAATCATTTCTGCTAAATCTGCCGTTGCAACATGTGTGAAACATTCTAAATAATCAAATTAAGACTCTAAATATTCAATAAATCAATTTTCTCTCAAATAATTATAATACAAAAAATGAGAGGCTTTACTGCACTTAAATAAATCAATTTCATTGTCAGTTTAATTGAAAATGAAAAAAGGCAATCAAAAAAAAAATTACCTGAAAAACTAGTGTCGAAGATTTTTTTCTGTGCACACGAATGACTTCAGGGGTAAGAAAAAACAACAACAGCACATAAATTATCCTTTAAATATAAATAACAGACTTTACTGTACCGAAAGAAAACTATTTGTTTAAGTAAGTAATGTTTTAAAAGGTTGATTGATTGAATGGGGTTTTACGTCCAAGTCAAGAATTTGTCATTTAAATCGGGACTTTACTATCTATAGGTGAAGTGGCAGACATTTCTACCTTCGCAGTGCGCTCAAGGCAATGAACGTGTTATGCCTACCATGGAACGGGTAATTTTTTTAAGGTTTCCTCCCTCCAAAGGACCCCCCCCAAAAAAAAAAAAAAAAAAAAAAGTACATGTACATGTACAAATGAAGCTTTTCAAATTAACAGGTGGTAATGATTTATACCTTACATGCAGTTTATACACAAGTGGGCGCTTTATAAAATTTTAGTAAGTTATTACTTATATACAAGTTTATATTGCAAGTGTATGTATTTCAGACATTATTATGGCAACAAAAATAAATGCGTTAATTATATAACATAACATTCCATTTTAACTATTTCTATGATTATTTTTATTTTTTATTTTTTTTTTTACATTTCCATAAAAAATTAAATAAAAACCTTACCTGAATTTTTTCTTTCACCTTTGTAAAAATAGTCCACAATAATCCAGAAAACTGAGATGAAAAGTCTAGAATACAGAACTTAAGAAAGCTGTCACACCCATGACACTGGTAATGTTCACAGTAGAACTACCAATGCTTTAAGTCCACGGAGTTATATAATACGTTTTTTTGGAAACAAGGAAATAAACTAAGTGTTATGCAAAATTTGAAAAATGGACATTTCAGGCGTTTTGTAACGTAAAACGGGTTTACCTGTCAGAGATGAGATGGGGTCAAACGTCACTAAAATGTCTGGATCCAGATAATTACACTCTCTCCACGCTAGGATCAGCTGACTAGATAGTATATATATGAAATT
Source organism: Anadara kagoshimensis (assembly GCA_021292105.1). Taxonomy (NCBI): domain Eukaryota; kingdom Metazoa; phylum Mollusca; class Bivalvia; order Arcoida; family Arcidae; genus Anadara; species Anadara kagoshimensis. The sequence goes on from CM037857.1 coordinate 30,948,667, forward strand.
ACCACACTGTCACATCACAGACTAATGTATATGCGTAAGAACGTCAGGTAAAACATACACGAAATGAAGTCATTTCGCCAATGCACATTAAGACGGTGATGAATTTAAGAAGCTTAGTTTTACAATGTTTTTGTTATATATCATAAGAGAATCCATCAAAACTGTAGTTGTACATAAATCAAGCGAGCGATTAAGAAAAGAAAGTGAACAAGCACGCCTACACGAGAGAAAGAGAGAGGTCTTAGGCTATTCGGTCACTAACATAAGGCAATGTGTGTGTGTGTGAGAGAGAGAGAGAGAGAGAGAGAGAGAGAGAGTGTGTGTGTGTGTGTGTGTGAGATAGAAAGTGTGTGTGTGTGGTTGTGTGTGTGTGTGAGAGAGAGAGAGAGAGAGAGAGAGAGTGTGTGTGTGTGTGTGTGTGTGTGTGTGTGTGTTTTTTACAATTTGTTAAACCACACTTACTTACATCCTCGCAGTAAGACGATTAGAAATTAATTACCTCATGTTAATATTGGTCGAAATCGTTTAAATGACTTTTGCTAACGATACATAACAATCTGTCTAGATTAGAGATCTATAAATCGTGTCCTGCAAAGATCGATGATTTTATAAATCAGTATTACAGTAAACAAGTATACAATAAAAAAATGTGATGATGCATGTTGTTTAACGTTGTATAAGTAAATTATCAGCTTCTCGCTTTGGGTACATTTTAATGAACAAAGCGGTGCCTCGGTGCCCGAGTGGTCAAGAGTGTGCACTTGGGTAATACATTGCCTCTTAGATTCGATTTATACTTGGGGCAGAACTGTCTGATGTGCTATTTTTCAATTTTTATAAAATAACGCATTCAAAAGTAGCAAATGGCAGAACTTAATATGTAAAAAATAATTTCGCTAACCTAAGGTCGCGGTTTTTTTATAGGAATTTTGGTTTTCTACACCATTCCCTGACTGTCCGCCTCGATATAAGCGAAAAGTTCCTGACTAGGGCGTAAAATTCCATTCCAAACAGCTGTAATTTAACTCCGTTTGCGTATAGTTGTAGAAAATATTTCTTATCTGTTTTGTTGGTTTATACATTTGCAATCGCCGTTTTTTTCTTACATAAACTTATTGACAAGAATAATGTTTTCATTTCAGTAAACTAGCATGACCTGTCAACATCTCGTCAAGTCTGATTTTAGTCTGCGTTCTTTATTGTGACGTCAAAGAGTGCAGGGCAAAATACGTTGAAAAGATGATAACGTCAAAGAAGGCGGTGCTAAATGCTCTGAAAGGATGAATGGTGCTGTTCCCTTCACTGACAAAACCAGCGGATCAGTAATAAAAACCAGTATTTTGTAATATTAAATAATTGACTTTTTTGTAAATTCTAAACAGAACTGTTAACGAATAATATTGTAAATATAAGAAATAACTTTCAATTTGTTGTGGTTTACGGGGATATAAACAAGATTTTGGATTTGGCAATTCTAGCATAAATTGCTTTGCAATTTCATTAGAATTGCTACTTCCAAAATCATGATAGAATGAATATAACACCGAACAGTGTTTTGCTTACTTGGAAAAATATAACAATAGCACTTAACATATATCAATTGTGATTGATTTTTTCCCAATTTGTGGTGTATTACCGTAATCACCTCTTTTTCCTAGGTGAGGTGATTTTACTTACGCTCAACCTAGTAACTCTAGATTCGTGTTTTCTGTTAGGGTTTGCCTTCCCACAGATAATTACCATGCAAATGCTGACGAACCCCACCTGTTTGGATTTTTTCCTGGGTTGTCTCCCATGTCATTCGACCTACATAGTCATCCGCAAGACAGTGGAAGTATTTATCCCATGGTTGGGACAAGGTTGGTGAGAGCCAGGGCGTGTCAACACGCTGGTTAGCCCGCACTCTGAACTTCTAGGGTCCTTGCTACTCCGGGATTCCCTTCAAATCCAAATCCGTCTTAAGTACTAGACCCAAGTTACCGCGTGTTGTCAACGGGAAGGCATTTGAAGGGGTATTGATAATGTATAGGTCATGTACTGGCAGGGTGAGATTTCCGGTTTCGCTACTTTCCCTTTCCGCTTTTGCCTACAAGAAGGCTAGCCAACTGCAGTAAAGATCTAGAGGCGTTTGATCTATACGGCACTAGATGCATATCACTACCCTGTGGTAAACCACCCACGGCTTGATTTTCCTCGCAAAGAGACGAAAACAAGTCAAGTATCTAAGTCACTATGTATTACCAAACTTGTATTTTTTAGATAATAATAATAATAATAATAATAATCTCACATCTGTACCACGTGCACATTTACATTCTTATTTCGTCAACGTTGGTGTGATTTTTTTTAAATTTAAGAGCAAAAATCGATTTCAATCTTATGTTGGGTTGAAATGCGCGGAAATTTTTTTCATCATCAGGAAATAATCGAAAGCGCAAAGAAAAAAATAATAGAATAGAACATCTTAAAATAGAGTACAGACATGTCGAAAATTTAACACCAACCCAGCGAATTGGTGCCGAAACTGTAGCTCATTATGGCCTCTCATTTCGTATATCTCGACAGTTTTTCGGCGGTTGCTGTGTCTCTCTCGGCCACTAGCTATCCATATCTCTGCCTCTCGGCTACCGAGTTTCGATCCCTTTTCGTTCGCCAGGTGTTAAACTTCTTACAGGTCTGTACAGTGGTTGATATTTTACATGTCCTGTAATGAGTGAAATGCAGTAATTTGTATCTTAAAACATCGCATTTAATTGGTGACAGAAAATGTATAACAACGACCACGCAATGACAGACAAATGAAAGAAAACGGAAATAAGAAAATAACATAAAAAAAGACGAAAAAAAATTACTTAAAACATCTCTCCAAAAGTCAATTTAAGAAACAGCTTTGGAAATAAGAAAAAACAAAAATCATTTAAATATACTTAAAATAACGACTCTAAAATATTAATATACATGTAAAACTAGTATAGATGGACAATGGATAAAAAAACAGCCATACTAATTTTTTTCCAAACCGTAATCCAAATTAAAAAGTAAAACTTTAAAACTGGCAAATTAAGTAACAAACATGAACTTCTACCGGGGAAGTGAGTCTTTAGTACTCCGTAAGGGTTAGCCGTACATCAGAAGCGCTGAGGGAACTTTTGAATTTTCAGTTTCAGCTTGTGACACATATATATCTATTTTAATTTCAAAATAAAGACATATCTGATGGCATTATACAGCAAGATTGTTTATTCGTACCATGCCTACCGTTAAAAGGGACCTCGTTCATTTTAATTTTCCATCCGAAAGAACCGTGACTTTCATTTCGCAATGCCGAATGCTTGTCAGTCATAGTCACTGCCCACTTTCAAGTCGGGGTTCGAACCTGCTACCTTCGACTTGTGGAGCGAACACGCTACCAACTGAGCTAAAAGATTTCTATTTATACGTGTGTTAGCTGTCTTCCATTATTTTTGTTTTGTCTCTGTATACAATGTACAATTTTTAGAACAACAAAATGTCAACAAATATGTATACAGTACAGCCCCCTCTAGTTAAGCGCTTAGCTAACGAAAAGGGGTCAAAGCTGGGCTGTCGAGTGGCTAAGATTAATACAATTTGTCACCTGGTTGTGACCGATACCGTATGATCTCAGTCGAGGGTGATGTGATGTAACTTATCCCAATCGAGGAAAGCCTCGATTGGGATATATGTTACATCACATCACCCGAGATGACCATCACCATCAACCAGGTGACAGATTCTATTTCTCGTACAATGAAATTGTTTATAATTGTGATACGTACAGAACAAAAAGGGTACACTCATGGGACTTCTTGCATTCCTTTGGACACTACTTTATGCATTGTACAAATTCGCACTTATAATCCGATCGACAACACTTCAAAATTTTAAAATATCAACGATTTGTATTCAATGCAAATATTAAAAAAACTCTGACAATGAAATATTTTGAATAAAAAGTAAAATAAAACACATATGTGAAAAATAAATAAAGAAACGCTTTGTTTTGATGACGTCACGCACAATGATCGGATACGTCATCCCGATTGTTCAATTGTCGCGTGAGGCAGTACCAGACAAACTGGACAAAACAGAAAAATCTAGCACTGGTGTGCGCATGAGATTTTTCTGTCCGAGGTACGAGAAAGAAAAATCTAGCACTGGTGTGCGGGTGAGATTTTTCTGTCCGAGGTACGAGAAATGGTAAGCTAGAGGATGAAAATCTGATGAGAAATAGGAAGCAGGTGTCGAAAATCTGTCAGGATATAAGATAACAAGGTGTGAAGATGATCTACCGATTCGGTCTACTGCAGAGAAAGGAAACCAGAGGCTCAGTGTGGCTGAGCCTGTATCGCTCACCTGACTAAAATGCTTTTAAAGCAAATTTGTATATATGCTTTTCCCATAGGGTCCAATGTGAAACAATGTTTTCCGCTGGCAGCCACGTTTTATGGCAGATCAGAAAAAATTTGGCAATCTATGTAAAGGACCTTCTATACATCATTCCTGTAAAGTTTGGTTGAATTTGTTTCACTAGCTTCAGAGGAAATAGCATATATGCTTTTCCCATAAGGTCCAATGTGAAACTATGTTCTCCGCTGGCAGCCATGTTTTTGGCAGATCAGAAAAATTTCGGCAATCTATGTAAAGGACCTTCTATACATCATTCCTCTTAAGTTTGGTTAAGTTTTCTTCAGTAGTTTCAGAGGAGATAAACAAAATGTGTTTTTCCCATAGGGTCCAATGATAAACTATGTTCCCCGCTGGCAGCCATGTTTTTAGGCGGATCAGAAAAATTTCGGCAATCTTTGCAAAAGACCTTCCATACATCATTCCTGTAAAGTTTAATTGAATTCGCTTCAGTCGTTTCAGAGGATATAGCCAAAATGTGCGTTTTCCCATAGGACCCAATGTTAAACTTTGTTTGGCCCTAGCGGCGGATCAGAAAAATTTGGGCAATCTTAGTAAATGACCTTACATACATTATTCCTGTAAAGTTTGGTTTAAAATGGCTCAGTGGTTTCAAAGAAGATAGCAAATATATGCTTTTCCCATAGGGTCCAATGTTTAACTTCTGCACTGGCGGCCATGTTTTTTGACGGATCAGAAAAATTTTGGCAATCTAAGTAAAGGACCTTCCTTACACCATTCCTGTAAAGTTTGGTTAATTTTGCTTCAGTCATTTCTGAGGAAATAGTCAAAAATGCATTTTTCCCATAGGGTCCAATGGTAAACTATCTTCTGCGCTGGCAGCCATGTTTTTTGGCAGATCAGAAAAATTTCGGCAATCTATGTAAAGGACCTTCTATACATCATTCCTCTTAAGTTTGGTTAAGTTTGCTTCAGTAGTTTCAGAGGAGATAGCCAAAATGTGTTTTTCCCATAGGGTCCAATGATAAACTATGTTCCCCGCTGGCAGCCATGTTTTTAGGCTGATCAGAAAAATTTCGGCAATCTTTGCAAAAGACCTTCCATACATCATTCCTGTAAAGTTTAATTGAATTCGCTTCAGTCGTTTCAGAGGATATAGCCAAAATGTGCGTTTTCCCATAGGGCCCAATGTTAAACTTTGTTTGGCCCTAGCGGCGGATCAGAAAAATTTGGGCAATCTTAGTAAATGACCTTACATACATTATTCCTGTAAAGTTTGGTTTAAATTGGCTCAGTAGTTTCAAAGAAGATAGCAAATATATGCTTTTCCCATAGGGTCCAATGTTAAACTTCTGCACTGGCGGCCATGTTTTTTGACGGATCAGAAAAATTTTGGCAATCTAAGTAAAGGACCTTCCTTACACCATTCCTGTAAAGTTTGGTTAAATTTGCTTCAGTCATTTCTGAGGAAATAGTCAAAAATGCATTTTTTCCATAGGGTCCAATGTTAAACTATCTTCTGCGCTGGCAGCCATGTTTTTTGGCAGATCAAAAAAATTTCGGCAGTCTAAGTAAAGGACCTTCTATACATCATTCCTGTAAAGTTTGATTAAAATTGCTCTAGTGGTGTCAGAGGAGATAGCCAAAATGTGAAAAGTTTACGGACGGACGACGGACGACGACGGACGCCAAGTGATGGCAAAAGCTCACATGGCCTTTGGCCAGGTGAGCTAAAAAGCAAATTTTTCATAAATTTTCAATGGCACAGTTAATTATGAATTTATCACTTACGTGAGTCGAAACGTTGCTAAAACCCCTAATTTCAACCTAATCCATGCATTATAACTCCTTTTATACACCAAAACATATTTGGGACGGGGTGTTTACAATCAAAAATTTTGACAAAATGGCAGTGTCTTTCATGTGACGTAATGATGATGAAAGAATTTTTTATTTGTGTGGGTGCGTAAGGGGTACAATGGGTAGCTCAATTGTCGGATTGAGTTTAAAAATTTCAATTTTTCCAAAGTTGGAAAATGCAGAAAGGTAGTTTACTTTATTAGTTAATTTAATCAATTCAGGCCAACCCAGTTACAAGTTTAGACAGGTCTGTACTGTCCATATGTGATTCAATGTCTTTTATACTATTATTGTGAGCGCCGAATCGGTAGTTTTGGCTCTATTTTTTTTTCTTGGTAATGCAAATGCATTATAAAAGTATCACTTTTTTAAGACAAAGGGGTATTAATTTAGAATTTTTGTTCGTCCTAAAGTCTTTCCATCCGTCCAAACGCTTCTTATTTGTAGTAATTCTCCAAAACTATAAAACACTTTTTATGAAACTTAGTACAAAGCATCACCATTGATAGGGTATGTGCATATTATAACCCTAGTTGTTTTGCTCATTTTCCTGGACGTTATGGCCCTTTGAACATAAAGTACCTAGTGAGGGATCCAACATGCAAGGTCAACGGATTTTTTGCTTGTTTATACCACATGTGGGAAAGTGAATGTTCCTTACCGTTGGTCTTTACTGGTTCACCTGGTATCGGTATAATGGACTGGGGGCGTGGTAGGCTTGTCTGTGGCGTACTGGCTCTGTGAACTAGCACGTTAAAGTCGACCGAGTGCGCGCTAGTACAAGACAGACCATACAACACACTCGCAATTCACATGAATACACGGAATGATTCATAGATTCATCCATAGATATTAATAAAATAGTTCTCGTCGCGAAAAGCTGAAAAAATGCCGATGCGACGTTAAGCAACATCCAACCAACCATTGCTTGTTCAGATTCTATAATTCTATTCTGTATGAATTATGTGGAATGTTATAGTATGAGTTGTATCATATACATCAAGACGTACTTAACTTTTTAAGATTCTAATTGCACCGATAAATGGCTAATTCTTGACTGATAAATTTGTTCTTATTAGTCTTGCAGTATATACACGAATTATGAATATATGAATAATTTTATATAAAATACTTCATTGTCATCGTAATTATGACAAAACCCCGTTTGTTTCTTTTTCACACGTGCACATTTTTATCTCAATCGTTCCGTGCGAAGTACTAAATTACAAGCACGCTTCATGTAAATGATTATTATACACTCAATGGTCATCTCAACTCAGCATGCTAGTCCAACACGGTTCTATATCTATCACTGGAGATAATAATGTATTGAGTGGGTGTATGATTTGAAATAAAAAACAAACATACTAATCCATGTCCGAATCATAATCCAGAAGCAAAGTAAAAACTTTGGAACTGACAAGTTAGGTTAGACACGTGAACTTCCACCAGGAAAGTGAGACATTAAAAGAAGACGTAAAATTTCATATATTTTGTAACAACATAATTTTTCTTTTGGCTTTTAAGTACAATTTTTTATCATTTATAATTATTTTGTTTTTAAAATAGAGTGCGCTGCGAATTAGCTTTACAATACGGGCTCGGCGCAAGTTTAACACTAAGCTAACGAATTATTGCCGAATCAACTGCTTATCTCGATGTCTCCTCGCTACCTATATCTCGAGTGATTGTCGGCAGCTTCTATCTATATTTCGATACTTTTCGATCACTATCCATATCTTGCCAACTCGACGAATCCTATTTGTTCCGGAGCACCCGGCCTCACTTCCCTGGTGGAAGTTCACGTGACTAACCTAACTTGTCAGTTCCAAAGTTTTTAATTTGCTTCTGGATTGATTAGTATGTTTGTTTTTGATTAACTCAGTGTTAAACTTTAGACAGGTGTGTACTGTATCATTAAGTGCAGAAACTCCTAGAAATCACTAGCGTTAAGAATAAGTTCGTTAGTACATTGCGCGATCAATACTTCATTAACGTTTGTTTGAATCTATATGGAAATGATATCATTGCCAATTCCCTGAATAACGACCTTTTACGGAAATACACCACCGCATACGATTTTAACCACTGCAGTAGCTCAGTCGATAGAGTGTTAGCTCCGTAAGTGGGAGGTCGTGTGTTCGAACCCCGGCCGGGTCTGACCCAAGACTTGAAAGTGGGTAGTGACTGTTCTTTCGCCAAGCACTCGGCATTACGAAATGAAAGTCACGGTTCTTTCAGATTGGAACTTAAAATAATCGAGGTCCCGTGTCACGGTGGGCTTTGCACGCTAAAGAACCCTGCTGTATAATGCCATAAGCGCAACGCACACGAAAATTTTCTGCACCTTCGCCTATAGCTGGCGACGTCTCGATATAAGTGAAATATTCTTGACTGGGACGGTAAACACCATTACTCACTCACTCGTACGATTTTATGGTCCCACAAAAAAGCAATCGGGTACCACGTTATAAACGCTTGCGAAACCAATTTTATATTTGAACATGCAATACATACCCTTGAAAGTTTAATACTGAGCTGACAAAAACAGCCGAAAATCGACTGTCGAGTTGCCGAAGTATCAGAAAACAGAGATACAGTACCGGCCTGTCGAAAGTTTAACACTAAGTTAACGAATTAGCACCAAATCGGCAGCTCAATGTGGTCCCTGGTTCCCAATAATATATCTAAAGCTGTTATCTATCTCTTTTGGCAGTCATTCAAACATTATCCGTACCTTGGCCATTCGGCAGCCGAGCTTCGGTCCCTTTTCGTTATCTCGGTGTTAAACTTTCGACAGGTCTGTACTGTATATAGCAGCTGCTAAAACAATCGTGTCAAGATATACAAGCTAACAAGGGACCGAGGTTTCTCTTATTTGTTAGCTAAATATTAAACTTTTGACAGGACTGTACTGTACATCAAACATATTTGTAAAATTCTTTTAAAATGAAAAAAATGTATCTGAAAAACATGTATTTTAACTGCAAACACATCCAGGAACATAAAACACACCAATGAAAACAGCAAGCACAACCAAAAGCAGTGAATACAACCAAATGCAGCATACACAACCAAAAGTAGTAAACACAATCAAGTGCAGCAAACACAACCAAGTGCAGCAAACAATACCAAAAGCAGTAAAAACAACCAAGTGCAGCAAACACCACCAAAAGCAGTAAACACAACCAAGTGCAGCAAACACAACCAAGTGCAGTTAACACAACCAAGTGCAGTAAACACAACCAAAAGCAGTAAACACAACCAAGTGCAGCAAACACCACCAAAAGCAGTAAACACAACCAAGTGCAGCAAACACAACCAAGTGCAGTAAACACAACCAAGTGCAGTAAACACAACCAAGTGCAGTAAACACAACCAAAAGCAGCAAACACAACCAACTGCAGCAAAGACCACCAAAAGCAGTAAACACAACCAAGTGCAGCAAACACAACCAAGTGCAGTAAACACAACCAAGTGCAGCAAACACAACCAAGTGCAGTAAACACAACTAAAAATCAGCACACAAAACCAAGTGCAGCAAACACAACTAAAAATCAGCACACAAAACCAAGTGCATCAAACACAACTAAAAAGCAGCAAACACAACCAAGTGCAGCAAACACAACAAAAAGCAGCAAACACCACCAAAAGCAGTAAACACAACCAAGTGCAGCAAACACAACCAAGTGCAGCAAATACAACTAAAAAGCAGCAAACACAACCAAGTGCAGCAAACACAACCAAAAAGCAGCAAACACAACAAAAAGTAGTAAACACAACCAAGTGCAGTAAACACCATCAAAAGCAGTAAACACAACCAAGTGCAGCAAATACAACCAAGTGCAGCAAATACAACTAAAAAGCAGCAAACACAACCAAGTGCAGCAAACACAACCAAGTGCAGCAAACATAACCAAAAAGCAGCAAACACGACCAAGTGCAGCAAATACAACTAAAAAGCAGCAAACACAAAACCAAGAGCGGCAAACACAACCAAAAGCAGCAAACACAACCAAGTGCAGCAAACATAACAAAAAGCAGCAAACACCACAAAAAGCAAACACAACTTAGTGCAACAAACACAACAAAAAGCAGTAAACACAACCAAGTGCAGTAAACACCATCAAAAGCAGTAAACACAACCAAGTGCAGCAAATACAACTAAAAAGCAGTAAACACAACCAAGTGCAGTAAACACCATCAAAAGCAGTAAACACAACCAAGTGCAGCAAATACAACTAAAAAGCAGCAAACACAACCAAGTGCAGCAAATACAACTAAAAAGCAGCAAACACAACCAAGTGCAGTAAACACCATCAAAAGCAGTAAACACAACCAAGTGCAGCAAATACAACTAAAAAGCAGCAAACACAACCAAGTGCAGCAAACACAACCAAAAAGCAGCAAACACAACCAAAAAGCAGCAAACACGACCAAGTGCAGCAAATACAACTAAAAAGCAGCAAACACAACCAAGTGCAGCAAACACAACCAAGTGCAGCAAACATAACCAAAAAGCAGCAAACACAACCAAGTGCAGCAAACACAACCAAAAAGCAGCAAACACAACCAAAAAGCAGCAAACACGACCAAGTGCAGCAAACACGACCAGGTGCAGCAAACACAACAAAAAAGCAGCAAACACCACCAAAAGCAGTAAACACAACCAAAAAGCAGCAAACACAACAAAAAGCAGTAAATACAACCAAAAAGCAGCAAACACGACCAGGTGCAGCAAACACAACAAAAAAGCAGCAAACACCACCAAAAGCAGTAAACACAACCAAAAAGCAGCAAACACGACCAGGTGCAGTAAACACAACCAAAAAGCAGCAAACACCACCAAAAGCAGCAAACACAACAAAAAGCAGCAAACACACCAAAAGCAGTAAACACAACCAAAAAGCAGCAAACACGACCAGGTGCAGTAAACACAACCAAAAAGCAGCAAACACCACCAAAAGCAGCAAACACAACAAAAAAGCAGCAAACACCACCAAAAGCAGTAAACACAACCAAAAAGCAGCAAACACGACCAGGTGCAGTAAACACAACCAAAAAGCAGCAAACACCACCAAAAGCAGCAAACACAACAAAAAAGCAGCAAACACCACCAAAAGCAGCAAACACAACCAAAAAGCAGCAAACACCACCAAAAGCAGTAAACACAACCAAAAAGCAGCAAACACAACAAAAAGCAGTAAATACGACCAAAAAGCAGCAAACACCACCAAAAGCAGTAAACACAACCAAAAAGCAGCAAACACAACAAAAAGCAGTAAATACAACCAAAAAGCAGCAAACACAACTAAAAAGCAGCAAACACAACCAAAAAGCAGCAAACACAACCAAAAAGCAAACAAAACCAAAAGCAGCAAACACAACCAAAAAGTAGCAAACACGACCAGGTGCAGTAAACACAACCAAAAAGCAGCAAACACAACCAAAAAGCAGCAAACACAACCAAAAAGCAAACAAAACCAAAAGCAGCAAACACCACCAAAAGCAGCAAACAAAACCAAAAGCAGCAAACATAACCAAAAAGCAGCAAACACGACCAAGTGCAGCAAACACAACAAAGTGCAGCAAACACAACCAAAAAGCAGCAAACACAACCAAAAGCAGCAAACATAACCAAAAAGCAGCAAACATAACCAAAAGCAGCAAACATAACCAAGTGCAGCAAACACAACAAAGTGCAGCAAACACAACCAAAAAGCAGCAAACACGACCAAGTGCAGCAAACACAACCAAAAGCAGCAAACACAACAAAGTGCAGCAAACACAACCAAAAAGCAGCAAACACGACCAAGTGCAGCAAACACAACCAAAAGCAGCAAACATAACCAAAAAGCAGCAAACACAACCAAAGCAGCAAACATAACCAAAAAGCAGCAAACATAACCAAAAGCAGTAAACACAACCAAGTGTAGCAAACAAAACCAAAAGCAAAAAACACAACCAAGAACAACAAGCACAACCAAAAGCAGTAAACAAAAAAAAAACAGCAAAAAAGCCAAAAGCAATAAACTACAACCCAATTCAGCAAACACAACCAAAAGCAGCAAGCACAACTTAGACACTTCAAATATATATAAGAACAGCAAATCCAAACAACCACAGAAAACAACGAAACCAAAAACACAAACGCAGCCAAATGCAGCAAACACAACTTAAACACATCACACATCAAGCACAGAAAACACAACGAAGAACAGAAATCTTTACTAAGTACAGCAAACACTACCATGAACAACAAACACATCCGAGACACATTCAAATAAGAAAAAGATAAAATTGAAATATAAACCGTTGATATTGTGTTCAAAAACATATAGTCGAATCACCAGAAAGTAAGTATTATATTATTTTATATAATCTTATCACAATAACATTTTATGATATTATTAATTAACAACTTGTGTTATTGATACAGTACATAAAAATCTGCGTCACCAATAAATTTATAAAACTCGGCTTATATGAGATAAATTGAGACACTTTTAAAAAAATCCACCTCGGCCAAAATGAAAAAGCACTGAGCCTATATGAGCGCGAGAAAGGATTCTGAAGAAATCTTATTAAATGAAAACGGCTGAAAACTTGTCACTTTGAGAAATCCAGTAGGGGTAAGTAAAAATTAAATCTATTCCCTGATTACAAAGTGTGTCTAGTTTGAATTTGTACAAGAAAAATGACCACTAAATGAGTAAAATATCCAATATGAATACATATTTTTACTCGCTCGCTGCACTTGTAAGCGTCAATCAAACGTCAAAATCCATCTCCCACCTCTCTCCATCGTGAGAAAAACAGCGAATGTCAGACAAGGGCGCTTAAATTATAAATTTTCATTGTTCGAAATGTTAATTAATAAATTAATCATAAATCAGGTATTTACCTACTAGTATTTGGCTTCGTTGTGTCATATTGGCTCTTGGCCTTCGACATAATTCGACCAATTAACTAGGATAACATGAAAATACTGATTAATAATATATTACTATCGCATTTGTACGCTTTGAACTTTTACAACCAGTGCGGTAGCATAGTTCAATTGGCCTGCTAGAGTGCTCGCTCCGTAAGTGGGAAATTGTAGGTTCGGACCCCAGCCGGTCTGGCCCAAGACTTAAAAGTGGGTAATGACTGTTCTTTCGCCAAGCACTCATTATTACGAAATGAGATCACAGTTCCTTCGGATGGGAACTTAAAATAAACGAGGTCCCGTGTCGTGATGGGCTTGGCACACTAAAGAACCCTGCTGCATAATGTCATCAGCGCAACGCACAGGCAAAATGTCTTTACTTTCGTCTATAGCTGGCGACAACTCGATATAAGTGAAATCTTCTTGACTAGGACGTTAAACACCATTACTAAACTCAACTCTATGAACTTTTTACGCTTCATTTGTGTCTAGTAAGTCATAATTTTGGTTGAATATTGATCTGGTTTTATATAGTTTACTATGTAGATTGATTTGTGGCACATAAATAAATAAAAAATATAATTATTTAAATGATAAAATTATCTAACAATGTAATGTGATGTATTTTTTTCTAACGTGGTGTCTTTTTTACCTAAATAACTAATTAATTGTAGTAAGTGACAAAGCGTTGCCTTTTCATTGTGTATCTATTAAGATGTTTCCATGGCAACTGGATATAGCCCAGAGATCTCTCAGTATTCTAATTAAACGTTTTAATGGTTATATTTTTAATGTGACTACTCACGAGTAATAATGTCGCAGACAAACCCCCGGTATCACTGCGGTAGCTCAGTTGGTAGAGTACTCGATCCGTAAGTAGAAGGTCGTTGGTTCAAACCCGTTTGGGTCTGACTTAAGACTTAAAAGTGGGGTTCAAATGTTCTTTCGACAAGCACCTAGCATAACAAAATAAAGGTTACGGTTCTTTCGGATGGAAACTTAAAATAAAAAAGTTCCGTTGCCACGGTAGGCTTGGCACGCTAAAGAGCGCGGTTGTATAATGCCCAGACAAAATTTCTGCACCTTCGCGTATAGTTGGCGACGTTACTATATAAGTGAAATATTCTTGACTGCATGTCACAAGTTAACACTAAGCTAACGAATCAGTGCCTAAACGGTAGCTTACCTCGGACACTCGTTATCTATATCAATTTACAATTTCTTTATTCTCGAATTGTAAACAATACAATGTTAAGAGCATATATATACAATATATAAAGGGTGTCCCAAAACATGTGTTACACTTTAAAAATGTTGTATTTTAATACCTTAAGTTAAATTTTTGAAATTTACAAAATATGACAAATAGGTTTTAATTTATTTTTGTTAATCATACATTTGTCACAGTTTTCTTATTAATCACAAAAAACTTTCTTAGGAAAAAATATGAAATTTTATAATATATGTTCCAAACGGCGTCCTTTTGCCTTCAACATTGTTTGAACACTATTTCTATTTTTTATCACAGTTTTACATGTATCAACAGAGATCGATCTAATTCCATGACATGACAGTGAGCAGTAAATATAAATAACTATATAGTACATATTACATAAATAGCAGATTAGCCCGCAGGACTGATCCTCTTGTTAAAACATTTTATAAATTTAAATAAATCATTGAGTATAATTAATTTAAAAGTTTTCTTGCTTGAAAACAGTTGAAAGTAGAAAAACTGTGAGCCACAAGCTCACAAAAATACCCCCCCCCCCCCCGCTGCCCCCACATAAAAAAATCCATCGGATCAAATTTTTAAATAGGAGGTGCAGATCTACATAATATCACAAAAATTGTGTGAAAGTTTCATGAAAATCCATCGAAGGGTTTAGGAGGAGTTGCGGATAAGAGATAGGTACCCTAAGGTGTAACGGAAGGATGGAAGGACGGACGGACACACTGACGGACACTCCTATCACGATATACCCCCCCCACTTTGTAGGCGAGGGGTATAAATATTTGATACATAGCCTTTGTTGCTCTATCAGCAGGATATACCTCGGCAGCTCATCATAGGGTCAAGAGAGCACAAAAACGACCGTCTAGTGCTGCTGCAAAGTTAAAACAGGCTTAGTGATAGGTACTATATTTTTGTAGATGTTCCGTCACTAGTTTTGTATTTACCGATAACCTAGACTCGACTCCTTTTTGTTAGTTTATTACTGTTAAATTTTCGACAGGTCTGTCATGTAAATGTATTTCTAATTTTTTCATCTAGATTCCCTTCGTCTTAAATGATGAAAATGTAAAATACATGTAATTAATTAGACATTTACTTTAAAAAATCTTCTACCTTCATAATACAATCTTTTCTAATATTTTATAGGTATTCAACAAAGACAGACACCATAGGGTCAAGAGAGCACAGATGGTTCTGGTTGGGTTACCAAGTACTCCCAGCATTGGTATGTCGAGATGTCTAGATCTGACATATACAGAGGTCATGTCCCAGTGACCAATTTGCATATGATTAACTTAATTTTATTAACCAATGAAATAAGTTGTTCTTGTTGAAAGAAAAAACACACATAATTGTCATCTTTTAAAAAAGGAAGCATAATTCTGGCATTTCCGTATTTGACTAATTAGTATTGCAATGTGCACCTGATGTTCAACAGTTTAAAATTCTGTTTTGTTTCAGAATTTTATAAAAAAAAAAAAAAAAAACCGTCTATTTTGAACATTTCTTTTCTACATGATTTAGCTTATACATACATATGAACATGATGAATACATAGAAAAACATTGCATTGTCAGATAAACATTGTTGATCGCAGTTTTCTGTAAATTTTAAAAATTCCTAAAAAAAACTATGCTTTAACTATAAAGTATTGTCGTACGTGGATGCAGGAAAAATAATTTGGTTTTTCTATTTTTCTCATTTAAACATTTTGAAAATAATAGGATTTCCATTTATCGGTCTGAACACTTTTAATGAGATTATATATTCTGAAACGACGGTCTATTTCTGTAAAATGATAAGTCACAAATATATAGGTAGGAAAATAATTGCTAGAAAAAATGTTTTCTGTAACGATTTATTCAGCATTTTGTTATATCAATAATTTAATTAGTGATATCCTAAATCAAATAAGCGATATAACATAAAAATTAGACGTTCAATGGGCCTGATATGCTCACCTGATTAATTATGGATAAATAACATAATGAAATTGTATTGCAACATATATTCAACTATATTCCATATAATGATTTTAGTATTGTATTCGGATAAAGTAAGCAGAAATACTGTAGAAATATAAGTAAAAATATATTTGAATCAAAAAGTTTTATAAATTGTTGACTCGGGGATATTGCGAGCCTAGGCTTATCAAGGCCCTCAAAAAGTTTTATGGTCGTCATCACAGTATTACAGTATTGCTGATAAGTTCGATGTCTCTGTGTTTAGGATTGCCCTGGATATATTTGACGTCCCAAAGTTCCATGTTCCTTTTACACAATTTTGATTACACACGTGGCGGGTGTAACAGCTAAACAGGAGATGCTTACCCTTCCGGAGCACCCGGCCTCACTTCCCTGGTGGACGTTCAAGTGTCTAACCTAGCTTAAAAAGTTTTTACTTTGTTTCTGGATTGTGATTCGGACATGGATTAGTATGTTTGTTTTTGCTTATAAAATTAAACTTTTCTTCAAAATAATAACAAAGCCACGACAAAAGCTTTGGTCGTTACTTTTAAGAGTGATTGATGGGAACTGCAAAAATCTTTATATATAGTCATGATATTCAAAACAACTGCAAATGAGACTACGACCTTGACCTTTGGCTTTGGGTTGATATAGGAAATGGTATTCCAAAATTAAAAAGAAAATTCACACCATCAAAGTACAATTTCATATGCATGAGCTTGATCTTTGACCTTGATCGCATTTTAAAGGTATTTTTCTGAAAACATCAAAATTAAAGTTCATGACAGAAGCTATACATATGCTCAAGATACAGCAAGTTTAATCTAATTCTATCAATCAATACTTAATATTTTGTTTTGCACCAAAAGTTTTGAAATACGACTTAATATTTCTTGCACAAGAAACAATATGGTAAAACCACATTAAACTGTTATGGTTTAAAATGAAACATCACTTGTATTTGTATTTTTATAAGTATTAATAAAAAACAAACATACTTATCCATGTCCGAATTACAATCCAGAAGCAATGTAAAATCTTTGGAACTGACAAGTTAAGCTAGACACGTGAACTTCCACCAGGGAAGTGAGGCCGGGTGCTCCGGAAGGGTAAGCACCTCCTGTTTAGCTAGCTACACCCGCCACGTGTGTAATTAAAATTGTGTGAAAGGAACATGGAACTATGAGACGTCAAATAGACCCAGGGCAATCCTGGACAGCAATGTTTCCAATATTTTCGAAAAAACAAGCATTATGACTTAGTTGAACTTAAAGAAATAATATGGCTGCCAATAATCCACCACATTTCACAAAAATGCGTATCAAAACGCGAAGCAGACAATAAAATATATTAAAATATTATAGTTTGCCTCTTTTTTAATTTTCGAATCAAATATCCCACATTTATTGACTATTTTTGTCATTTTCATCCGTTTTCAATAAATTTAAGATAATTAAGATAACATAAAATGTTGTGTATTGTCTTCTGGCAATGATACATTGGGTTTTAATATTGCATTTGGATTAATAAAAAAGTTATTACCAATAAACCTTTTGAACTCGGTTCTCTATACGTAAGCGATCTTTGACCGTGTCTGACCTAAGGCTTAAAAGTTGGTAGTGACTGTTCTTACGCCAAGCACTCGAAATTACGAAATGAAAGTCACGGTTCTTTCGGATGGGAACTTAAAAAAAACGAGGTCCCGTTTCATGGTGGACTTGGCACGATAAAGAACCCTGCTGTATAATGCCACCATCGCAACGCATAGGCAAAATCTAAACGCAAAAAGAATGAAAACTCGGCCTGAATAGCACCATTTAATGACGTCACTGACACTAGTGCGTCATTAGTTGCCGTGACGCTACTTTGGTACCGTGATGGTGGCCAGTGTTTGAACATTGTAGGCGTGGTCGGCGATACGTCAATTACAATCTCAGCTGGTAGACTATGCATCCCCGAGGATATAGTTAACCCATATACAAAAACATAAAATTATCATAGAAACATCCTTCATAAAAATTATCTGTTTCTTAAATTTTAAAAATTACTCATTTTATGCTGTTTTACACTCTACTTTTTTCTCTCGGATTTTTACGAATCTATAATTAGGCAGTTGTAAACTTAACATTTTTAAATTAAAATTTTTAATTTTAAAATTATGTTTATGTTAAGAGCTTTGCCTCAATTGTGACACACACAAAAGAGTACATATGAAGATTAATGGCAATTGTGATTAATTAAAATTTTCTATTTTTACTTTCCTTTTCTATGCTGAAATGTACCCGCTTCTATGGTTGAGCGTGTTCCTGCTACATTAACTTTACTTACAATGGTTATATTTAGCTGCAGTTTAATTTTTGCTTAATTCGCGGTCCCGTATATTCCTGCAAAAATAAAAACGCAGCGAAAAGACTGCATTTTGAGACATTCAGTAAACGTTTCATGTTCTCACCCACTTCCTCCCTTTAATCAGATAAGAAAAACTGGCATTGCAAATACACTGGGCATAGTCCAACTCAGAAAATTTGACATCGCTAAAATAAAGCAATATACAGTAAATAGCGATGCAGGCTGCTGACAAAAAAATGTTGATCCAGGGATATTGCAAGCCTAGGCTTATCAATGCTTTAAAAAAGTTTAATGGGTCTCATCACAACATCTTTGATAAGTATGATGCCTTTTTATATAAAATAAACCTGGCAGTGAGTATATTTAAAGTCCTAAAGTCTTATGATCTTTGATTTCAGACTTGGCGGCTGTAGCTAGGTAAACAGGAGGTGCTTATTTTGTTAAGAGCACCATGTTACATTTCCCTGGTTTACGTGTTTAACTTAATAAACCAATTTTCAAAGTTTTGCTTTAGGATTGGGTTTTCGACATGGATGTGCATCATATGTTTGTTTTAATTACAAGTGATTTCCGCAATCTTCATAACCTTATAAGCTTCAATGTATAAACAATAAAACAAAAACATACTGGTTCATCTCAATATCACATTCCTAAAAGCAAAATAAACACTTTGAAAATTGCAGATTAGTTTAAACACGTGGGACTTTTATCAGATAATGAAAAACAAACATACTAATCCATGTCCGAATCACAATCGAGAAGCAAAGCAAAAACTTTGGAACTGACAAGTTAGGTTAGACACGTGAACATCCACCAGGGAAGTGAGGCCGGGTGCTCCGGAAAGGTAAGCACCTCATGTGTCGCTAGCTACACCCGCCACGTGTGTAATCAAAATTGTGTGAAAGAAATCAATCCTGGACACAGAGAAATCAAACGTATCAACAATACTGTGATGGCGGCCATAAAACTTTTTGAGGGCCTTAATAGCCCAGGCTTGCAATATCCCTTGGTAAGAATCTCCTGTCTGACTAGCTACATCCGACATAGGAAAATTCAAAATTCAATTTGGAGAAAAAAGCAAAACAAAACTATTTTACGTCAAATGTATCTAGGATACAGACACCATACTTATCATGAATATTGTAAAACAAATGACTGTTATCCATTTTACCCTTTGATAAGTCTAGGTTAGTAATTTTCCCCATGTCAATAATTTGCAGCTTTTTAAGAGAAAAATAAGAATATATGATTAACTGCATCAAATGTAACAACCAATTTTTTTACAAAGCCTTTTTTCAGAATTTGGCAGAAACGTTATCGAGGTGAGAAAAGCAGATGGTGTTTTTTATCTGTAACTTTATCTTACCTGTGATAAAGCCAAAAGCCAATGTAGAAAACCATATAGAATATAATACATGGTGGAATCTATGGCCATATAACACGTCATAGCTGACCGAAACACTAATATCAGACAGAGGGCTTTAGTCCAAGGTCTAATATTTGTCGAGGTCTGATATGGCATATGATTAAAATGTATACCGGTATACCGGTATTGTACAAGGTAAATTCCCAATTTTTCACTTACAAAAATAGTTACCAAAGATTTACCAAAAAATGGTTTCCAAATAATCAATATAAATATATGTAAACTAAGTCTAGATTATTTTCTATATGGTGGAATGTGACGGCATTATTACATCACAGGATAACATAAATTATTTAATTATTTAAGTATACATGTTTCTCTCTGTCATGCAAAATATTGTGATATAATAATTGTTGAGGAGACCGGTTTATATAAGAGTAATCTTGTTCTGGAATCCTCTGTATATATGTTAATTATTTTTGTAAACTGTAGTTCATAAATAAATAAAAATATTGTTTAAACTAACATAGTACGCACGCACTGACGTATGAAGGAACTCCATTATAGTATAAAAGACATACGCCAGTGGGTGCGTACTATGTTACACTGTGATGTAATGATGACTTAGTCTGCTTTTAACATATGCTTTGTAATCAATCACTTTACTTGGTGGATATGTGCTTACAGTGTCTTATACTTCGTTCGAAAATTAACCATTGCACTTTTACGATAAATGACCTTTAGCGTTAGGGGCAGATCGGACATTGATTACGGTATAATTGGCTGTCTGGAAAAAAAAACTTTTAGGAACGCTTCTCCGGTGAAAAGTAATTGGGTTTTCGTTACTTTCATTTTTAATTTTTTATTAGTTTTGTCTAAATTCTGATATTCTAATACAAATTATTTAATATATGCAGCTGCACAGACAAGGGTGTTATTATGTTTTGATGTAATGCAACAGCGATTTTAAATAGGTTTTAGCTTTATTTTGTACCATCTATTCTTCTCTCGCTGTGAACGGACCAAGCCTTCTTTTAATCTATAGATGCCAAATCTGTCCAAAAATAATTACTGCCATCTCGGTTCTTATCCGGCCGAGTAATCGAGTGCTCGAAAACCGTAATTCCGTTGAAGCAGGTTTAAGATTTAATAAATTCTAACACGGAAATATCTTCGTTTCAAAAAAACTTTCAGTTGTTGTATAAGTATTGTATGTTTACAGTAAAACCAGAAGTCTATAGATAGTTCCCATGTGACATCACACTGTCAACTTTACAGGTAAACTAGCTGCCATTTTTGTAGGCATTAGTAATTGACTCTCTTATTATTCTTTCTAAGATAGGGTGTATAAAATTTATTGTCACATCATTCTTATTGGGACAAAAATCTTAAAAAATATACCAAATCAAAGTAAAAACATTGGCAATTTCAAAAATCTAAAAACTGTATTGATATTCGGATTACTTTTTGAAAAACAATAATTTAAAAATTAACAAATTTGGTTAAAATAGATAGATAAATGATATAGATTGCCTAATAAAATGGCGACCACTCTACTGAAAAATTCGTCTGCTAGAGGTCCATGGGAACTATCTATACAAATATTATTACCGTTAGACTTCCACAAGTACCTATATTAACTTATTAATTTCAATATCTTGCCCCTTTATAACTTTTTCAGAGATCAACAGACAAATGTAATTTTACTATCAAAACCCAGAAATGGAGGGCTTTTGTCAGTTGATCTCCGTAATAGTTTTAAAGGGATTACTTGTATATGAAAATAATCCGACCAATTATTTAAAATAGTAAAACAAACGAATGAATATTCCTTGTCTCAGATTGGCAGAGTCAAGTCTATATGCATGAATGGCAATCATTCAAAAACAATCACATTAAGTCATGTTTTGAATCACAATTCCAAAGCAAAGAAAATCAGATAATGTTCTAAGTGAAACAGTTTCTTATGTTTGCTATAGTAAAAAGGTTTTAGGTTGGCAGGTTTATACACATCAAACACGCTGATTCATAAAAGACGGCTCCATAAATGAAGACCTTAACTCATGAAACGTTTTTGAAATGTATTGAATGAACTTTTTTATTATCATATATTATTATCAAACGCCCCGTAATCGCCCAAGATACACATATCTTACAAGAATAATTCGCGTTAATTATTTGTTTGGAAATGCTAAGCCTGAAATCTGAAAAGGGACATTTTTGTGCGACGCATAGTAACTTTTCAATAGACACAATCGATTTGTGTTATTGAATTTTGTTGTTAGCATGCATGGCAGACTAATCGTTTTATCAAGATATGGTGTCAACAGGCACAAATGTCGACATACATTTGTACTACTACAGATCACAAAGACATAGAATATATGGTTTTACTGTATGATCGACCCCCAAATCCGTACAATAAAGCTATGTATTAAAATCACACACACACACACACACACACACACACACACACTTAGCTATGCTATAACATACCCAAGTTAGAAAAGAAGAAAGTAGGAGTATATAAAAAAAACAAATTAAAATCATAATCTAGACATCGCATAGGACTGATTATCATTTTATTTTATAAATTTAAAAACTGTTTTTGTAGCAGTGTACGGTAGAAATGTGAAAAATGGTATACAAATTATATATTATTACAGTGTTAATTGGATGGCACTAGACGGCTGTTTTGGAATACAATTTCTCATTAGGTGTACTTGGACCAAAATTTCTTCAAGAGTTTGAAAAAGTGTCAAAAGAACCAAAACATATTTAATCAAACTCAGGTAAGAAAAAATCTTTGCATGAGGGAGTAAACCTCAGTCTCTGAGGAATTTAGGATTTTATCTTGCAGAAAATTTAGACAGTTTTAACAATACATAAATATTGCCCACTGTGTTTGTAATGTATGAAAAACCGTAATAAACTTCAATAGATATTAAGGATTGTACAATATTTACTGTGTGACATGATACCTTTATTTTATAAATTTAACAAACTGCGGTTATAATAATGAGCAAAAGCTTTGACAATGACATAAAAATATGTGTAGCAGTCTGGGTAGCTCAGTGTTAGAGCACTCGTCTATAGTGAGGGAGGTCCCCGGTTCGATCCCCGGTCCGACCCTGCATTTTTCTCTTTCCTATTACATTTACATTTAGGGGCTCGTCCAACCCTGGGAAGTGGCCGACGAAGAGGTTGGTCCCAGGGTGGAACCTGGTGTTTCGATTCAAGGGAGTTGAATCGAAAAAAGGAAGGGAGGAATGTAGCGGTCTGGGTAGCTCAGTGGTAGAGCACTCGCCTATAGAGTTTACCATGGCCACCGAATTGAGCATAAGGATTGCTTTTACTAAGAATGAGATCAGGTTAATGTAACAAAAACAACATTGACCCGTTTGCTACACCTTTAATAGGAATATTCATATACAAGGAACCAACCAATATATGGATAGTTTTCCGAGTTCATACATACACAACACATGTACAGGGGGGGGGGGCTACCAGTTTGGGTTCCAAAAATATAGGTAAAATAGAAATAGGGGGTCAAAATCAAAGGAGTTTTATAGGAAATTATAGGAGTTCTCACTAAAATTATAGGAATGATTTTAAATAATTTACACATAAAATATACATCCATGGCCTCCTTTCCTCCACTTCGGTTCAGTCTTTGCCTTTCCTTCTTTTACTAACAAACATAAAACATTGGCAACTACAATGTACACTGCTTCAGAAATACATAGATGTTAATGTACTAAATGCAGATAATGTCCCTATTCTGAATTCCTGAAGCTACCAGTCACAAAAATATAGAAAAATTGAGAACCGCTTTATAACAGGAAAATTATACATCCGTGCAAAAGATATAAACTTAACAATAAAATCTAATCTCCTTTTAGTTTAGTATATTGTGCAGTTTAAATTTCTGCCACCATGCATTAACGAAACCGTTGGAACCCAGTTAAGGATATTACATCACATCCAGGTTTGAAAAATTAGAACGGCAAGAACATCACTGTCACTTACTGTCACTGCAATTAACAGGGTTGTTTTATGTATTAAGACCAAGTGACCAGTGGTTTTGTTTTAATATTGCGGAAGGACCATTTATAACAATTCTTATTTCACAAATAAAAAATTATCCTACTATATAGACTTAAAATGAATCATTTAAGACAATTTTAAATGCAATATGTATTTCAAATGTAAAAAGATATATATTGAATTACTTTATGCAAAACTGTATTAAGGGAATGGCTAAACGAAAAAAAGTTTGAACGCCAAGTATATTTTGATATATTTATGATAGAAAAATAACTTCTACGTTGAACCCAGTTTGATTTCTTTTTTCAAGATTCGCATAAACATCGGTTTTTCACATCGCGCATGAATACCAATACTCCCGAGTCGAATACCAATCCGCAAGTCCAGATGTCGAGCATTCTATTGTCTATTAAGTCTGGTTTTTTAACAAGCTCTACCTTCAATAACTGTAACTTGACCATAAATATGAATATGTAATTTTTGGTCATTGACTGAAATAAAATTTGTTTGAAATATTATCTAAGATTGATGACCTATTTTGTTTCTTCCAGACATGACGTCAAATGGGCGGGGCTTAATGTTCTGAACAGCTGTTCCATGTCCAAGTCACGTCCGCCGTTAAAAATTCTTTTTCAAAACATTGGAATTTATTTCATTCAACGGAATTTGCAATTTTGCTCTCGTAAAGAAAGAATAAATTGTAAATATAAGAATTGACTGTCATTTTTCCTGGTTCATCAAGTAATGAATCAGATTGAACCAAGTAATGAACCAGATTTTAAAATTAGCAAATTTAAAATGAACTGCTTCGCAGTTCATCAGATTTGCTAGTTTTAAAATCTGGTTCATTACATGATGAACCAGGAAAAAATGACAGTCAATTTTTAAATAAAAAATGATAAAATTAGTGTATCTCAGGTAAAAAAAAGGATTCCCTCTAATTTTACAGTACTACGCTGTGTATTCTGTAAGTAATTATTCATTACTAGAAATATAAGATTGTGACAGACCAAAAAAAAATAAAATGCAGTCAAATTTAAACGGACTGATTTTTTAACTTCAGAAATTTTAAATGTCTATATAAAAACAATTATGATTGATTAATTCCATTGACTTTGTTTTACATTTTGTTATGATAATTGGATTAAAACCCAACGTGTTTTTCAAGAGTTATTTCCCCTGTGTATAGATACCCACATTATCTAAAACTACTCAAAAACTACTTTCCCATTTAAAAAAATTGTAAACTTTTTATCGTAAACATTTTACGTATATAAAAGCATATTATAGCAAAATATATTCTGTTGCAATTAGTTTGAAGTTAAAACTGTTGATTGACTGGACAATTTAACGGTTATGAACTATCACGCATTATTTAGTGTGTCGTGCAAAGGTTTGGTATTCTTATTCACTCTGAACGCCATTTAAAAATGGTTCGATTGTTATATTTTCATCAAAAATATTTTGTTAAATTCTGGAATTCATTTTTCAGAGTTAATTTGCGATCAACTTTGGGTTTATATTTTCGAGCATTTCGATCACGAAATTGGACATGCAAGAGTAACATAAATGCTTACGACGTATTACGTATATTACTAATATTGTCTTTCATTCAATGCACATCCCCTGAACGGACGCAAAGGCATGTTCAATGATCCTGAAATATCGCAAAAATGCTTCAGGTTAAATATCTAATTCGGTGAAAATTTTCGATTTACACACGGAAACTTCCAATTGACTTAGAGTTGAAAAACAAATTGATCATCAAACACAAAGGCATTGGATACCTAAAGAAGTTAACAACCTGGGAACATGGTAGCAGCCACTTTATTTACCACGTTATACTTCTTAGGGAATGTGTATTGCCAGTATCAAGATTCAAACGCAGTGATGCGGTCGCTTGGCATTTATAGTCCTGTGAATGCCAAAAGTCATACTAGAAGATATAGGAAATACGCAAGGATAATGGAAATATAAGATTGGGAAGGAGAGCATCAATACCATGTATTACTAGTGTTCTATAACCACGTATTAAGACGAAGTGTTCAGTGGTGTGGTTATGACTAAGTGACCAGTGGTATGATTTTGGTATTGTGAAAGGAACGCATATATGCCCCTTATAATAAAAAAACAAACATACTAATACATGTCCGAAGAACAATACAGAAGCAAAGTAAAAACGTTGGAATTGACAAGAAGTTAGGCACGTGAACTTCCACAAGGGAAGTGAGGCCGGGTGCTCTGGAAGGATAAGCGCCTTTTGTTTATCTAGCTACACCTACAACGTTTGTAATCAAAATTACGTGAAAAGATCATGTAACTGTAAGACGTCGAATATATTCTGGGCAATCATGGACAAAGAGACACCAAACTTATTAACAGTACTGTGATGACGCGATGACGGCCATAAACGTATTAAGGACCTTGTTAAGACTTGGCTTGCAATATCTCCGAGTCAGTCAACAATATATTTGCAAGCAGCCTGCTTCATGTTACAAAGTCTCCGTAGTGGTCACAACCTCTACCATAGCTTACTCATTCGGAAACAAATACACCATAAGCAGAAGGTTATCACGTTTGTCATAAAGTTTCAAATGTGGACTTTCGTAGGTATCATAATTCAGCTTTAAGTTTAAATATAAAGCAGAATTTGAGGTCCCTGTCGTATATTTTAGGAGAGATCAAATTCGAGTATTCAATATGTATTCATGTATAAACATGTATTACGACCAAGTGACAAGTGGTGTGGTTTTGGTTTTGTGGAAGGAACGCATTAATATCACTTATAACAAGTGTTCTATAAACACGAATATTAAAACAATGCCAATCTTATTTAAAAAATGAATTAATTAGCTACTACATATATCAAAAACAAACATACTAATCCATATCCGAATCACAATCCAGAAGCAAAGTTAAAACTTTGGAACTGATAAGTTAGGTTATACACGTGAACTTCCACCAGGGAAATGAGGTCGGGTGCCCCGGAAGGGTAAGCACCCCCTGTTTAGCTAGTTACACCCGCCACGTATGTAATCAAAATTGTGTGAAAGGAACATGGAACTATGAGACGTCAAATATATCCAGGGCAATCCTGGACATAGAGGCATCAAACTTGTCAACAGTACTGTGATGACGGCCATAAAACTTTTTGAGGGCCTTGATAAGCCTAGGCTTGCAATATCTCTGAGTCAACAATTTATTTGCAAGCAACCTACTTCGTTGTACATATGTTATTTGTTATTTTAATATCTTTGACAAACCTAATAAACCCCCTTGTAAACCAACCTGTGTTCTATAAAGACGTATATCAAATTAAAAGTAAGACCATGTGGCATAAGTGGAGGTTGACCTTAAGTATTGCATGTAAAAATATATGCACAACTTCAATTGAAAAATAATAAAAATGAAAATATACAGGCGGTACATGAAAAAAAATCAACAGATATCAATGATTAACTAAAACATTTGATTGATAAAGACGTTTTTCCACAAAATTTATTGACAGCATATTTGAAAATATTCTTTTGATTTAAAATTCCCTTCAAATTTTAAAACTTCAAAACGTTCATGTTTTTTCATACACTATTACATTAAAATCAATTTAAAATGACGTAATTTTAAACTGAAATAATATGTTATTTGAATGGCTCCCAGAATGTCTTAGTGACAGTTCAGTTGTTTTCAATCACCTTCTCTGGGCAAGTAAAATGGTTTTAAGTAACGATAATTTTTTTTAAATTTTATCCCATATTTTTTTCTCGATAGTTCAGTATCTTTTTCATATTAAAAATCTAGCCAGTGACAACTTACCCTGACCCGTCTTTTTGCAATTTTGAAGTATCATTATTGACTCTCTTTTCGGATAAAAAGGTTAGATCTTCTGCTTTTTGAAGTCACCATGTATTAATATAATTATTTATTTTATTTAAGCGACTTCGAAGACAAAATAATAAATTAAAACGTAGTTTGTATACAAATCATAAAAATACATTAACGGCCACAGCAAGAAGGACAAACACAGCACTTCTAGTTAACGACACAATGACAGAAAGCATTAAATGTGTAAGTTTATTGCAAATGTTGGTAACATTTTCGCTTGATATGACGTCGTTGATGATTTATGCAAACTATCGAGCAAGGCGATATATGGATTTACATTTTCAAAAAAAAAAATAAATAAATGACTATATTGTGTTATTTTTTCATTGCGGTTACTGTTTTAGCATATGTTATAATTTCAAGATATATTTAATTTTCTACTGCATTATAGCTAAAAAGTAAAAAGGGGACCCCATATATTTTTTAAATTAGCATTTTTAGATGCGCCTTAAAAAGATTTAAATGGACGAAAAAAGGAACTTGTAGTGTCCATTTATACCACTTGGCCTTAACGCTGTGTATCAACAATCCTTATATATATTACCATAAAAATAAAAACAATATATACATGTAGTTTATATTTAATACAATTTAGTTTTTAATTACAATAGCAATAGATCTTGTCTTTATTTACTCACAGTAGTATCCTCCAAATCTCGGAGTAGACCTAACTGGACACTGTTTGCAATTATTGCTAGTACTTAAGCGATCATGGTACTGATTTAATATCCCACAGCATGCAGCTTGTTTCAATTTTGTTTTCTGAAGGTCATTATGTTTCCATTTCTTTTTGCTTTTTACTTTATTTATGTTTCTTCCTATTACTGGTTCTACCATACATATTTTGACAGAAGCCATCAAGAAAAAATCTGTTTTCGGTTTTGGTTCTTCCATTTGTCCGACAGTCGATAATTTAATTCCAAACTTAGAATACACAGATGGATATGCAGCTGAGTTACTTGTTTCTCCACTGGATAAAATACAAATTGGAGGAAGCTTTGGACATGAATGTAATTCGTACGGAGTGTTGAATAATGTCGGTATAGAGCAAAGTTCAGTTCCCTGACTGTACCGAAAATTATACTGGTATAAATTAGGAGTGCTAAAATGGTAAATCTTTCCTCCAGGTCGGATGATGTTTTTTGATAAATATCTAGTCGATGACTTGACATAAATAGTAGAATTCCCATTATAAGGAATAAATAATTCAAACTTCTGTAAAACTATCATCTTGTTTTTATCGTCTTCATAAATCCAATTGTTATCAATTAACCATTGGTTATTGGGAATTTGAAACGTTATTTCATATCCACGATATAGGCTAGTTAAATCGATAGTTCCTTTTGGTATTTTGGAAGTATTAGACTGTTGTTGTGCCGGAATATAAACAAACTTCTCTATAGCGTCACTCTCACACATGTCTTTATCAAACTTTGAAGATATCACCATATTGCTATATAAACCAGCCAGAGGATTTTCAAAGGCAGTTTTACAATATTCAGGGGTAAAACCTGCGTTTTTGTATTCCAGTAAGGTACATGCATCATGCATAAGAAACAATGTATTGACTTCTGTGTTTACAATGATTTCGAGTGCAGACATTCTATAATTAGTTTCTGAAATCTCAAACTCTCCCGTAGTTATTTTTCTGGAAATATCCTCGATCTTAGCAGCGTTCTGTCGTGCAATATTAGTTCTTACAGCAGAAGCAAAGGCATGAAATATAGAATCTTGTTTATCATACATATCTCTATAAAGACCCATTAAGTTTCTGGCATCTAGCTTTGTGGCTAAACATGCGCCTTCAGACGCAAAAGCTGCTTGTGCTACAGCTGATACCAGTGAACTACCTTTGTAAATAATGTTACATAACTCGTCAATAATTTCGCCAAGTAAAGACTCATATTCGTGAATTGTTGATATTTCAAATGCAGGCCGATATAAGTCATATTCTTTGAGAAAGGCAGATGAAAGTTTAGTAATATCTTGTTCGGTTACGTTTAGACGAATTGCTTTCTTAACTAATTTCCTGATACTGGGGAATTTACTTGCCATTACTTTTATCTTTGGTTGAAGCTGATCACCTATTTTTTTAAGTCGAGGGAGGTACTTCGATATAACGTTAATTTTCTCAAGATCAACAAATGATTTCACTACATTTGCTTGTCGATCTCGTACCTCTAACATAGCGTCAGTGCGTCAAAAATGGTAAAGGGGTTAAGAAATGCAGCTGAGGCAAGTGCAACATTTGCTATTTGACCTGCAATTTCAGCGTAATTTGACCCTGTTGCTTGATCAAATAAGGTCGTTAGTTTTGATTTGATTATTGGTGCGATACTTTGTTGTTTCTTGTTCAATTCATTAAAAACACTGTAAATTAATTCTATATCGGCTTGGTATTTTCTGTTATCAAATTCTGAGAGAGAAAGGAAATATGACCCCATAACTGATCGAAAAGATTGTATCTCTTTCTTTAAAAGTATAAATTTTTTGGTAAGTGAGTGCTTTAATCCGTTCAATTTACTAGTTAGTATTCGGAAGTTACTCTGTTCCAGAAGTTTGTACATATCCAGATTTACTTGTAATAGTTTAAAACTGGCAGGATTTAATTTTTGTTTTGTGAATGATTCAAATAATAATCTGATTGTGTTTATTCGACATATAAGTTTATTAGACATCCCTGGCATTAGACACTTGTTATACGGACACGTCGTTAGGATACTACTTATCTGGATTAATGTTGGGTAATCTTTAATTCGAAAATATCCAATCAATAAATTAATTAAATCAATGTAATGTTGGTTCTCGAATGGAGGTAGTGACCAGGCAAATGTTGAATTAATTTTTGAAAAGTCGATGGACTTGCTATTTGGATATGGAAATTGGCAGTATTCGACTGTGTATATAAGTGTTTTCCAATTTGTTAATGTGACATATAATTGTTTAAATTTTGGATTGTAATGTATCCAGCTGTTTTCTGGAAATTTTTCAGACAGTATCACTTTGTGAGACATAGTGTTTTTAGGGTTTTCAATATCAATAGCTTTGATGATAGTCAGTGTACGATTTTTTGTTGACAAGATATACAATTTGTTGGAAACAACTATAGCGTCATGTTCTACATACTTAGATTCAATGTAAATCCGCTTGCTTGATGAAAGGTCATCGATGGATATTTGTTCAAGAATCCCATGATTATTTCCTTCATACAAAATCCATATTCTATTTTCGTCAATCATAATGTGGATATCTTTAGAAGATCTACTAATTTTTGAGTCTTGAAGAACTCTTTTTTTGGTCCTTAAACCTGACTTCTCCATCTTGGCAATCTCAGCATTGGCGGATTCCGACAAAAGTTGACACAAGAAAAACCCATTAACTATTCTTAATGTAGCCAATCTACAAGTGTTTTTCATTGCGTAAGACTCAACACTCAACAATGTCGGTTTTATTTTATTTATGGACTTTTTAAATAATGTCCTTTTTAGATACCCTTTTGCATACCTATTTAACACCAAATCTTCATATGCGAAGTAAAAATATCCATCTGCTGAATCCATGGTCTCTCTCACTAGAACTGTATTTTGGAAGAACCATACTCATGATAGTGCGCTGTAATTATTTCACCAAGGCCAGACAGGTCTTTATTGTTTCCTGTAAAGATAAAAATATTGCTTAAAACAAATCATTTAATTCAAAATAAGAAAAAATGCTAAGTATAACTGAAGCAAAATATATATATACATTAGTTTGCCATTTTAATTGCACGCCTAGTTGATATACATACATTTTTGTGTTGATTGTGAATTCATTTCACAATTGTTTTATGTCCAACTTCCATATGTTCAATCGTTATATAGATTGACCTATATTTCAATAATTCTATAAAAATATTTAAAACAGGAAGAAATTTTATAGGTTATGTATTACGTCAAACATGAAATATTTTAATTATTAGACGACATAGAGGTAATTGGGTTGATTTAGATAAAGCTTTAGTTAGCATCCAACATTGTTTTGTTATTCTTACATGCAGAGAATGGAAAACGTCGTCATTCTTGTGTCAGGCAGGTCAGCAAAGCAACTGACTAAGCAACATAAAACTATTTTCTTGTCCCTATATGCATATGCCGTTCAATTGAATTCTACAAACAGGCAGCCGTAAAAGAACACGCAAAGTATCCAACATGCCAGGCTGTGATTATCTGGCACCAGGCAGCAAACTGTAATCCAGACACGATTAGTCCAGCTGTATTGGGTTTGAAACAAAGAAGAGTAATGGCACTGGACAGCACCGAAAATTGAGAGCATAAACCTATAACACGATATGTAAAGAAAAATGAAAGAGCTTTTGCACATGACTCTGCAGCTGCATATGCGAACAGTAGCAGACTTGGTTCCAGCAGCATTACATGCATTAATTTATAAATATATAAGCCAGAACAATGCTAGAGAAGACGGAAATTTCTGTGATCATCCTGAAATATATGTCTGAAAGGGTCTCGTATATAAGAACATTAAAATCGCATGCATTCATATAAGACAACTACAAATATTCTCAAGCAAAACAGGAGACCATTTTGGATTTCGATTGGTCAATCAGGTAGATTTGAAAATTGTTGCTTTGAAAAATATGAATCTTTACATAAATAAAATTCAAAACTACAAATAATGTTAAGAAAACAATAATTTTAACTGTTTTTGCGGACATCTTATAAATGGTCACCATCTAGCATTTTCAATTGGTCAAAAGGGTAGAATTTACACAATTTTTCTTTACACACGTAGCGGGTGTTGCTAGCTAAAAAAGAGGTGCTTACCAATCAGGAGCACCCCATGTGAAAAGTCACGTTTCTAACCCGACTTGTCAGTTCCAAAGTTTTTACTTTGCTTATTGATTGTGATGCGGACATGGATATATATGTTTGATTTTGGTTAGATCATGAACAACTACTAACATTTCTAAGAAAAGTATCTGCTTGACAACTGACTTGCCTTAGTTTCAATTGTGCCAAGCTTGTGTGTTTGCATTTTTTCTGTTATCTGCTCAACTATTACAAAATCGCACACGTTTTTCGTGTCTATAAATTCATTAAATATGTGCCATTCTCTTCCTCTTCAAAATCCAGTTTTTAATACAACAATCCAGTCCAAATCGAAACCAAAACGCCTAAGCAAAGAAAACTTTTGCAGCTTACAATTTTGTTAAACACCTAAATTTAACCAGGGAATTGAGCCAGGGTGCTGCTGAAGAGTAAGTACCTCCAATGTAGCTAGCTACACCTGCCACGTGTGTGATGGTCAACATAATATCAATAATAACAGTATAATTAAATCATACGCAAACATACTGGTCCACACTCTAAACACAATTCAAATGCAAAGCAAAAAATTTGAAAACTGACTTATTAAGTCAAACATTGGATTTTCCACCTTGGACATGAGATTGAGTGTTCAGCAAAATGATCATTTGCCACAAAATCCTCAGAAATTTCGTATTAAAAACATATCTTTGAACGCTACATACCTAAATGAACCACTAAGACGAAGATAAAACACATTATCTGGTATCGACACTCCATATTATCTTGTGGATGAACCCTAGAGATAAAATCAATTAATAATAATTATAATAGAAAATAATTAAAATATATATCTGGAAACAATTCACATAAAAACTTGCAGGAAAACATTTCAAATGTCGATAATTAAATGCACTTTTTCGATGAAATTTGAAATAGTAATAATAGTCCAGTAGATTCATACAAGAAGTCGCTAAAATTGTGGGTTTTTTGTTACAAGCACGAAACTTTGCATGCTTATAGTTTATGACCTTAAGATGGTTTTCAGTTAATTAAAACATTCCAAATGGCGGAAAAAATGGCGGTTTAATTAGTGAAAACTATATATATACATTTTTGTACCGATTTTCAATTCAGTATGGCATAAATTAATTTTGTATATACCCCCGATTACTCATATATAAATGTTTAAATTGTTTGCAATTACAAATCGCTATCATGTCCAATATGGCGATGAAATGGAGGTTGAAAAGTAACAAATAGCTGTACAGATTCGTTGTATTGTTCTGCGGGGTACTTGAAAATAGTTCTGCATATGACCTTTCGGTAATCTTTTGAAAGCAGAAAATTGCTTGGTATTGCTTTTAAATAAATTCCAGATATGGATTATCTAATAAATTGTTTTTATTAATTTAAATTTCATTATCAATATAGCGGACAATATGGCCGCTCTAATAAAAAAAATATAGATCTATCTTTTCTTTTTTATATTGTTTTTTTTACATTTTACTATAAGTGACAATAAATAACACAAGGGCACGTAAGTCTTTCACTCTTTCATACACCCACATATAAGATATGTAGCGGCAAACAACTTTGACCTTTCTGTTTGACATTTAATGGGGAATACCTTGCTTTGCAGCTACAAACAAGAAGGCAGGAAAATAAATTGATAATAGACTCATTGTATATAAAAATGGAAAATATTCTGCAATAAATTTATTTCTTGAAAATAGCCATATACATGTAGAAGGATCCACCCAACACATATCTATGTTAACATTTTCTTTTAATCTTATTAATTCGAATATGAAAATTGAATGTAAACATTTTATATATGATTTGATATAGCTCATAAGTATAGTTCATTTGTATATTACCTATGGTTACTCTAGATGTATCTTCAAGTTTGTTACAGTTAAAAATGGCTGAACAATCGGTTTATATTTGAAAAAATGCACATATTCGTTGTATTTATAATCATATCTGCAGTAATATTTTTGCATATTGCTGTTTATTTGATGGTCTTTCGAAAACTACTGCAGTCTGTTTAAAGCATGAAATTAGGCATGTTATTATTCATGACCTGGAGATTATGAATTTAAGATATAGAGTCAGCCATTAAATTCAATATGGCCAACACTTCTAATATGGCTGACGAAATGGCCGCCCAGATCGCATAATATGTATTTCAGATTTTTCTTTCCGATTTTGTTCACAAATTTACAGGGCTATCTTTTAATTTGATCCGACTATTTTTATATATCCGCTGATTATTTCACAAGACCAACTCCCTCCTTTAAGGGTCTTTAAGGAATCCTTAAAGATCCTTAAAGATGTCCTTAAAGGTTTTTTAAAGCCTCCTTAAATCCCCCTTAAAGGAATACCATCTTTAAGGATCTTTAATGTATCTTTTAGGCCTCTTTAAGGACATCTTTAATGATCTTTAAGGCTTCCTTACAGATCCTTAATGGAACTGAAATTTTAAAGGATCTGTAATGCGGCTTCAAGGATCATCCTTACATACACGTGTATTTGAATGATATAATGGTGTTTTTTCAACCACCCTGAATTGGCTAAGGATGCACCATTATTTTCATTTTATTTATTTATTTATTATTTATTTATTTATTTATTTATTTATTTATTTATTTATTTATTTATTTATTTATTTATTTATTTATTCAGTAGGTATATATTACAAAATATCATTGGAGAAAAACACACGATTTAAAATAAATGTCCGGTAATAAAATTCCATGATTGTTTTCAAATTAATTTATTTATACCCCCGGTACCTCATCAACAACTTACCTAACTAATTGATAACAGAAGCAAATTCAAACTCATTTTAACCAGACGATAGTATATTCTACCTGAAAAATTTACCGTATGTTGTTAATCTCTTTAATTACCTAGATGAATTTGAATTTTAATGAAATCTGATGATTAATCTACGTGAGTAGTAATGTTAGAGATACTTTAAATACTTTTTACCAATTGTTATTTATGTGTAAATAAATAAATAATTAAATAAATAAATATTTTTAAAAACTTTAATAAATATATGAAATAAGAGAAAGAGAGAGAGAGAGAGAGAGAGGGGGGGGGCAGAGCGAAGACTAGTACATCATCAGTTTTTAAACTACCATTATCTGATATTTCTTATTTCATGACCTTGAAATGTGCATTTATATATATAAATAAATAAATATATAATTAAATAAATCAATCAATTATCATATAAATTGATAAATAAATAATCATATAACTAACTAAATAAATAAATAAATAAACCACAATTTCATGGACAAAACTGGTAGATTCCTTTGCACTATCG
Organism: Anadara kagoshimensis; assembly: GCA_021292105.1. Classification (NCBI taxonomy): domain Eukaryota; kingdom Metazoa; phylum Mollusca; class Bivalvia; order Arcoida; family Arcidae; genus Anadara; species Anadara kagoshimensis. The sequence goes on from CM037857.1 coordinate 30,984,831, forward strand.
TCTTCATGTAATATTTCCTGGATCTAATAAAATAACTTGTATTCTCTGATCAAGTTGTTAAGAGAGAGAGAGAGAGAGAGAGAGAGAGAGAGAGAGAGAGAGAGACTCGGAGCTGTGAGTTGTCTATGGGAACCTTTTCCCACAAGCGAAAACTATAAGCATGATTTTCTAGTCATAGAATAGGTCCACAATCCAAGTTAACGAATTTCGGGCTAATAAGTTGTGATTTATAATGAAACAATTAAAAGAAAAAACAAACATTTATATCGATCGGCATTAATTCTAAGTAAATAATCGTTTTAATTTGCTTTCTTGCCGAAAATGGGGTTCTCTGTGTGTTTCCGTTTCATCCACAATCCTAGAACTGACGTCCGCCACAACAAAACTGCCTTGGTTCACATCTGTCGGGAAAATCTAGTGTGAGAAAACTTGCTTGTCGAATATTGGTTCTAATCTCAGTGCACTTCGATTTCCTTCACTATCCTTGAACTTAAAGTCTCTACACAAGACTACAAAATTTTGTTACAAACTGACAAAATATTAAACTGGGACAGGACCTAATCTCAGAAAATTTGTCAGTTCGCTCAGGTTTTACATTCTTGACCATTCTAGAATTCTTATTCATTGAATCAAATAATGATATAAGTGAAATAATCTTGACACAGGCATGAAACTTTATACTCTGCAATCCCGTTATCCTGATTATGTTGAGAAAAAAGTAAAAAAGAGTTTTCTCCAGAAATATATCAAATGGTGTTTTTCAAACACAAAAAGAGATTAGCAGTCTGCAGCTGACGTTGGAATATTGTCATATCTAGGAGAGAAAGAGAAAGAAAGAGAGATAGGAGAGACAATTTGGATTTGCAGTGTCGTGTACTTTTTTCGTTCTTTTTTTAAAAATAATTCAAAAATGGTATATCATGCAGTGTCAGATCCAGCGGAATCGGGGTAGGTGGGCGGGGAGGGGGGCACCCCAACATTTGCCCCTGTTTTCCGACTTTTTTCTCGCTTACCGCAAATTGTCAAATAACCAGTGGATGGACCAGTTAATTAGTGGTACTGATTAATTAATTCGTGTACAGGTAGGAAATTGCAATCAGGTGATGATGTAATGTACCAGTTGGCTGGGGTATGAAAGAATTCAGGTAGTGCTGACCAGTCTTAGGTTATAATGTTATTTACCTTAGGCATGAAAGAACCCAAGTAGTATCAGTAGATGACGTTAATTAGTAATACTAATTAAGATATTTCTGTCTTGTCAGAAAGCATCAATTTTAAACAGGGTTGTTATCAGTACTTCAAAAATAATTCTTATTCAAGGACAGATTCCATAAAGAGTGATTCCATTAATCATAAATCTGTCTTTTGGGACCAAGGGTCAGGGCCCAAGAGAGAGAGAGAGAGAGAGAGAGAGAGAGAGAGAGAGAGAGAGATCTAATTAGAATGGTACATTTTTAGCACATAAGATTATCTTTATTTGTATATTTTTATTTCGCAAAGTTCTATTTCCATATAAAAGTCCCAACTTTTGTACATGTTTTGTACATTTTTTTTTATTTTTATTTGGTTTGGTTTTAATAGATTAATTCCGTCTCATTTGACTTTTTATTCTATCCGTCCGTTATTGGCTTTATGGAACAAATCTAAAATGATAAGTGCTATTTTCTGGTAAAAAGGATTCTTGTGTGTTGCACCATTATACTGTCTATTTAGTATAATAATGTAATAATTTATTTAATATAATAAAATTAACTTGAATGTTCAGATGGATGTCATACAGATAATTTTAAACAAGTGTGGAAAAAGGGGGAGGAAGGAGACCTACCACTTCGGTAGCAGCCAGCTCAGTTGGTAGAGTGTCGGCTGTCCGCTCCAGAAGTGGAAGGTCGCGGGTTTGGTCTCTGGCAGGGTCTGATCAAAAACTTGAAAAGGGTAGTGACTATTCGCTTGGATCCGCTTTTGAGTACTAGTATTACAATGGTAATAATAGTTTTTCAAACAGTTCTACCAGATTTATAACAGTAGGAAATGTCACTAGTTCTACTGTTTCAATTTGTAAAGAGTACTACTATTATAATGTTTAACATGTGCACCCCCCCCCTCTCTCTCTCTCTCTCTCTCTCTCTCTCTCTCTCTATCACTGGGAATTGAATTAATTTCTACATAATGAAATTATTTTATTTAACATTATCACTCTTCCCCTCATAAAAAAATCATTTAAGTTAAATGCGAGATTTTGAAGGATAGATTAAGAGTATAACAAATTATCATTAAAACTCGTCCTTTTATTGTGTACAGATTATTAAATGTCGCTGGTACAATGTTAAAGTTATTTATCAAACAAGGAAATAAGTATTGGTATTACAACAAAAATGTAACTAAATTATAAAAGACAATTTTAAATAAAATTTACTTAAAAATATTGTTTTAATTTCAAGAATTATTGAAATATTTTAGTAAAAATGAAGTAGTATGATTAAGATTCTACAAATAGAAATGGATATCTGATCGGTAATTGATCTTTATAAAAGTGATGTTTGCCAGTCAGATAAATAAGTGTATTAAAGCTAAAGGTTTAATATGCCTGCCTTCCTTTGATCAGAAATCTTTGGTCAGTTAAATTAACCTAAAAATTATTCCTCTCAAGAATGAAAGAGCAAACTATTATATAATAATAATAATAATAATGATGATGATAATAAAATATTTTTAAAATGGAGTAAAAAAATTATTTATATATTTTATTATTAAATCTGAAAGATTTAGAGCTAGTCACGTCATCCTTAGGCTACGGCCGGGTACTGATATAGTTAAGAAATATATGATGCATATTCATGTCTTCCGTGGCCAAATGGATAAGGATGTAGAGTCAGGAAAGGATGTAGTCTAGGGAACCAAGGGTAATGAGTTCAAGTCCCGCTGCGAGCGAAATTAGGTAAGTAATAAATGAAAATAAATAATGTGTTCTTCTTTATTTGTGACTTCAGGACTACTTGCAAAACAACCAAAATTAATATAAATTGATAAAGAAAAATAAAAAAAATGAAATAAAACAATAAAATAAAATAAAAACATTGTAAGAGTATAATAAGTTAAATATTTATATTTAACATCACATTTATATAAATTTAAAATTAAAAAAAAATGTAAAGAAATTTGTTTTCTGTGTTTATTAAACGAATCCTTAAAGATCCCCCTTAAAGCCGCCTTAAAGATCCTTAAAATTTCAGTTCCATTAAGGATCTTTAAGGATGTCCTTAAAGAGACCTTAAAGACACATTTAAGGTCCTTAAAGCCCCCTTAAAGATCCCTAAAGCCCTATTTAATGAGTCTTTAAGGGGGCTTTAAGGATCCTTAAAGGTGACTTTTCTTCTTGTGTTTGTATCTTAAAAATAAATCCCCAAATTATATAACATTTAAATGCAGAGATGATGAAGACCTAAATGATATATTGATTAATTATACATACCGTTTCGGGTTTTAATATGTATTGTTGCACTGCTTGTTGTAAAATGGGATAATCTAGATCCTTCAAAACGTACAGCACACAAGGGATATACAATGTCCGATAAAACGTCTAAAGTGTTCTGTGTTTATTGTGTGATATTGTGTGTTATATAAAGGCTCTTTATAATCCATTTAAATAACCTAGTCAATATTTTAATAATAAAATGTTGATTGGTGTCTATATATGCAACAGCTATATCGCATGATCTTTTTGTATATGTGTGAAACACAAATATATGTCATTTATGTATATTTTCCTTTGTAATTATCTATTTTCTACATCGAAAATCAACTACAAATAAAATATTGCCCAGCTGTTAATTTATATATTGTTAACGTTCGATTAATGCGTAAACATAATTTTATATCCACTATCTATATTTATATTTCGATTGTCAGCAACGGGGTTTCTATGCGACAAAATTTAACTAACAGTATTATATATCAAAAACAAACATACTAATCCATTTCCGAATCACAATCCAGAAGCAAAGTAAAAACTTTGGGAGTGACAAGTTAGGTTAGACACGTGGACTTCCACCAGGGAAGTGAGGCCGGGTGCTATAAAAGCTATTAAGGAAACAAAATAATATGTAGAAGTCAAAACTAATATGTAAGGCGTAATTCATAGAATCCGGTTTTCAATTTACTAGTTTAAAATTGCTACTCATTGATATTGCAAACCCAATTAACCCTTAAAATATTTATAATATATTGTTGAGGCTTTGTATAACAAATATGATAAAATGTTAAACTTTATGAAATCATTATTATGATGAAGAAAAGTCGAAGTCGTCCAAGTTCTCCACTTGTTATGGCTACAATTTCGGCTTGATCTTATATATTAAGGCCCGTAAAGATTTCGATTAATAACAATTTGATGTCTTGATAGTAAAGGTCGCTGTGGCTTTTAATGACGGCTGATGTCGATCAGATATGCAAATCAGGTAGTTAATAAAGTATTGATGCTGTCTGAAGAAAATTTCAAATGGTAAGTTTTAAGGACTTGGACAATCGCAATGACTTTTCCATTCCCCACTTTTCTTTTCTATGGAGTTACACGCCTGCTTCTCCTGTTTAAATTTTTTCACAGATGACACGCTATCGTTGGACATGTTCCTTTATGGCTAGTTTCACAATACTTTTACCTATGCGATGTTTGTATATAATTCTATATTTAATACTTTTAACGTTTCATACTTTCTTATTTCCACGTTCCTTTCATTTTCACTAATGATTATCCACATGACGGGTCTAGCCTACCTAAACAGGAAATGATAACTTTTCCGGAACATCAGGTGAGAATGCTCACGTGTTGAACTAGATTTGAAAGCTTTTACTTTTCAGAATTTGTTTAAAATTCAAAATTGCATTTGTGAGCACATTGATTGTATACCAGATTGCTGCGTTTCAGATTGAACACTGTGTGTATGCCATAAAGATCTGTGAAACAAAGTTTCAGTCCAACAATGACGGCCGTGTTCTTTATTTGTATATTTATAAAATCTGGCCACATGGTCAACATTGTTTTAAATATAGGTTATTTTATTTGACCACTGTCTGCAGAAATTGTGATGTGCTACTTTTGGATGCATTATACGTTAATATTGTGATTAGGTCACAAAATGTTTTGAATGTCTTGGTAAACAACACTATTCTAGAATCAGCAACTTGTAATGAATACTATGAATATAAACATTCCAAATCCATACATTCATTAATTCCTAGATGTAATTTTAAGATGGTTTTCTGCACACATAAAATGAAAATACTTTGATATTTTGAGAAGGGTCACTGTTGCCAAAGAAACTGAAAAAAAAACGAAAAAAAATCGAAAAAAATGAATAAGGATTCATGATCAAACATATTTGTTGCTTTTGTTCTTTGTTTTCATCATTATAAACCAGGGGCAGTAGTTTATTTAGCTTTCATGCACACTATACGCGAAATAACAATTAGTCAATTAAGTGTTTAGATTTGAGATTTTATTTTGGTTTTTGCTATGCTTGTCGTCTGGAAAAAAATAAAGTAGCTGTAGGCAAACACTTTTGATCTGTCCAAATGATATTGAATCTAAATATTTATCAATGATCAGCGAAGAAATCGTTACTATACGTATCTTAATCCAAGTCTGTTTACATTGTCGATATTTTCGATACTAGGTCCCGCCTAAAGTATCTCGTTCTTATTCAGATTTTGTTTAAGGAGTTAAAAATATATGTTTTATAGTGTAAGCACCTATTCTTTAGCTATTCTGAGCAGTAGTTAATTATCATTTTCCTTGATTTTTTTATTTGATATGTTACATGTTCTATGATTACGATCTGTAGTATTTATATATTTGTCAATAATTGCACGGTGTAGTCTTCTGTTACTTAAGCAGGTGTTGAATTTTGATTGATTTTCCCTTTTTAACACAACCTACTTCATTTAAATCTATAATTATTGATATAGACTTGTATGTCTTTTTGTATTGTGTTTCGTTCAATATGTTTATAGCATTACTAGTTAAATTATCTTTTCTAAACAGTTAAGCTTTGAATATTAAAGTATTAGTACATTGAAAAAAATTTTAACATATTTTAATAAATCCCCTTAGTTGATACGAACGGCGATTTTGTTCAAAATTCGAATCACTAATTACGGGGCATTTTTTTCATTTTGTACACCTGCATGGAATCTTGAATTTTTGTATGATGAATCATGACGTCACAAATGTGACAGATAATTTTGCAAACATGTCCAGAAACGTTCACTTGTTTACACATAAACACGTATTGTGTCCGCCTTAACTGAAATAAGTTCAGTCAAAGCGCATTAAAGGATCTTCACTGATGACAACATAACATAGTTTTAGTTAAGAGAAGACGAATAAACCACAAGTAACCCCCCCCCCCCCATGCTTTATGATGAGGTTTGTTGGTAAAGAATCCTGTAATCAGCTACATCCGTTTCATAATATGGGCCTAATCCAATCACCCTGTTATTGATTTTGGTTTCATGATGGAGTTTAATTACGACAAACCTAATTATAATTAAATCCTTCTAAAATAATAATCGTTGAGATATGTATAAGTACATGTTGTTCGGTCATTTCCCAGATCAGGTTTGGACGAGCCTCAAAATGCAACAGGAAAAAATACATTGACCAAACCAATGTCTAAGACTTTAAGCCGAGACTTTCCTAACAGCACTAGCGGGATGTTCTACGTCCATGAACAGGTTCGGTCGGTCACAGTTGCCTTTCAGGGTGACGATAGGGTACAAAATGTAATTACTAGTTACAAATTAACGTAGAACAGAACAACTAGAACAGTAGAAGGAGCAAAGGTTGGTTGAATGTTGTTTTAACGTATATTAAGTCAAATCAGCGTTTTTCTTGTTGATCTACACACACGTCTATGTTGTGTGAAAAATCAATGCAAGTGACAATGCACCCGCAATAAAAAGAATCAAATGATAAATTTATGTACTGTTTTTCTCTGGATTACACTATAACATATTACTTATCTGGTCAACCCAAACCATCCACAGAAAAAAGAAACCCCAACTCTCTTGTGTACACGATCCTGTGTGTTGGTTTTGATATTACTGGAACTGTGGAGAGATAGTAATTGACGTATCGCCGGCCACGCCCACAATGTTCTGTCAAATGGCCGGATGCTTAATTTACACGCAAAAAGAATGAAAACTCGGCCTGAATAGCGCCATTTAATGACGTCACTGACACTAATACGTCATTAGTTGCTGTGACGCTGTTTTGGTACCGTGATGGCGGCCAGTGTTGGAACATTGTGGGCGTGGCCGGCGATACGTCAATTAAATAGTATAGGTGTAACTGCTAGACTTTTAAAAAACACAGTTGACTGCATCTGGGAGTCATAGACTCCTACTGGTTGTGTCAAGTACAGGTATAATATACTGAGTTGTAACTGGCTTCGATACCAGGATATTTTGCTAATCTGGCAGCAACTTCTACAAATATTGTTAGTTTATTTGGAATCATTTTGGACATATCTTAATCCCACATACATCTTTCTAAATGTAAGTGTAAGAGTAAAGTTTACACCTAACCAAAATTATTTTACCTATATCAAGGTGGTAATTTCAGAAATGTTGGAGGAATCTAGAGTGTCTGGAAAAAAAACCACTGACATCAACAGACACGTTGACAATTTTTTTCTCTCACCAGGATCAGTCTCAATTGGAATGAGAACCTTGATTTTAAAAGGCGGTGTGTTAGATACGCACACACACACACACACACGTCACGGTGGTTAATGACGTTAAACAATTGTTGTAAAATATTATGGCGTGATTTGTTGTTTTGTAGTTATTGTGATTCTTCCGCTATAGCATGAAAAAACTTTTTCAGATAGAAAAATTGAGTTTTCCTATATTATATAAAAAAACAAAATCATACATTCCGGTTTATGCAATATTGAATTTATTTAACTCGTCGAATAAAATGTTTATGCAACTAGCAAAAGTATCGTTGCATAACATTTTATTCAACCCTTTTTATTACTCATGTAAGATCATATTTAAATGATTAATTTACACAAATTGCACTTAAAAGACAGGTCACCTCAGATAAAACGGCATGATTGATAAAAACTAAAAGCCAATACCCGACTACAGTACGGACCTGTCGAATGTTTAACACTGTACAGTAACGAAATGGTTGGTTGGTTGGTTGAATGTTGCTTAACGTCGCATCAGCAATTGTTTAGCTATTCGCGACGAGAACTATTTAATTAATCTCTGGATTAAGCTATGAACAATTTTTGTGTATGCATGTGAAGTGCGAGTGTGTTGTATGGTCTGCCTTGTACTAGCGCGCACTCAGGGCGACGTTACCGTGCTAGCTCACAGAGTCAGTACGCTGCAGACAAGCGTACCACTCCCCCAGTCCATTATACTGATACCAAGTGAATTAATAAAGGCCAACGGTAAGGAAAATTCACTTTCCCACATCTGGTCCGAGCGGGACTCGAACTCACAGCGGTGAGAGACCCTGGATTTGAAGACTGACGTCTTATCCATTAGGCCACCGCGCCCTCTAGTAACGAAATGGCACAACATATGAATAGCTAGTGTCAGTAAGACATTGAGAAGCTGTCGAGGGTCTAATGAAGGTTCGAGATGAGCTAGTGATTCTACACTACTGTATTTCCATAAATTGATGGCACATGGTTTTTATTCTTTTTTTCTTTTAATTGAAAATGTTTCCATTAAACTATCAATAAAATGCATTTAAAATGCACTGATCTAACCAATTTATATTTTTAGTTAAATACATTGTTGTTCAATTCTTCTGAACATAGAGAATTTTTGCGAAAATTGTGGAAATTTGATCAAGTTTATACACCAAATGCAATTGGACCTCATTCAAAGTTACATCAGGGTATTTAGGGTCAGGTAGGTCATTGTTGCTCGGGTTTTTTCCAGGTGAGATCATCATGAATATTCAAATTATGACATTACGTTTATAGTTGTTCCAAGTAAGAAGGTACAGAAGACATAATTTTGACATAGTCATACTTTTTGTTTTGTTAAAAAGTTAAAAAAAATGCTCTATGTAAGAATTAAGTTCACTTTTTCATGAATGAAAAATATTTTTCCCTATTAGGTCAGTATATTTTGTATTAAGTTTTGACAATTTTTTGTGAGTTTGTTGGAAAATCCGACTTTATTCTTGCATTTTCACTGTGCACTGAATTTATGGAAATACAGTAATTCGTTAGCACAGTGTAAAATAGTGTAGTCAGGCCTGTACCTTAATTCAGACCTATTCATGAGGACAATTAGCCAACATCTAGAAATTTTTCTTTTATAATTTGGTATTAATTATAGTTGTGGTTAAAATCTGCTTTACAAAATCAATATATAATAACTAAGTCTCTGAAAAATTCATCACTTTTTAAATCATTTTAAAGATGTATTAAAATTATTGATAAAATGACTTGCTTTATACATCCCTGTATACAATTTAGATATAGTGTATTAGACTCCTGATTCACACATAATAGTGTTTCCTAAAATGCTGTAGAGAAAATGGAATCGTGTACACTAAATCGAAAACAGCACATGGATCAATTTTCAAATTATGAAATCGACATTTCATTAATTATAAAATTTAATCAAGGTATTAACGTATATCTGCGAACAATCTTATAGATACTTATAAAAATTATAACATGCATTATATGCTGTTGAAAAATGTTACTCTCTCCCTCTCTCCCTCTCTCCATATTAATAATAAATATACCGTTTGAAGACATTAGGTGCATGGATTCAAGTTGTAAGACATTCATTCATGTGTACGTTATGATAGTGTTAATTGTTCAGTTATTATGGCGTGTAATGAAACAAACATCATTTTAATAGTTTAATGGCTTTTTAAGCAATTAACTGATTAAAACAGGTAATGAATGTATTTTATTTTTATGAGAACTTCGTAATAGATAGCTCAAACAAAAAACGATGTCCTTAAACTCGTAATTGTATAATAAAATCATTATAGGAATCAAGATATACGAACTGTTTTTAATTGTTATTGAAAATAACGTAATATATTTACAATCCAAATCAACTTCTCTGTAATAAACCATTAGACGACTGATTCGGTCTATCACAGCATAGACCGAATGCTTCACGTGCGACCTTTCGTTTTCTGACGTCATGATTAACCGACAGTGGATGAATATATTGGAACTACTTTACATAGATGAAAACAAATACACGTGACAAGTCGCGGAATGTAAACAAATCGTCGTGTCAAGACGCGGAAAGTAAACAAATAGTCAAGACGCGGAATGTAAGCAAATCATTAACGATAAACGTAATCTACACTTTTTATTAAAAATAATGACCCGATTAATAAATTTATTAATGAGTTTACGAAATAAATAATTTAGATAAAATGAGGTTTAGTTTCTTTTTTGTTACCATGGAACTTAAATACCGATCACGAGAGGTCAAGGATCAAACCCTGTCCGTCTGCTTCTGTTGGTCATGATGGACAACATGGACATTGGCAACTTTAAAATAATACCTCCTTGGGAGTATGAAATGGAATTTGACAACAATGACGAAGAGTTGGCAACTATAGACATTGAAAGTTTGGCGGCGATTGGATCTGTCCAAGACAGCAGAAAAATGAAGCAAGAACTTGAAAAAATACCCGAAGATGAAAAAGAAGAGGGTACCACAACTAACAAACCAAGATTCAAAACCATAACCAAGGACAAACAAAAACAATATGAAAGTATGAACCAAAGTGAGGCAACCAAAAAGAATACCAAATGGGGATTGAAAATCTTGCAAGGTACTACTACTACTACTACTACTACTACTAATAATAATAATAATAATAACAATAATAATAAATTACTGACAGTAGCCAATCACGGACACATGAACAACAGAGCGATTGTATTAAAATACAATCCGACAGTCTACAAATAACAATTACAAATATGCAACCTTAACTACGACTGTATTTACACTCATTTTATGTAGTTAACACGAGCAATGCAACACATGTCAATAAAATGCAAGCACATGAAAATATTTAAATGCTTGACAAAACATTACATGCATTGATTACTGTCATTATTACTTCAATAAAACCTTAAAATTAAAATGCTTGATTTTGACCGTAATTTTCCCCATTTTTTCAGATTGGCATAATGAGAAATTCAAAAAAGCTATCAACATGGCAGAAATCAAAACTGCAGAACTTGCCGTAAAGTTGCAGCAATTCTACTGCGAGGTGAAACCTCAAGAGATATGTGACGACGACAATGGAACGACTGGTTGTGAACAAACTAGGCCTAGTAAAAAAATGAAAATTGACAATTCGGAATACAAAAGAACTTCATTAATTTCTATACGGGCTGCCATTAACAGACACTTACATAACATTGGTCGCGAAATTGATATTGTTTCAGACAAAGAATTCAAAAAAGCTAATGATACGCTAAATGGTATTTTAAAAGAGAGAGTTGCTATGGGTAAATCACAACCAGTAAAACACAAGGATGTATTAAAACAAGATGATTTAAGAAAAATTTCCACTTACCTGGAACAAGCGAAATCCAATCCCATTTCCCTGCGGTTATGCGTATGGTATCTGATAGCATTTCACTTTCTCACACGAGGCTTAGAATTCCATGTTCAATTAAACCAAAACTCCTTTGAATTTAAAACTGACGAAAATCATCAAGAATATGCTTGTTTGAATCACGAAACTAAAGCAAAAAACTATCAGGGTGGGGTTCAAGCAGAGGAGGCTTTCGTTGATAAACGAATGTATGCAACTGGCACTAGTTCATGTCCCGTGGATATTTTGAAGTTTTTTTTAAGCAAAAGTGACCCCAGTGCATCCGGTCTATTCAATCATATCAATCCAGATGCTATAAGTAATCCAAAATTTAACACTCTTTGGTATAATACAAAACCTTTGAAAAAATGCTCCTTTTCAAACTTTCTTCCAGACTTGTGTAAAAAAGCTGGTTGTACCAAAAGATACACAGCTCACTGCCTCCGTGCAACTGCCATTCAGGCAATGAACGATGCTGGAGTAGAAACGCGACACATCATGTACATGTCTGGCCATCGGAATGAAGCAAGTGTTCGCAGTTATACCCGTGAATGCTTTTCTTTACAGAAAAAATCTTTCAGTGACATTTTATCTTCCAAAGCATCTGGCTCAAATTCACTTGTACATGTCGCTCGTCCTGCCATGCCTTCTGCCACTTCATTTGTCCCGCCGTATAACCCCATCACTGCTGGTTCTGTTAACAATCCGCAAAATCAAATAGTTCCGTTTGACATTACGAATACAATGTCATCCCAGTCTGGATTTCTTACAAATTCAACGTTTAATGGTTGTAGTGTAAATATAAATGTGCATTGTAAAAATACAGATATTTAAATTGAAATAAAACCTTGACACTTTCGTCTGTTGTTGTGGTTTTTTTGAAAGACGGGTGGGCGGAGCTAGGTCAGATTGATCCAAATAAAACCTGTTCGGTATTCAAAAGAAATTTTTACGAAACGCATGAAAAAATTAATCACATTTCAATTTTTGAGGTTGTAAGCGACGGATTGTAAATATAAGCATTAAACTTTGTTTGTAATCGATCTATGCTGGTATAGATCGAATGGCTCTCGCGCTAATTAGTCATAAACCGCTTCGCGGTTTATTCAAATTAGCGCGAGAGCCATTCGATCTATACCAGCATAGATCGATTACAAACAAAGTTTAATGCTTAAGAAAACTTCGTAATAGATAGCTCTAACAAGCAGTTGAAACGATGTCCTTAAACTTTTAATTGTACAAAATAAGTCGTTATAGGAATCAAGATATACGAAATGTTTTAAATTGCTATCGTAAATGACCACTTAAAGTGCACATTTACATCAGAATGTTTTTAACAAATATTTACGGTCGTATAAATATATATATTTTTAGAATATATATGAATATAAATAAAATTTACAAAGCACCAAATAATAAAACTAGCAATATTTCTATTATTACCACGATGAACAGGCGAATTTGGGTACTAATCAGAAACAAACACACTAATCCATGTCCGAATCACAATTCAGAAGCAAAATAAAAACATTGGAACTGACCGTTCATGTAAGACACGTGAACTTTTAGCAGGGAAGTGAGACCAGATGTTCTGGAAGGTTTAGTACCTCTTGTTTAGCTAGTTAGCTAAGAGAAGACACATTATTCAAATCCGCATACAGATATATAAATGAAGTTGTCTCTTAACAATCCTGAATTTGGAGACTATTTAAATGTCATCTATCCTAGTGAGCTTGAAATAAAAGATATGACTGATTCACATTTAGACTTATACCTCAATTATGATGCCAAGGAAAATTAAAATAATTATGACAAACGTGATGACTTCAAATATTCTATTCTATTCTAGTGTCTTTTTCGACCAAATTCCATAATTATTAATAGTTTTCGTTTAATATATCTAATTGTTAACTGAAATATTTACATGTACTGGTAATCACATTTGTAAAGAGGGGAAGTTAGACTGAATAATTAAAAAATTAAACGTTATATTAATGAGAACAAGAGATTCCACTGTTGGATTTTACCAAAATCGCGAACATGTTCCATACATTTTTGAGTTCACGAACTGAAAAGCTGAGCTTATTTGGACTTTTTTTTAAAATTCCCTACTTGCATATGTTGTGTGGTATTTAGTCTCTTACACGAGTAATATATAAGATATATAGTTCCATGTCCTTTCACACAATTTTGATTACATACGTGGCGGGTGTAGCTAGCTAAACAGGATGTGCTTACCCTCTTGTACCACCCGGCCTCACTTTCCTGGTGGAAGTTCACGTGTCTAAGCTGACTTGTCAGTTCCAAACTTTTTGCTTTGCCTCTGGATTTTTATTCGAACATGGATTAATATGTTTGTTTTTGATGCTAATGCGATGGAAGTTTGAATAAATCCCTTCAATTGAAGAGTTTTTTTATACCTACCCTGGGTATATTTGACGTCTCATATTACCTTTTATTCCCGATCTTGATTACACACATAATAGGTGTAGCTAGCTAAACAGTAAGTGATTACCTTCCCGGTGTACTCGGCCTCAATTTTCCGTCGCAAGTTCACGTGTTTTACCCACTTTGCAGGTTTCAGTTTTCTCTTAGCTTTAGGTTTGTTATTTGGACATGGATTGATATCTTCCACTCTTTTTTCAAAGTCAAATAAACAAGCAATCAAACTTGACGAGAGATTAAAAGGCCATGCTTGTTTACTGAAATGAAAATATTATTCTTGTCAAAAAGATCATGTAAGAAAAAAAACCGGGATTAGTATTATCATGCAATATATAAGATCTCTTATTATACATACTAATAACAGAAATTACAAATTGTAGTAACCGGTCTCATTTTCCTGTTGGTAGTTCTATTTCCTAATTTACAAATCCTTAAAGTTTTTACAGTCAAACCTGCCTAAACCCACCTCTATATAACGGTCACGTGCTTATAAAGGCCAGTACAATTGTATCTTCACTGTTTTATTCATATAATTTGAACCTGTATATAAAGGCCATCTGCCCGTAAAGACCACTTTTACTGGATGCCTTTGGTGGCCTTTATAGACAGGTTTGATTGTACTTTACTTTTGGAATGTGATTGGAACATAGATCGGTTTGTTGTTGATTTGGTTTCTTAGATAATAGGTTTATCCATACCCATGTTATGCATAATTTTGTATTTTGTTTCATTTCCATTCGCCTCCTTTATGTTATTCTTTATATGATCCAAGTTCATTTCGCCCCCAAGTTTGCATCATTAAGGTGCTATATAAAATTTGTTCGTGACCGTATTAGTTTACGTTATTTGGTTCTTTAAAAATTAAGTTTTTTTTTCAGATTTTATCATTTCCGCCTTTAAAAAGTACACAGATATCAAGGAAGCTTTACGAAATAGATAATTTTTAATAGTTTCCATGTACTTTAACTTTGACATACATCTGTACCAACCAGGAACTCTAGCCGTGCATTTGACCAACTTGATATATCTGTGGTAATTATTCTTGCATTTTGTAAATGATTTATGTGGCACCATGTACAATTGCATATAGTTAAACCAACCTTCCTTGTAAGACCATTTTTATTACATGCAGCATATTTAACCTTACCCTCGTTTCTAAATAATTCATACAATCACATTTTTAAAAGCAGCATATGTTTACTTTACCCAAGTTTCACAAACCGTTTGTTATTCAATCACGTTCCTTTATTTAATTTTAGCATTAGAAATTTTCAGTTATCATTAGTGGTAATTTAAATAAATGATTTTTCGGAAAATAAAAAGGGAATTTTTACATACGTAAAATCATTCGCGTTTTAAATACATGCATACGTTTATGGTACATTTTCCCCTTTTCAATGGCAAAAGGTAGGAACAAAATAGTTTACTATACTAAGTTTATATTTTAAGGCCCCAACATATCAGCACATTGATTACTTTACCAATTTTCACGAGTTAACAAGTAAAAATTAACACAGCTAATGCGTAGCAATAAAATTATGTCGTGCTTGGCAACATGACGTTAAGAGCCAAATTTTGTATGCAAAAACCAAAGGTATGCGAAAGGCTTCAAAAACAAACGCTTCTTTAAGTGACCTATGTCGACCGACAGTGAAATGTTCCCGTGTCGTATCACCTAACGAGTTTGTCCTGTATTATTATGATGAACCGAGTGGTCAATGGTGTTTATCAGCAACATTACGGGCAAGTGCACTATTGATTGATATTAAAATAGCCAAATATATAATTTTTACTAGGTGTGCATTAGTACTAAGCAGATCAAAAACCCTGTGCACTCACTCATCACATTAATTTTTGTCTCAAAAGGAGATTACTTTCTCTATTAATACGTCTATAAATATATAATCACCTAGCTGTCTTGTTAAAGTTTTAAAAAGTGTGTAATATGGTGATTAATTCAAACTTGATACGGAAAAACTTGACATCAACTCACACTTAATTATTGCAGGTGTCGGATAAACGGTTCTAATACATCTTTCTTCCTTACGTTTTGTGATTCAACTTCTAATTGTTGAAATTACTTCAGGGGGTTTATTTCAAAATCCTATTCGTAATTTTATTTTGCCATAATTTGAAAATATATTTGGAGTCTTTCAAAAGAGTATTATTGTTTGAACACCTAATGATTTTAATTATCATTAGTCCATATACTTTTATCTTTTTTATCCTATTACGTGTTATTTGTTACATTGTCACGAGAGTATGTTAGCGTAAAGCTATTTTCGTTGGCATAAAAGCCTCTTACCGCCATTTCTAATTTAGCAGATTTCCCAAGTCTGGATGATTGTCTACCCGCTTTATTTCTGGGTTCTTTGGTTAATGAAATAAATAGATTAATAAATAATAGTTTAAGCATCAACTGAAATGTCAGCTGCGAACCTATGTGAATAGGTGTTGTGACATCACAATAAAACAATGGTTACGTCACATCAGAACAGCCAGATAAAAATACAGACAGATATATAACCATTAGGGTATCACAATGAAAACATATTTTATTCTTATGTAAAAATAAACATAGCTTAGGTGTTTTCATAGAAACGTTAATATTGATAATGGTTCCGTTTCTTCACGTGTTTTCATTAAACCAGAATCTAGTAGTGGATTTGAGCACCTAGATATAAAGGTAAGGTCAATGTGTCATCATGTCAAGTTATTATTTTTATTATCTTGCATATTTATTAAAGATACACAGTATATATACATATTTGTGATAAGACAATTATCTTACAATGCACGGCTGCACATTTAAATGCCAATGTCTTCTAAGTTCCAAGAAATAATAAACGTCTAGCAAGAAAACAATAAAACTCATGTATATTAGCAGCACATTCCAGAAGTTTATACTGATAATAAAGAATACATTAAAGAATAAACCCAAACATAAAGTCCATGTTCAAATTACAATCCAAAAAACAAAGTAAAAATTTTGAAAATTGACAAAAATTAAATACGTGAACTTCCACCCAGGAGGTGAAGCTGGGGGGTCAGGAAGAGTTAGGGTCTTCTGTCTAGCTTGTATTATTGTTAATGACCATTATTTACTATCTCTGAAGATACCTATATTTATTTTGCAAAAAAAAAATACATTTTACATTCTCTGATTATTTAGATTTTTGTCTCAAATAGTGTAGGCCTCAGACAAAAAAGTTAGACTGTTATGTTATATTTTATTTTCCCATATTCTATTATTATTAACGACATTGCTGTTTAAATATGAAAAAAAACTTTTCTGTGTTATGATCTGTCTCCATGTCAAAAGTGATAAGACTAGAAAAGACTATATATCTATGTTTTTGTAAAAAATTTCTTATCGGTGACAAATACCAAGACCAAGATTATAGTTCGATTTTTTTTAAAATATAGGGTTTCAGGAAACTCTACATCTGTCCGTAAACATATTTTTTTTCGAATTCATCATTCTCAAGGGATAACACTTCCGTTGATATATCTAATAAATGTTTACTTTAAAGTTGAATAAAACGTGGA
Source organism: Anadara kagoshimensis (assembly GCA_021292105.1). Lineage (NCBI taxonomy): Eukaryota > Metazoa > Mollusca > Bivalvia > Arcoida > Arcidae > Anadara > Anadara kagoshimensis. The sequence continues at coordinate 31,002,439 of CM037857.1, forward strand.
TTTTTAATCAATCATAGATGCTCAGTTCTAGAATGCTGTTTTAAAAATACACGTAAAAAGACAAATCACGTTCTTGTAAACTTTGGTTTAGAAAACGAACATGTTTTTGAAATGGAACGAACTTGATTTTTAATATTGATACATAAGTATAAAGCTAAAGAAGCCAGCTGTTGTCATTATGTCGTAACTGTTCTTGTCAAAATCTGCAGCAATTCAAATATGATGTGATTTTTGGTTGTGATCTGTATGTCTGTATGTATTAGATGTTGTATTAACACTAGTTTTAAATCCAAAAAGTCATCCTATACTGCTGTGATCAAATTACTGACTCCAGTAAAGAAAGTTTTTATAATCAATATGTCCTAATTTTTTTATTTCTATTTCTATCTTTATCAAACACAACAATGTCTGTCTATGATTAAATCACATTCACAAGATTTAAAAAAAACAGACAAATGAAGTTAAACACGTTGCCAGCGGGGGAAATGATGCCCAGTGCTCCTGCTTAGATTTCTACATGAGCTAGGTGTGTAATTAAATGTGATCGTGAAAAATGGATCTATATGATGTCAAATGTACTAAGGTAAATTTTAGATAAAAAACCATTTCATTTTCATGCTTATGCACTTAACATAACAAATAAAAACAGAATTTACTAAATACATCTCATGAACAAATATCTTCAAAAGCTGCAACTAAATCTTAATGTAAACCATATAGCAACCTTAAACTCTATGTGACTCAAATGTGATCCATGAAATAATTTTGAATCACAATCGCTTTAATTTTTTTATCCATCCATTTATTTTATAATAGTGATCCTAAAATCCATTTGTTCATTTATTTCTTAATTCGTGCATTAAATAAATAAAAAGATAACATAAATAAATAAATCTGAGACTGAAAATTAAACTTGTACATGACAGCAGGCAAAACAATAAAACAGTTTATAAGAGTTCAAAGCAATTTTTAGTAATGGGGTTCACATCTAACAGCGGCCGAATAGTAAATGTTAGAACCTCTACTCTGCCAAACCTAGATGAGTGTTAATATTTTCAAGATGTCGAGTGATTAGAGAAACACGATGTCTTTTCAACTTGAACACCAAAACCTCAACTAAACGTATGGTGATTTCCTTGATAAATTTGCTATGCTATAATAAATATTAAAATATTTCGCTTGCAGACTAATATAGTTTGTACACAGTTTTACATTTTCATTTTTATTACCAAATAATTTCATGAAGTAATCATACCATCGTTTTGCCCTGGTTGTATTAATTTCAGTGGACTTGCATGTCAATCACTTAGAACATACCTGTCCATGTTCATATCATAATCTCAATCTCGATTGCCTTCATTGTTTATATTCATTCATTTTTAACAGTGGTCCAAAATGTAATTCATTTATTTATTTATTTTCTATTCATTCATTTATTCATTCATTTACTCATTCATACACTCAATCATTCATTCATTCATTTACTCATTCATGCATTCATTCATATATTCATTTATTTACTCATTCATTCATTAAATTAAAAAATTAATATTGCAGTCAGAGACTGTAAAATGTATACCTGAAAAATACATAAATTCATTCATTAATTCATTCATAAATACATATCTAAATAAATATCGCAGTCTGACACTACAAAAAGCGTAACTGAAAACTTTCATTAATTCATTCATCAATTCATTCATTAAACAAATAAATACAGCAGTCTGAGACTGAAAATGCGTACGTTAAAAATCCATTCATAAGTCATCTATTAAATAAATAAATAAATACAGCAGTGTGATACTTAAAGTATTGTACTTGTTACTTAGGAGAGATTATTAGAAAGAATTGCGTGTTTGGTGATACACAAAACATTTGAATAAACTATGCTTATTTTTCTATGTAAAACTTTGAAAGAGAAATGGGGTTCATATTTAAACATGGTCGTATAATAAATGTTAAAACCTCTAATGTGACTAACATTAGACGAGTGATGATATGATGTTATTGCTGCTTTGTATATTTCGCGAGTTCGAGTGTTTAGGATAAGATACATTTACTCCTCCAGAGCACCAAAATCTCAACTACAATTATGGTGATTTCCATACATTTGCTACGCTATAATTCATATTCAAATATACTTTGCTTGCAGACTAATATAGTTGGTACACAATTTTACATTTCCATATTTATTGCAAAATAATTCTATGCAGTAATTATAATATCGTTTCGACGTATTTGTATTAAATGTGATTTGTGTGTCAACTTGTTGTCTCAATCAAACAAATCATATCAGTCCATGTTCATATCACAATCCTAAAAGCAAAGTAAAAACCAAATTCTTCTCCGTACATCACTTGCAGCTTTGTTAGATCTGTACTATGATCCATAATTCAAGAGTACACAACCTTATACACTTTGTGCAAGTCTCCACTGGAATTTATACTCGCACTACTGATGAGGAATTTTATTCTGAAATAGGCTTCTAGTCCTGAATATTAAAAAAATGATTAGTAATTTAATAATGAAAATAATTTATTTGACACTTCACACTTGAAGAAAAACTTCAAGGTTTATTGACGTATTGTAACAAAGGAGTATTAGAAAATATTTCAGTGTTTTTTAAAATCATATATAAAACTTTAAATAACCATAGATAACTTAATATTATATAGAAACTTAATATGTAATTTTTGTCATGCTAAGTTTGTTAGTATGTCATTATCACGTTAATTTTATGTATGTTGTTTTATCACTTGATGTACCACATATGTGACTCAGTCAATAAAAGAATTGAAATTGACACATATGCGCGAGTGTCAATGATTCCATTGAATATGTTACGCATGGATTTCTGGGATTTATTTATATTATTTTATTTACATTGTTTTTGTCAGACACATTCATCTCAATTTTGCTTTGTTCCACTTACATGTAAAATAAAGCTTTAAAAATAAGTTTTTGTCTACATACCATCATAGTTGTCTTGTTATATTTTATTATTTTAGGTTGTTCCTTGGTGCATTTTAACATGGTTTATGACGCACCGACTCGTGTGTGGCATTTATATTAATAGTTCAAATAGACAAATGCATAAAAATGATAAATGTACTTTGTTTTACAATTTTTCAAGTAAGTGTTTGTGTAGATTGTCAACGAAGTTGTGATGGTGATTTGTTGAGAGCCTTGTTAAGTCTGGGATTGCAATACCACTAGTCAACAATTATTGAGCAGCATGCTCTGTTGTGTAACTTTCCCGTAGTCTGAACAAGATAATGCTGTTTAAGAAGCAAGGAATTTTTTTTGCAAACAAACTTGGAATATTCAGAAAATAATTATGAATACTTAAAATGAATATCAGTATTATACAATAATATACATACCAAACCTGAACATCAACCTAAATATTAGATGGATTATATACATTTATGTACAATTCACGAAACAAAACAAATTATTTTTTCCAAATTAAAAGCTTCCATAAAAATGTTTGAATATAATTGAATAGAAATGTCTGCTTTCCGTCGATTTGGTGACGTAAATATGGCATCTCGCAACGTTCTTTTTTCTTGATTTTGTCTATCTTTTTGAGAGACACATTTTGTATCCTCCTTTGAAATATGTTGTACAACAATGTTATAAACAATGAAATAATGTCTATTTGAGAAAAATACGTGTGTTTATTATTAAACTGTCCGTATAAAATCGTTAATTCTATTTAAGTAAATATCAAAAGCAAAAATACTAAATCACAATCCCAAAGCGAAGTAAAAAAAACTTGAAGCTAACAAATAATGTTTAACACCTGAACTTCAACCATGGGAATAAGGCCAGGTGTTCCGAAAGGGTATGCACTTCCTGTGTAGCAAGCTACACACGCCACATATGTAATCAAAAATGAGTGAAAGGAACAGGGAACTATCGGACGCCAAATATATCCAGGGCTGTCCTGGACACAGTGACATCAAACATATCAACAATACTGTGATGACGGCGATAAAACTTTTTGAGGGCCCTCATAAGCCTAGGCATGCGATATCCCTGGGTCAACAATTTATTTGTAAGCAGCTTGCTTCGTTGTATAAAGTCTCCAAAGTGGGAACAAGCTCTACCATAGCGTATTAATTACATCATAAGCAAGAAACCATGTATATTGTTGCATAGAAAAGGAGAGTTACTAATTGAAAAATTGAAGTCATCATGTTTGTCATAGTTTCAAATGTAGTCTGTCGTGGAGTGGATGTCATAATTGAGGTATATGTCTAAATATTAAGTAGAACTTGGGCAATTAGTCGTATCTATGTATAATCACAATCCAAAAGTAATGTCAAAAGCTAGAAGCTGACAAATAATGTTTAACATCTGAACTTGCAGAAGTTAGAAGTATTTCAAAACAAATGCCTGAGGGGAATCCAAGGAATTTTTGGCCACAATATATTTGAAATGAAGATATGTAAAAGAAATGCAAATACCAGTCCATTGCAATGGAATTGAAAAGAAGACGATTGAGATAGCTAGGGCATGTACTGAGGAGGCCACAAGAACGCATTCCTAAATTAACCACCTGGAAAGAGAAAACCTGGCAGACCTCGGACCACCTGGAGGAGAACCATTCTGTCTGAACTGCATGAACAGGGATACAGCCTAGGACAAGCCTAGCACAGGACAGAGACAAGTGGAGGAAACTAGTTATGACCTTATGTCCCACCAGGGATGAAGAGGATAGGTGAGGTGAGGGTGACCTGAACTTCAACCATGGGAATGGGGCCTGGTGTTCCGAAAGGGTAAGCACCCTCATTTTACCTAGATACACCCGCCACGCGTGTAATCAAAAATAAGAATGAAACATGTAACTCTTGTGTGTAAAATTTATCCATGACAATCTAGGACAGAGAGACATCATTCTTATCATCAATACTGTGACGACGCATATGGGAAAATGACGGCGGAATTCCCTCATTTTACCGTCAATATTACCATCCCGTCGTTAAGGAGGGGCATGGCTTCATTAACATTACCATTCAGTTATTAGAATTCATAAGATTATACCAGATTTAGAAATTTACATGAAATATTATAAAACCATTTCTTAAATTGATCTCAATCTTCCATATAATGGTCCATATATGAAACTTTTTTGGTTTTATTCCAATTTATTCCTGTATTAATACAATAACGGAAGTTTATTAAAAGGAAACAAAAATATCTTTAAAGCATAGTATAGATTTTTAGTTTCTCAATATCACATTTAATTGCCTTTTTATATTATATTTTTACAGTTTCCCTTGTGGGCGTTCGAATGATAAGGTTTCATATTTTTTTTAGATTTTAGTGATAACATAAGTTCTTTATTGTATTATTCTTTTTTTGATTGGTTCTTGAAGGTGAAAGACCTAAAATTAAAACAGAACTTCATAGAAATAATCATTACCTAAACATCTGTAAGGCAGAAATGTGTTTGTAATACAACAATCTTAAAAAACTGTAATTTTTATACAATAAATTCTTCTAGAAAAGAAACAACAATATTTTCTATTGACAATTAGTAATTTTTATAAACAGATGAGTAACAATGATAAAAAACAATGGTTTTCAAAGTTTAATACGAGTTAGTGGTCATATGACTATAACGACATGTTTATAGTGGTCAAATCGGTATAAGGGTGTCTCTGTATACAAAATTATCCCGGATATATTTGACGTCTCATAGTTCTATGTTCTTTCATTTTCGATTTATTAATTTTTGGCGGTTGTTGATAGATAAACAAGAGGTATTTTTACTCATCCAAATCACCTAGCCTCGCCTCCCTGGTAGGGGTTCTCAAGTTAAACTAAGTTCCTCAGTTTTTGAGTTTTTACATTGCTTTAGGAATTTCTATAAGGACTTGACTCAAATAAGAAACAAACATTCCAATCCATATCCCTTAATATATCATTTTAATGTTTAAGCTTTTAGTTATTAGACATGGATTTGTATCTTTTTATGATTGAATCTGTATCTCACGATTTAAAGTACTTAATCAGTATTATGTTTTTGTATGGCTTTAAAAGCAAGTATTGTGTTTCAATAAACTACATCGAAACCCCTAATACAATTTTAAAGCCATACAAAAAGTAAGAATTTTGTAGAGCAATGTTCTTGTAATAAACATGTGTACTGTATTGACTAATAGGGCATTTTTGGAGGAAAATGGCTGATGCCAAGAGTTTTTTTTTAAAAATTATATTTAAGGAATTCATACATTTACAATTAAAGTTTTAATGAAATTTGCTTTATTTTAAATTCAGAATATTTCACTCGGAAGAAATAAATTTCCGGGTGCCTTGTATATAATAGCTTGACATATAAAATATAAATTAAAGTTATATGATAATGTAGTAACCCCTTCCAAATGTAAATAATACTGATGAAGTTTTACCAATAGTATAATCATTCTTCCAACACAGAAGATGTTTTAACAGTTTTAATTTTTTTTTCAACCTAGCATACAATTAAACAAATGTTTGCCAATCGGATTATAGTGGCAACTTTTGCTGTTAACGATAGAAAGTTTAAATGAAGTTTGAATTCAATATAAGACAAATAACGTTGTGATAGAAAATCGATTAAGTTAAGTCAATTCAAATGCTTTAATATAAATTTGAAAAAATACGAAAGTTTGAGTTTCTATTTAGATGCTATACACAAAATATGGTCCATATGCTTTCCTTATGTGACCAGTGTGATCATCATGTAATAAAAACAATCAGCATGGTATCAAATGAGTTACATTTCCTATAACAATTTCTTTTTGGCGTGATTAACGGCAATGTTTCTTCCCTGATGTCAACTTGTGTTATTTTTAACCCTTCCGAAGCATGCCATCTCACTTCCCCTTGTTGGAGTTTAAGTTTTTAACTTAACTTGTATGTTTTCAATGTGTTACTTTGATTTTCATGTAATTATTTGGAATTAGACTGGTGCTTAATGTTTTAATATTGTAGCTCTAGACGGCCGTTTCAAAAAAAATGCTCGGACTAAAATTGAGGAAATCCAAATAAGTTGAAATCAGAGAAATGACTTACAGTCTTTGTTATAATGTTCAAGATGCAAGAAAAGGTCGTTGGTCTTAACAGTTTACAGCATAACATATAACCTCAGAAGCATAAGTGGCTGACGTATTGTAATTACGTCATTGGAATCATGTACATATTTAAATGTTGTGTAATGATGGGAACCTACTGTCGGACATTTCGTATCTGATATTATGTTTTTGTCGTTATGCCATATTTTGTTTATTGTTTTGTCTCATACATTCTACATCTGACACAAATCTTAATATATACACCTTGTAATATTTAGGACAATCCATTACCTTTGCATTTAGTGACATAAAAGTGTTTGTTCTGATTTCGCCTGCTTAAATAATAATAAACATAGTAATTCTCACTATACGATCCATGTCTGGTTGTGCTGTTTACTTCATTCTATACAATCGGGCCTTGGTTTCACTAAAGTTTTCCCTAACTTAAATTTAGCAGATTTGGCAAGCCGTAAAGTAAATAAATATAAATAGTTTGACAAATTTGACCTGAGTTAATATATATTTTTCAATTGAATTGCTCAATTTCTCTCAATTACTCAAATGACACCTTAAACTACTGAATATTTTAATCAGAAAAATACACAAAATTATTAAGAATTTGAAATTTTCAGATTTTAGTTAATGAACGATTGTAAAACTGGTGCCAGTACTTGTTATAGAAGCTTCGTTTTTTTATTTCATAGAAAGTGATAAAAAGGCTTCGTTGTGGGGAGTTTTCTTAACGCTTATGTTACGACTAAACTTTTAGGGTTAGAGCTCATCTTCCTGATTGCTCTGGAAGGGCACTGAGGTTTCATATAACGAGCTAAGTGAGCAGCTTCAATTAAACTGGAGACAAACGGGAAGCTTTTTCGTTTAAAGTGTAATATGTGATTCGGATCCAAGAAAATTTTTCGGAACCTTCTGTTGAATACAGAAGCAAAGTAAAAACTTTGGAACTTAATTATATTCTTCTTGACGGAAAAACAAAGCAACTGAAGCTTCAATTGTAAGATCTCGTTATTAAACGAAGAATTAAATAAGGCTATGTCTGAAATGGCTGAGTGGTGCAAAGTCAATAAAATGTCAATCAATGTTTCAAAAACAAAGTGTATGCTTATATCTTCTGTTAAAAAAACTTGCCAATAATGATGCAGCTCTTAATATCAGTATTAATGCAACTAACATTACACAAGTACACTCTCATAAATTACTTGGAGTCTTTGTGGATCCCTTTCTGTCTTGGGTAGATCATATAAGTCATTTTATTAAAAAGGTTAATTCTTTGTTATGTCTTTTGAGAAGAATAAAAAGGTATTTAGATATTGAAAGTAGAAAACTTTTCTGCACTTCTTTAATTTTACCTCGTATAGATTATTGTTTGTCAATTTGGGGTAATTGTCACTCTAAATATCTGGACCTCATTCTTAAGCTTCAAAAACGGTCTGCAAGGTTAATGCTAGACAAAGATGTTCGTGAAACGAGATCCATTGAATTATTTTAAGAACTAAGCATGCAAACAATTCATCAAAGAATCCATTATCACAAATTAATTTTAATGTTCAAAGCTGTAAATAACATATCTCCATCATATATTTCTGATTTATTTAAATCTTGTTCTGATTGCAATACATATCAACTTCGATCTAGCCAGTCTAACAATCTATTTTTATAAAGACCTAATTCAGAATTACGAAAATCATCAATTTCATACTCAGGTTCAATAATTTGGAATTCATTACCAACAAAATTAAAAATTGCGACATCTTTGAAGAATTTCAAAAAGTTATACCAAAGTACTTTTTTTACACATTAATTCGATAATATTATATTATCATAACATTTGGTTGTTTAATATATATATATATACACTTGTACATAGTTTTATACTTAGCATTTTAGCATATGTTTTATATTTTGCGTGATTATTATTTTAATTATTTTTAATTACTACATGTAAAGAAATGTTATTTTGTATTAATAGTATGTAATCACTCACATTGGAGGGCCTTATGTAAAATTGGCTCAGTCCAAATAAGCAACCCTCAAAAAATAAAGTCATTATTTTTATTATTATTATTATTATGTGTAATGTGATGAAAACCTTGGTATAATCATCACTTCGGAATAAAAAAATAATGTCAAGGTAAATGAAGTTCTCTGACATGAAATAACACAAATACCATATGCTGTTAAAGCAATATTATTTATATGTTTTTATTAAATTTTCCCAAATAAATTTGACGTCCAGTATTGTCGCTTCTTTCATTCTCAATTTTGATTACACAGGTGGGTGTAGCTTGTTGATATAGAAGCTGTGTCAAACTCGGATTCACTTCCATGGTGGAAATCCGGAAGTTCAATTAAAGTTGCTAATTTTCAAAGTTTTCACTTTGTTTTTATGGTGATTTCAATATGGTATGTTTGTGTTTGATTTAGGATACTAGAAGTGCAATTTACTAAACATACTTAATTTCACTTAACATCAAACTTACCTCAATTACATATTATATCAGTTTTTTACAGCACTAGACGGCCGTTTCGGAATACAATTCCTCATCAGTAGTGCTTAAACCAAAACTATGAAATCAATTTTTTTTGAAGATGTTGAAAAGCTACTCAAAGGACCAAAATATATTTTAGAAAATTAAGCTAAAGAAATACTTTGCATGAGGTAGTAAAACTTAGTTTTTGAAAAATTCTAAATTTTAAATTGCAGGAAATTTAGACAATTATAGTATATTTCTGACAATAATACGAAATTATTGCCTACTGAGTTTTTGATATCAATATGATTGTATGCGTATTTTGCAATGTCAAGAAACACAAGATGATTTCCAAATTGAGAGCTTTAGAATAAATAATCAGATTTTGCAATAATGTTGGGCGTCGTGTCTGACTGTATGAGTGTACTTTTTTGCCTTTTGTTTATTGTTTTTGTCTCGATTGGTTTCTGAAAGACGACAAAATTTTATCCATATGACACAAATTTTAATTTACTGAACATTTTCAGTATAAATCTTAAAAGCATAAAAGACACTTGATAAAAATATGCGACAAAATTATGCATTAGGTGTAAAATTTCTATGACAGAAACGCGTTCTTTAAACTTTGCAAGGACAAAGAGAACGGCTTTCAAATTACATGTAGGATAATAAATTAGACTGGGGACACAGTAATACTTAAGTAATATCATGATAAACTGACTTCAATTCAACTTGGGTCAGTCTTTCCATTTGTCATATTTGTGTCATCCGTTCATGGCAAATTTAAATATCACGTATACAGGCAGAAATATGAACCTAAAGTCGTCGACGTTTTAATTTTAAATTTGAGTGAAAAACTTCAATGAGTAAGAGTAAAGATGAATTACATATTGGATGAGTCACCACGACTTGGAGCACCACCAAAACCCAGGACAGACTGTTTGAGATATTTACAGAATTATTTATTTAGAATTAATCAAGTGTCTTTTTGCATAGAACAAACAAATAAAATAAATGAATAAATCAAAACACATCTATCGTGAAAACAGTGTTTAAAATACATCATCAGTATCAGTGTTAGTAGTAATATGACACTTTAATTACATCATTTTAAAAACCATACTTATCCGTCATTTAGTTTCATAGCTGATGCAAACTATATCATTTTCTTACTAAAATGGTACCTGAAATACGGATGGAATGTTCGAATTGAGATAAGCAACTTTAGGTCAAACGCACTGTGCACCAAAGAACACTCCCGATTTTGACGTAATGCTACTAAAGATCTTCTGGCAAAATAACATTAATAATATGCAGAATGAATAAGCTAATTGTTCGTCTTCCCATATTGAAATTCCATGGATAAATGCCTGAAATTATTTCCAAGATATGTCGTCATCCATAAGGCAACAGGTGTTTTTTATCATTAGGGGAAAATAGGGCGACTGCCCGGAATTTTCCAAAGTCATTATCTCAAAACGTAACAGAAGCAGATTAGTATGGCATGTCAAACGTTGCATGATTCATTCGTTTACATTTGAAATAAATATATACATACTATGCATGCACAGTATATATGGACTCATAAAAGTTAGTGTAGTATTGAAATTTAAAAAAAATCACTATCATGTACTTAACAATAGTCAATGTAACAAAGAAATTAAAACAACAAAATGACTTAAACCAGAAGAGAAGAAAAAACAAAATATAGAAAGATACAAAAGATATCGGAAAGCAAATTGCATAAGGTCTGAAATATTTGATTTTATATCCGAATTTAAATGTATTTCCCGCAATATGACGTAGAAGTACAGATATTGCTGACCGCGTCGTCAAACAGAAAATAGTTCGGTCATTTGACACGGTTGCTAATCACACCTACCTGGAATTCACAATTGATCAAATAACGAGACTTAGTAAGCAGGGTTATTCTATTCTAATTAAAAAGATACCAAGCTATGAACATGTTATAATATTGAAAAAATGCCTTTCATTGATATCCTTAAACGAAAATTCTGGCGAATGGCGGATAAATCGGTGCATATGACGTAATGCGTCACAATGACATAAATAGCCCCATAGCATCAACAAACACAATTTATGAATATGCATAACGATAATGTGTAGAGCGATTTTCAGTGTAAACAAATAACCACAAATGCCCACAATTCGAAGACACAAACACAATGACGCAAATAATAAAGTTTCATTGATTCCTAAATTTAACACGTGCCACTTGTAGCTAGCTAAACGGAATGTGATTACCCTTCCGGAACACCCTGCCTAACTTTCGTGATGGAAGTTCATGTGTTTGACTTCATTTATTAGATTTTAAAGTGCTTTACTTTGCTTTTGGTATTGTGATTTGGACATGTGCCGTTATGTCCGCTATGCTGTTATCCATGTACAAATTACAATACCAAAAGCAAACCTTTAGTAAAGTAAGTTAAACACGTCCATTGGTTATCAAAACTACCTAAAGTGTACAGACCTGTCGAAAGTTAAACTAAACACTAAGCTTAATAACCGGTGTGAAATTAATTCTACGCTATCTAATGTTCAGTATATCATGTTGAACCTTATTTCATTTGCGCCAAACGATATAAATAATTCAGATATAATAATAATAATAATAATAATAATAATAATAATTTAATTTGATAAACTATAACAACAATGTTATTCATAACATATTTATATAAAAATACATTTCATTTATACATTATATATAATTATATATAAAAACAAGAATTGAGTAATATCCAGGATTTTACTAGTAAAGAAATAAATCAGAATTCTAGTTTTTACTGGATTTAATTCAGTTAAAACTAGAATTTCGATTTTTACTAGTAAAAACCAAAATTCTGAATTTTACTGGTTTTAATTTAGTTAAATGCTGAATTCTGCTTTTTATTGGGAAAAGTTTTAATTGTGTTACAAAATTTGCACAATCTGTTTTCCCACGGTGCTTTTGGTTTGTATATCTTCCAAGGGTTATGCACTTATTCTAAATTTCGTTATAACAGATTTTTTTAGATTTAGATAAATTTTATAACAGATATTGTGGTATATTATCATCGTAAACTTGAGTATAAAATTTTAGTTTACTATCAATGTTATTATGTTTGATATATTGTATCTTCCTGTTTATATAATTTTTTAAAAGGCCATTTAACCATTAAACTGTCTAGAAATGGCGTTTATAGTGCTATAACTTCCATTGCCGTGCAAAGCAAACCGAATAACGCGCGCTAGCGCATTATGACTAGTTTGCTTTGCACGGCAATGAAAGTTATAGCACTATAAACGCCATTTCTAGACAGTTCAATGGTTATATTTACATTTCGCATTTTTGAAAATCTTATTTTTGTTTTTGAATCCTGAAATAAATTTAAAACACTGTCGTGTACGACATGCAATTCCAATTCCTGGAACAGCCTATCAATGACGTCACGAGCATAGGTGTCAGCAAGAAATAAATGACGTCACATTAGCAAATGTAATTATAGTCCTATAACTTCATTTTGTCTAAAACAGAGTTTAATACAATCAAACACCATAAATGTAAATATTAATCGTGTATTTATTAACTCTATGGTATATAGATAACATCAACATTTGTTTGACCAAATATATTTGCTAAAGTAGAAAACTAACTTTTTGAGTAATCAGAATGGTGTTGTTGATCTGTTATAAAAGCACTGTATAAATTCATTCTTTAATGTTGATAAACGAAGAAAATATTTAAATGCGAAAAAGAAAGTGTGAAATAAAAATGGATTTCTTCCGCATTCTAATCTGCAAGCTAGGTTTAAAGATTGTTTTCTTACATTTGATTGGCATTTCGGCGTTTTATACAGAATTTTTTATGTTGGTATTGAATCAAAATTTGTCAGGTTGATTTTAAATTCTAAAATATCCAAATTTCACTTCCATATGCTATAATTGGTCTTATTAAACAATCAAAAAGTTTATTCAGCGTAGAGAATGGCACAGTTTCAAAGTTAATAAATTTAGTTTTTGATGCAAAAAATGCTTTGAAATATTTCTTATAAATACTCTGTTGCATGTTTCTTCTTTCCATTATAATAAAATAAAATCCCCAGATATTTATATTTGGTCAACTATTTCCTATGGTGATTGACCACATGTTACCTGATATTTACTATAATTATACCCCTCACTTAAAAAGTGTGTGTGTGTAGGGGGGGTATATAGTGATAGGGGTGACCGTCCGTGTGCCCATCCATCCTTCCGTTACACCTTAGGGTACCTATCTATTATCCGCAACTCCTCCTAAACCCTTCAATGAATTTTCATGAAACTTTCACACAATCTTTGTGATATAATGTAGATGTGCACCTCCTATTTAAAAATTTGATCCGATGGATTTTTGCGAGCGGGGGATATTTTTGGTGAGCTTGTGGCTCACAGTTTTTCTAGTTGTGTTTGGTTTTATTGAAAATTAAAATTTAGTTTTCTTTGAGTTGATGTTCAGGTTTCAATTTTACAATAATCTGATAATCTATCTAAATAATTTTGTAATCCTTTGTCCCTTTCTGAGAGGATCAGCAAATCATCAGCAAATTATAAATGATTTATTTCATAATCAAGTAATGTCAAAGGCTATTGATTGATATTATCTTTAAAACATTATACCTATGTCATTCAAAAAGATATTAAATAGTGTCGGGTTAAGACTATCGCGTTGTTTCACACCCTTATTTGTTTTTGTAAGCTTTCAGACGAAAGTGGATACAAAAGAACCATTTGATTAAATAAGTGATGTTACAAAGGAGACTGACATATGAGTATAAATTAATTTCTATAGAAGTATATAGTTGGACAAAGATGTCACGACAAAAAAAGATGACGTGTTTTTCACTATTTCAAAGCCAAATTAGTCAATAGTATATTAAGTGGTTTTAGTTGTAATGTATTACATATTATACAAGTTTTAATTTTACAGCACTAGACGGTCAATTCGAAATATAATTCCTCATTAGTATTGCTTGGACCAAAATTGTGAAATTTTTTTTTTATTTCAAAATGTGGAAAAGATACCCAAAGGACCAAAATATATATTTTATAGTTTTTGATTATACATTTCGATACTGAAACTAACACCATACTATGTAGAATTGTTTTAATGACTATACCATTCTATGAAAATTGTTGGGGACACTCTTTGTTATGGATGACCTCAAAATTAGATAATAATTTATTTTGGGGTATCAGAGTAACCTGATTGTATCAACTTCTAAAAAGAGATTCCTTCTCATAATTTATACCTCACGTACCAGTATAAATTAACTAAAAGAATGAATTCAGACTTAAAAAAGAACAATATAAATTTTATGCAATAGCTTAATATGACAGAAAACACATGGATATATTGTTGGGTTGTATGCAAAAGTAGTTTCACTGCTATTCGAGATGTGACATATTTACAATAAATCTATCGCATGGTCGTGTGGCGTTTGAGCATTCCGACATTGAAATGATACATTACTGTCCCATGTCACATAATTACATCTAAACGACTCAGGTTCGTTATAACACTGTCATGAAGTCATCTTTCTCCCACCCACGGCCAAGCATTACACGCTTGTCCAGTTAACATTTCCGGCGAACGAAATTTTATACGACTGATTCTTTCAAGGTTTGCTTCATGTTTAGATTATACCTGAATTTTGACAGCAACGAAATGCTACATTTATGGTTTTATGACAAAAATGTTGACTTCAACTTTTCTATTATAAACTTTCCTTTTTCTTGTGAATATACCTGCTTCTCCTGGTAAAAGTGCATTTGTTTCACAATTAATACGCTATGGTAGAGCTTGTTCCCACTATCGGAACTATACAACGAAGCAAGCTGCTTATAAATAAATCGAGGCAAGGGTGTTGTTGATAAATACAATGTTTCTGTATCCAAAATTACCCTGGATACATTTGACGTCCCATGTTCCTTTCACACAATTTTGATTATACACTTGGCGGGTGTAGCTAGCTAAACAGTAGGTGCTTACCCTTCCGGAGCACACTGCCTCGATTTCCATGGTGCGAGTTCACGTATTTAACCTTATTTGCCATATTCATTTTTTAATTTGCTTTGGGATTGTGATTTGGACGTGGATTAATATCGGTTTGTTTTTGATTATCCAACCGTTGTCGGATCGAAAGACAAAAGAAACTCTTAGTACACCAAATATCAAATCCGTATATGCAATCAAAACATACTAATCAATATTCGAATCCAAATCCAGAAGCAAAGTAAAAACTTTGGAACTGACAAGCGTAGTTGGCCACGTGGGCAACCATGAAAGGGGTTATTTTGTAAAATTTCCAATGTCAATTATCTTACATTGATACCAATACAGAGATATAGGCGATGTGGAACCTAAATAAAGAATCATGACTCATGACATATGCTGGTTAACCATTGAGGTAGCTCAGTTGGTAGAGTCCTTGCTTCGTAAGTGGGAGGTCGTGGGTTTGAACCCTGACCGGGTCTGACACAAGACTTGAAGGAGGGAAGCGATTGTTCTTTCAGCAACCACTTGGAATTTCGAAATGAAAGTCGTGTTCTTTCGGATGAGAACTTAAAATAAAAGAGCTCCCGTATCACTGTCGGTTTGGCACGATTAAGAACCCTGCTGTATAATGCCATCGTTTCCGCACATTCCCTATAGCTGGCGATATAAGTGAAATATTCTTGAATGGGACGTTAAACGCCATTACTCAACTCAACTCTTATGCTGCTAAACATTTAAACCAAGTTTTGTTAAAATGTATTGAAAAGATTTAAAGTGTTGAAGATTGGAGCAATGGCCTTATAAAACCCCGTCAAGATTTTTTCACCTGCATAATGTCAGTCTGTCCAGGAAAATTGGAGGAAACTGGAGTGCATGGAGAATGGAGAAAAACCCCACATTCATCATGAAAACTAACAAACTTTTCACACTAGGATCTAGCTTATGAGGAATTCAAATCCAGGCATTGGAATGAACTGTATTCTGTAAGCACACACTTTGAACCACTTGGTCACTGTGACCCAAACTTAAGAGATATTGAACAGAAATGATAGATGAACAAGACAAGAACCTTATACCCTCCACAACTCTGTTGCAGAGGTAAAAAAATATCAAGGTATAATAAAGAGAAAAAACAACATAAAAGACTGAAGTTATTTTGAAAACTTAATTTGAAAAAACAACATTCACATACAATTAAATATAAATACATGTACTTGTATAAGCAAACAACTTTGACCTGTCCGCTTGACCTTTCATTTAATTATTTATCACGGACCACATACTTTTATGTATAGGGTCAGCACAGGTGTTTATTTTGTATCCATCATGATATATATATATAATCTCACCTCATAGAGTAAACCTGTGCACTGTGTATGTGCAAACTTTGATCTTAATACTACCAATGTATTGGATGGATTTTCCTACATGAATATTCCTTATAAAAGGTCAAGCGGACAGGTTAATGTTGTTTGCCTATACATGCATAGTTGATTCACAATTCGATGGCTACGTATATGCCTCCAATGTTTCTATTTTAACATTAAGACTGTTATAATAAAAAAATGTGCAAAAATGTCACAATTGTACATAATTGATGACTGGCTATTATTACCTCTGCCTGTAGCTTAGATTCAATGTGTTTATAAACACTTTGCCATCAGCATGATCAGATCATGGACAAACTATACATAATTAATTATGTGTCTAAGTAACTTGTATTAAGGTAAACCTTTTATTATTCAAGTACTTTATTAATTTGAAGACCTACTTCGATTGAGAATAATTACTTTTCTGAAAAAGGCCCATTTCTGGCTCTGAATTCCAGTATGTTTAAATAGCTTAAAATTCTTCTGGGAA
Organism: Anadara kagoshimensis; assembly: GCA_021292105.1. Lineage (NCBI taxonomy): Eukaryota > Metazoa > Mollusca > Bivalvia > Arcoida > Arcidae > Anadara > Anadara kagoshimensis. The sequence continues at coordinate 31,019,886 of CM037857.1, forward strand.
ATTAAACCCAAGTTTATTTATAATTTCATAATCTCTTCTCAATTTTTATTTAAAATTATCCTATTTTATCGTATTTTATCATCTTTTTTACTTCTTTACATGATGGAAATTACCAGGATTCAGTAATATGGTCATAAAATCAACCTATTTTTAAACATTATTACTGTATATTCCTATATCTTTCAGTCAGTTTCTAAACAACATAAACACCACATATTTCTGAAAACTTGATTTCTTAACAAGTCAAGCAAACATAAAAATAATTATTTTTACTGTTCAAATTATTGTGGATGACCTCAAAATTAGATAATAATTTATTTTGGGGTATCAGAGTAACCTGATTGTATCAACTTCTAAAAAGAGATTCCTTCTCATAATTTATACCTCACGTACCAGTATAAATTAACTAAAAGAATGAATTCAGACTTAAAAAAGAACAATATAAATTTTATGCAATAGCTTAATATGACAGAAAACACATGGATATATTGGGTTGTATGCAAAAGTAGTTTCACTGCTATTCGAGATGTGACATATTTACAATAAATCTATCGCATGGTCGTGTGGCGTTTGAGCATTCCGACATTGAAATGATACATTACTGTCCCATGTCACATAATTACATCTAAACGACTCAGGTTCGTTATAACACTGTCATGAAGTCATCTTTCTCCCACCCACGGCCAAGCATTACACGCTTGTCCAGTTAACATTTCCGGCGAACGAAATTTTATACGACTGATTCTTTCAAGGTTTGCTTCATGTTTAGATTATACCTGAATTTTGACAGCAACGAAATGCTACATTTATGGTTTTATGACAAAAATGTTGACTTCAACTTTTCTATTATAAACTTTCCTTTTTCTTGTGAATATACCTGCTTCTCCTGGTAAAAGTGCATTTGTTTCACAATTAATACGCTATGGTAGAGCTTGTTCCCACTATCGGAACTATACAACGAAGCAAGCTGCTTATAAATAAATCGAGGCAAGGGTGTTGTTGATAAATACAATGTTTCTGTATCCAAAATTACCCTGGATACATTTGACGTCCCATGTTCCTTTCACACAATTTTGATTATACACTTGGCGGGTGTCGCTAGCTAAACAGTAGGTGCTTACCCTTCCGGAGCACACTGCCTCGATTTCCATGGTGCGAGTTCACGTATTTAACCTTATTTGCCATATTCATTTTTTAATTTGCTTTGGGATTGTGATTTGGACGTGGATTAATATCGGTTTGTTTTTGATTATCCAACCGTTGTCGGATCGAAAGACAAAAGAAACTCTTAGTACACCAAATATCAAATCCGTATATGCAATCAAAAACATACTAATCAATATTCGAATCCAAATCCAGAAGCAAAGTAAAAACTTTGGAACTGACAAGCGTAGTTGGCCACGTGGGCAACCATGAAAGGGGTTATTTTGTAAAATTTCCAATGTCAATTATCTTACATTGATACCAATACAGAGATATAGGCGATGTGGAACCTAAATAAAGAATCATGACTCATGACATATGCTGGTTAACCATTGAGGTAGCTCAGTTGGTAGAGTCCTTGCTTCGTAAGTGGGAGGTCGTGGGTTTGAACCCTGACCGGGTCTGACACAAGACTTGAAGGAGGGAAGCGATTGTTCTTTCAGCAACCACTTGGAATTTCGAAATGAAAGTCGTGTTCTTTCGGATGAGAACTTAAAATAAAAGAGCTCCCGTATCACTGTCGGTTTGGCACGATTAAGAACCCTGCTGTATAATGCCATCGTTTCCGCACATTCCCTATAGCTGGCGATATAAGTGAAATATTCTTGAATGGGACGTTAAACGCCATTACTCAACTCAACTCTTATGCTGCTAAACATTTAAACCAAGTTTTGTTAAAATGTATTGAAAAGATTTAAAGTGTTGAAGATTGGAGCAATGGCCTTATAAAACCCCGTCAAGATTTTTTCACCTGCATAATGTCAGTCTGTCCAGGAAAATTGGAGGAAACTGGAGTGCATGGAGAATGGAGAAAAACCCCACATTCATCATGAAAACTAACAAACTTTTCACACTAGGATCTAGCTTATGAGGAATTCAAATCCAGGCATTGGAATGAACTGTATTCTGTAAGCACACACTTTGAACCACTTGGTCACTGTGACCCAAACTTAAGAGATATTGAACAGAAATGATAGATGAACAAGACAAGAACCTTATACCCTCCACAACTCTGTTGCAGAGGTAAAAAAATATCAAGGTATAATAAAGAGAAAAAACAACATAAAAGACTGAAGTTATTTTGAAAACTTAATTTGAAAAAAACAACATTCACATACAATTAAATATAAATACATGTACTTGTATAAGCAAACAACTTTGACCTGTCCGCTTGACCTTTCATTTAATTATTTATCACGGACCACATACTTTTATGTATAGGGTCAGCACAGGTGTTTATTTTGTATCCATCATGATATATATATAATCTCACCTCATAGAGTAAACCTGTGCACTGTGTATGTGCAAACTTTGATCTTAATACTACCAATGTATTGGATGGATTTTCCTACATGAATATTCCTTATAAAAGGTCAAGCGGACAGGTTAATGTTGTTTGCCTATACATGCATAGTTGATTCACAATTCGATGGCTACGTATATGCCTCCAATGTTTCTATTTTAACATTAAGACTGTTATAATAAAAAAATGTGCAAAAATGTCACAATTGTACATAATTGATGACTGGCTATTATTACCTCTGCCTGTAGCTTAGATTCAATGTGTTTATAAACACTTTGCCATCAGCATGATCAGATCATGGACAAACTATACATAATTAATTATGTGTCTAAGTAACTTGTATTAAGGTAAACCTTTTATTATTCAAGTACTTTATTAATTTGAAGACCTACTTCGATTGAGAATAATTACTTTTCTGAAAAAGGCCCATTTCTGGCTCTGAATTCCAGTATGTTTAAATAGCTTAAAATTCTTCTGGGAAATTAAACCCAAGTTTATTTATAATTTCATAATCTCTTCTCAATTTTTATTTAAAATTATCCTATTTTATCGTATTTTATCATCTTTTTTACTTCTTTACATGATGGAAATTACCAGGATTCAGTAATATGGTCATAAAATCAACCTATTTTTAAACATTATTACTGTATATTCCTATATCTTTCAGTCAGTTTCTAAACAACATAAACACCACATATTTCTGAAAACTTGATTTCTTAACAAGTCAAGCAAACATAAAAATAATTATTTTTACTGTTCAAATTATTGTGTGTACAGTAAGTAATTGTGAGTATACAGTTCAATCATTATCACAGATTAATGCAGGCTCTTGACTGGAACCCACAAGGGAAAAGGAAGAGAGGCCGGCCTAAACAGACCTGGCATAGGAGTATCAACACAGAGGCACAAACAGCTGGAAAGACCTGGGCCGAACTGAAGAAGATAGTCCAAAATCGTGTCAGATGGAGAGGTGTTGTTGCGACCCTTTGTTCCCTAGGGAATCAAGAGGAATAAGTCAAGTAAATCAATGCATGGATGTATGAACAAGAAATCTGTGCACTACTGCTCACTTAGTATAACCCCGCTTTTAAGAATTCGTGAGCAACTGCTCACTTAGTATACCCCTGGTTTTAACTTTTAAAATTATCATAAATGTTGAAAAATAAACTAAGTTGGTAAACAGGAAGTAGATGTCTGGCAGACTTGAAATTGCTACTTGTGGCATGGGACCTCATACTGAACTTGCATACAAAAATTCAAGTGAATGTGTACGGTAGTTGATGAGAAAACTGTTAAGAAAATTTTTGTTTCAGATGGGGGATGAACAAAGGTAAATCAGTATACTCCCCTCTTCTTTGAAGCAGAGGTAGGTACAAAAATATACATGTAGTTTTTCAAGCCAAGTCTAATGATGGCTATGAAGCTGAAAATGTTCAAGATCATTTCTATTTCTTATTTGAAACATGTCTTAATTCATGTAATTTTTCAGATTAAAACTGAATTTGATAAATAAATAAATAAATAAATAAATAAAATAAATAAATGAATAAATAAATATATAGATTCAACCTGTTGCTTCCTTTGTGTGATCTAAATTTTGCATGACAAAACATAGATGTTCATTAATTATTGTATTTAAATCTTTTGAAATATTCATTAAAATTTTAAAATTCTCTTTATCAGCTACAACTCCCGTGGGTGTTGCCATGACATCGGAGAGTGTTTTATGAACCTGACTGATCTTCTGAAACAGGGACAAGTCTAAAGGCATGGGTACCACTTTACAAAGTTCTGTAAAACTAGAAAGCCAGTTGTAATACTCTTGGCAGTTAAAATCTGGATTTGTGACAAAATCGTTTGAAGTTGATGATGAAGATGGTGTTGATGTGGTTGAAGTTGGTGTTTCTCCGTTTTCTTGTTGAGTTGGTTCTTTGACTACTGAATTGTCCACATTTTCCTGAACTTCTGTAGGTTGATCTTCAGCCTGTTGGTAATGCACTTCGACAATCTGCTGTTCCAAAGAATCAGGTGCTAGCTCCTCGATAATCTGTAAATACTCTACCGGCACTGATCCTGGTGTCCCCTGAGCTTGATCATCAACAGCTGCAATAGCTATAACGGTAGCACCATCCTCAGTTTGCTCGTGTTGAACATCAACATTTTGATAGGAAGATACAAGTTCTGGTATATTTTGACTAGATATCTCAGTTTCCGATACCGGTAAACTCTGGATAATACTGTTCTGAATTGACTGTTCCAACCCTCCTTCTTGTTGTTGTCCTATAGCTCCTGTTTCAAGATACATAGCCTCCCCTTCGATAGGTTCGACAGACTCCTCAACACTCTTTTCATTTGGCTTACTAGATGCAGAGTAATTATGTTGAGGTGGCAAGTTGATTTGTACATGTTGCACCATAGATGAGTTTAAATCCTCGATTAATTTGACAATTTTCTTCTGTTTTGATAGCGACTGTTTATCTACATTTTCATCCTGTATAATGGTGGACACATCCTTATTGGTGTCTTTAAATAAAAACAAAAGCGCTCCATTAGTGGATCTTACGACTTGAACACCTTCCTGTTCGCTTGAATGTTTGCGTCCAAGATGAGCTTTTAATTGCCCTGCGCGTTTAAAAGACTCGCCGCACAATTGACATGGATATGGTTTAACTCCCACGTGTTCACGTTCATGACGGCGCCTGCTGGAAGGATCACTGAATCTAGTGCCACAAACATCGCAAACATAAGGTTTAAGACCTGAAAAGAGAATTAAAAGACAAGAGTAATATTTGAGATGCCTGTTTACAGAATGAGACTGAAGCTGTTGCAACTTTGACATTTATTGCTGAAAAAATAGAGTGATTTTGTTACATTTTTAACAACTACCTTCTGACTTAAAAACTGGGAAAATTTAAGGCTTGGAATACAGAAAACTTCATTAAAACATGCTTGCAATAGCTACATGTATTATCCTCAATACAAAGATGTTATATTGATACTAACATTTTGTGGGTAATTAAGGACAACTATATTTAATTTGCTAGAAGATCACTGTTGTTTTGGGAATTTTAGTGCTCAAATTGGGAAATTTCAGTCATTTTTCCAAGGGGAACTACCTTTATTTGGTCGTAATTTTAGGCAAACAAAATCCCTGTTCAGGTAAGCTTATCTCATGATATGATATGTATCAAGATATTATGTGGTGATTGAATACTTTTCAATGCTTTTCAAAACAGCACTCAAATAGCAGTTCAAAATTTTGTTTTGTAATGAATGTTCCATGGCCTTTCAGCTTTATTTTGGCAGGTCCAAAATGAAGTTTCAAAAGTCCAATATCAATATTGAAAGGTCTATGTACAATAATGTTACATAGAAAAGTAGAATTATTCTGGCAAAAAGGGCAGGTCTTTTGATTTTTTACAGTTAAAAAATCAAAGATTCCAATATCACATCAATAGGTCCTGGACCTCAAACTCATGGAATTTTAACCCCTGGAATGCATTTCAAAACAGCACTCGAATAGCAGTTGTTGAAAGATTTAGAAAATCAAGTATGATATTTTACTATTTTTAAAAGACATTTTAAGTTTATGAAGTTTTTAAAATAATATCAAGAACACAATGAAACATGAGCTAGATAGTACTAATGCTACCAGGAGTTTTTCTTTAACAATCTAATAGTTTAGATTTTAGTTTATCTCTGCTGTGGATGTTTCCCCGAGGATATCACAAACTCAGTAGGCAATAATTGTTTATTATTGTCAGAGATATACTATTGTCTAAATTTAATGCCAATTAAACTTGAAATTCCTCAAAAAACTAAGGTATACTCCCTCATGCAAAATATTTCCTTAGCTAAATTTGATAACATATATTTTGGTCTTTTGGGTATCTTTTCAACATCTTGAAAAAAAATTTTTGGTTTCACAATTTTGGTCCAAGCACTACTGATAAAGAATTGTATTCCTAAACTTCTGTCTAGTGCTGTAAAATTCAAATTGGTATAGTAAGGAATTCAGAGTTACATGTATTTAAAATTATTGTATTGATGTGTTCGAAAATGGTAACTCTTGGGAAGGACTAGTTACTTTTTCAATAGTTTTCTATAAATACCACAATAGAAAATGTTGACATTATCAAGACAAGGACTGGTTGAATACTTTTGAGTTATTTTCTAATATTGTGTATTGTTTTTAACATAAATATACCATCATATCAAAATAAATTGTTAAAGATTTATCAGATTTCTGAGCCAGTTAGGCCCTGTGATCTATTTCAAGTGCAGTGATGATGCCACACAAAACATTGCAATTGTAGAGACATGTTCCTGATTCTGTTGCCATTGAAATCTGCCAGTAGCGTTGGAGAAGTCTAAAATAAGTCTATTAGACTACAGATGCATTGACTTGATTTGACTTCTTAGATTGAGTATGTTTTACACCTCCCCTTACCCCTAGACAGATGAATCCTCTATGATCTTAGACCACTCTGCCAACAACACTCTACAGATGCATTGACACATGCATGCACATAATCTGTACTATTGCATAAGATGCATGAACTAACACCCAGGCAGGCTTCATGATATGGGTACAAGAGACATATTTACACTTTGATCATTATTTTGTTTTATCATACTTCTGTTCGGTTTAGCATTAAGTTGTTTTGAATAAAATACTCTTTGTACAATTTAAAAATTACACAGAAAAAAAAACTATGATCCTGCCTTCAAATAACAACATTTTGGCATTATTACAATGTCTGGTCATAAATCTAGGGAGACTTATAAATAAAAATGTAAAAGAAACCAATTTGGGGACTTCAAAATCAGTGGGGATAAGCCAAGTGGCAAAGTTATTGAGGGCATTATAACAAGGTTTTATTGCATTTAGAATACGAGTAAGTATCTCTAACAAAATACTTTAACCTGTCTCTCAACAACTCAGATCGTGTGTGTGTGTGTGTGTGTGTGTGTGTGCGCGAGATGTTACCTGAATGTACTATTTTATGTCTGTTAAGATCCGACTGATGAGCAAAAGCTTTACCACATCCATCAACCTGACATTTGAAAGGTCTTTCTCCTGAAAATACATACAAAATTAAATTTATGATCAATAAAGATTTTGAGTTTATATCCCCCCCCCCTCCCCTCACTCTTGCTTTGTGAAATTGAAGTCTGTGTGACTGGGTGGTCTCAAGTGCTCAGTTACAGCATACAACCTCTCACTGCCTTGGTTTATATCCTATTTGGGCAATTTCCAGAATGAGAATGTTTGTTCACTTGCCAAAGGTCGTTGAATTTCTCTGTGTAATCCAGTTTTCTCCACCATCCCCAAGCTGACCACTATGATATAATTGAATCTTAAATAGGGTGTGTGACACTATTAATTCTTTTGCAAAGTGAATGTTTAATATTACCCAGATTTACTTTTACTTATCTTCTAGAAAAGTATCTTATGAAGCAACCTTTGTGTTGTTCAGTAGTCTCTTCAACTACCACAGAACCTTATTTAGGCAGCACACACTCTCTACTGATACAGAAATCCACTAAATACAGTGTTCATACTCTTTTCAGATTGAGCCATTTTAAAAAAATTCCTCTAAAACACAATAACATCAATACTTGTGTATTCTTTAATATTACATATCGCCCACTAAAGCCTTAGCTTGGGGGCCATTTGGCAAAATAAAGGATCACTGGCCCCTATGGTACCCTACTGGAATTAATACTGTGAATGTAAGTCAATGATTGAAACATTATGCTTTTGGAGATAACTTAAAATATGGCCAATAATTGTTTCATCACTACAGATTATTTCAATTATCTTTACCCGTGTGGACCTTCATATGCGATCTTAGGTAGACCATCTGAGAGAATTTCCTACTACAAATCTGGCAAGTAAATGGCGTCTCTGTGGAATGAGTCAGGAGATGCCTCCGGAGACAGCTGACCTGGCGGAAGTTCCGTAAACATATGTGACACTGGTATGGTTTAGAATCAGTATGGCGTGACATATGCTCCTGTAGACTAACATTACTTGAGAACTTCTTCTCACAATATGTACATTCAAATTGCTTAATTCCTACAAAATGCAAAATGAAAACATGTAAATTATCCAGTACACTCTTTATTCAAATCTAACCTGATTGGACTCCATTTTGATTTTGTTCAGATAAGGCAGCTATGTTTCTATTCCCGGTAGCCACAATCCCCAGTATTAAGCTACTAATTTCTGAGAAATTCTTTCGAAAAGTAACCCAATTTAGCAAACTGGTGAAAAAATACTTTAAAAGAATATATTTTCATATTTTTTTATAAATTTAGCTGCTTATAATTTGGAAATTGTGATGCACATAAGTTTGGTCTCCACAGATAATATACCAAAGAAAATTGATGGCATTCAGTTTTACTCTGAAACCAGTTAAGTCTAAACAAGGTTCTGTTTAGAAAATCTCTAAGTTCTACTGATATCTTGTTATCTTGACCATCACAGTTTAAAACTGTACATCAAAAATTTACTATTCAGTAAAAGCGTATTATAATGCCTCTCAATAACTCTGCCACATCACTTATTGCTAAACTTTTTTAAGACCAAATATCAAATTCTATGTTTCACTTTAAAAGTGAGTTATGACATAATCTTTATAATGCTAAAATCTTGACTGAATGAATGTTGGTGATAACTCAAGGTTTTACTGTATATGTTTAGGCTGGTTACAGTTGAAAACTAACACATGTTAATTAAAAAGCTGGAACAAATACAACTTAATGTGAAAAATTACATGTATATATACACAATGTTTTTCCCATTAACTCAGCTCTAAGGTTGAAGGGAGATAACTTTTTCTTAATTTACTTTTTTTGCTGGTGGTCAATGCATTAATTTTAAATAGCTCCTATAAAACCATAAAAATAATAAAAAACACAGGTGTTGTTACTATGGTAACTAAACCATGAGTGATGAAGTTTCACACTATAAATACATTTTGTATTGTTGTTTTAAATTACATTTGTATACAGAAAAAATTTCATAATTCAAAATTTACAATTGATAATTTGAAGTACATGTACAATAAAAGTAGTTTTTGTCCCACTGCCATAATCAACTATTTAAATAAAATCCATGTACAAACTTCATCCAGGCTAATAATGCAGTGTATCATAAATATTTAAAATATAGTTGTTCCTGTGGCTTACATATTAGCCAAGCACTTAACATTTTGAAAATAAAACTCACAAATCCATTGGAAGAGACCTTAAAACAGATGATGGTAGGCATGGAACACTGAATAATTGTCCATGCTTATTGCCTCAAGCGCACTGCAAAAGTAAAACTTTATGCCACTCCATCTATAGCTGGCAAGGTCTCGATATAAGTGAAATGTTCTTAACTGGGGTGTAGACCCTATTCAATCAATCAATCCAAGTCACGATAAGTGTAACAGACTAAAGTACCAGCCATGCTCAATTCCCTCAGCGACCTACAAAGGTCAAAATTATTGCCTCTCCACCTATACCTGGTGACATTTCAATATAAGTTAAAGGCTCTTGACATGCAATAATGTTGTATAGCAGTTGTACTTACCCATGTGCGATAGACGATGACGCCGTAAGCTCTCGTTACTTCTAAATGCCTTTTCACATCCCTTTATGTCACAGGGATATGGTTTATCATCAGTGTGTGTTTTCTGGTGTGTTTTGAGATTTCCTTTAATGATAATAAAAAACCATATCAAATAAAATATCTTAGCATTAATATTCTGTAAGAAATTGCTTTACCTTTAAAATTGTTATTTATTAATTAGTTATGGTTTTTGTCAATCTTTTTAAAAAATCTTGTTATACACAGTCAAACTTTGTGAATGTTACTTGAAAAAATAAGTTTTACAACTTGTAAAACATATCATGTCTTTCTTTGCAAAATTAATTTCAGATAGTGGAGAAATATAGAACAACAACAAGACAGACCTCTTGTTAGATTATTTAATAACACCAAAATCACAACACAACTATCAAAATTGCATTACTTATTGAAATGTCGCAATATGAAATGCAAAAAGACAGAAAACCAGCATTTCCTGCAGTCTGATATACAAAAGTTCCCTTTAGGAACCTTCTACTTTCACTGTCTCAAGAGAAAAATGTCGGGCAGTGCCAATGGAGATTTACCGGAGCCCTTATTACAAGATACTGTAAATGTACTTAATTTCATGTTTCCAAATTTTCAAGGTTTTGTAATTTCTGACATTTTTGCAGGTTGTAATATTCATGCATTATTTAACTGTTCATAAGATCAGGAATATACATTATTTTATGTATGTCATATATATTTGTGGAAAATTATCGACCTTTAAGATAGAGACAAGTAGAACATCGCGAATAAAACTTTACTTACTGTAACAAATGAATAACAAAAATTTAAACTTGAGGTTATTCTTTTTAAGTTGAACATCATCAAGATTTTTTACATGAAATTCATATATGATAACAATTTTTACGTAAAATTCACATAAAATCAATTCTCACGAAATATTTCACATGGAATTCAATTATTAAAATTTTTTAAAAAGTTAAAAATGTATAAGGAAGGAATTATAAATGACAGCTATAAATTGAAGTTTTAATGTTCTTTTATTAAAAGTCCTTAAATCTTTTCGTTTAATAAGAAATACTGGTAAAATACCTTTTGTAGAAAATACTTTACTGCATACATCACAGTGGAATCCATAGGAAGATTTATCTGTGTATGCTTTGGTTGCCACGGTAACCGCTGCTTTCTTACTGTTGGTAAATTCACCTTCTTCATTTGTTTCTTCATTAGTTAGACCATCTTGGCCAGTGTCGACCCCTTGCTCTCCTAAATGGACAACTTTTATTATGCCACCCCCTTTAGCTAGTTTACTTGGACTGTTACTGCTGTTCCCTTCGATCATGTCATTGCCATCACCTAGGATGTCTTCTGTGGTTTTCAAAAGCTCATTTCCATCTTCTTGTCCTTTTGAAATAATGAATTGAACAAATCTTAGTGATACATTATTAACATTAGTTTGACTTTTTTATTTTTATTTTTTTTTTTTTTTATGCAATTCAATTAAAGGCACCTACTGTATATCTGTAAATGAAGTGCACATGGTTTTCATTATTTATTTCAATCAAAAATGTTTCTATTAAACTATCATTTAAATGAATTTAAAATGCACAGACTTAACCAAATTATATTTTTTAATGAAAACAGCATTATTCAGTTCTCTTGTGTGTGCATAGGGGAATTTGGGGAAAATTTAGGAAATTTGATCAAGGTTATACACCAATGGGCCTCATTCAAAGTTACATCAGGGCATTTAGGGTCAGGTAGGTCATTCTTGTTCGGGTTTTTTCCAGGTGAGATCATCATGAATATTCCAATTATGACATAACATTTATAGTTGTACTGAGTAAGAAGGTACTGAAGGGATAATTTTAACATAGTTACATTTGTTATTTTGTTTAAAGCTTAAAAAAATTGCTCTATGTACAGAATTAAAATTCAATTTTGGATGAATGAAAAATAATTTTTCCTATAAGGTCAGTATATTTTAGATCAAGTGTTGACAATTTTTTGTGGACTTGTTGGGAAGTTCAACTTTATTCTTGCATTTTCCATGTACACTCAATTTGTTGAAATACAGTTACTTTACAATACCTAATGGTTATTCTGAGTGCAGGATAGTATGCCTCTATATTCAGCATTACATGTACTTTATATGCTTCTTCACCGGTTGGTGCTATATTTGTACCTTGCAGGGCTTGAAATTACTTTGTTAAATCTAGGAGCCAGTGTGAATCCTTATCAAAAAATAAATTTTCAGGTGCTAATCAAAACTTTTAGTTGCCAAAAACGGTATTTTTAAGAAAATTTAAAAGACAAAAATTAAAAACTAAAACTGTTGCTAGTTGTTTTTTATTTCTAGTTTGTGAAACTGTTTGTTTTTATCATGTTCATTATAAACTAGTAGTTTGTACCTACACTGTTCTTCTGACCATCTCTCATAGTTTAATATGTTATATGGACAGACAGATGAACAGTCAGTCAGACGGTCAGTTCCTAACTTCCTATATACATGCTTAGTTTGTGGATATACTTTTGATGATTATGTTCTTATTTTAAATATTCAATTCAAACAGTATTGTACCTTCATTTTTAGTTTCAGCATTTACTGCGGGTTCTCCCAACCTTGGTACTTTTCTGGGACGACCTACAATAAACATTATCAATGTAAATAAACAATTTGATATATTTATTAAACTTAATTCATATTATACATATACTTCCAGTTGAAATATTTCTAAATTGTGTTTATAAATCTAAAAGGATCGTCATCATGAGAGAGAAAGATAGAAAGTTGGGGTGGAGTAATGTTTTTTACCGCCCAGTACAAGATTCTTTCACCTATATTGAGGCCATCAGTTCTTAAAAGGTGGAGGAAACTGTGTCGGTAGAAAACCACAGATCTTTAGCAAGTGAACTAACAAAACCTTCCTCAGATTAGAATCTACCAGAGAGGAGTGAGTGAGTGAGTAATGGTGTTTAACGTCCCAGTCAAGAATATTTCACTTATATCGAGACGTTGCCAGCTATAGGCGGAGGTGCAGAAATTTTGCCTGTGCGTTGCGCTCATGGCATTATACAGCAGGGTTCTTTAGCGTGCCAAGCCCACTGTAACACAGGACCTCATTTATTTTAAGTTCCCATCCGAAAGACCCGTGACTTTTATTTTGTAACACTGAGTGCTTGGCGAAAGAACAGTCACTACCCACTTTCAAGTTTTGGGTCAGACCCGGCCGGGGTCTACCAGAGAGGGATTCTAATCTAGGCTGTGAGAAGCACACTTTAGACCACCTGGACACTGAGACCCCATCAAAGAGAGACTAAATTTAGTTATTATTACATGTATTAACCACCTCATTTCAAATGTTTCTAAGCATCTTTAGTTTCCAACAACAATTATGACAATCATTTCAGGTTTCTAAAAGTATCTACTTTTTACACGAAACTCATGTATATTTCTATCATACATTACCGTAATGTCTTTATCAATAGTAGTATATCTTACCTCTCGATTTTTTACGTCGTATTTTGGAGTCGTCATATTCATCTGGATCAAAATCTGAATCACTGTTTTTACCTGTCTCATCTACTAAATCTGGATTCCTGTAATCTCTGTATAAAAGAAAATTATAAAAATCAATTATGATGATCAGCAACCCATGTCTCTGACTGAAATCAAATACCACAGGCCTTAGATAGAATTTTTAATTCCACTTGGCACAGTGCCTAGTTGAATAAGAAAACCACTCAGCACTTGGAAATTTAATTCGGCACAGTCACCACAAGTGGTGATATATGTACATACTGTACTTTTACAGATGACTGACAAATATATAAACACTCGGAACATCAGTTGGATTTTATGTTACACTAAGTGACTTCCGAATGTGAAACGGTTTGCACATATGATGCAAATGTTCAAATGATTTTGTTGATTCACGCTTGTAACAAAACAGCAAGATTTTTACAAAGGGGCCTGGATCGTTATAACTGATCTCCTTATACACAATTTTCCGACCTACATTAAATTGTCTGTTGTTTATTAATTGTAACAAGCCCATGATGTATATGTCTGATAAATTTAACTCGGCAATGTGATGAGTGCAATAACAACATCACTCGTCCCAGTACAGTCAGGACGAGTGAATAATCCAAGCCCTGTACCACTACAGTAGCTCAGTTGGCAGAGTGATTGCTTTGTATGTGAGCGGTCCTGGGTTAGATCTCTGGCTGGGTCTGATCAAGACTTGAAAGAAGGTAGTAACTGTTCTTTTGCCAAGGCCAAACACTCAGCATTTAGAAATGAAAGTTACGATGGTCCTTTGGTAGAAAACATAAACACTGATGTCCCATGTCACGGCAGGCATGGAACATTGTCCTGAGCCCATTGCAAAGTAAAAATTTCTGCCACTGTCTCGGTATAAGCAAAATATTCTTGACTAGGACGTAAAACCCCATTCAATCAATCAATCCATCAATCTGTTCAACCCACAGGTCAATAAACCAGCAAGCAACAAATACAATGAATACATTTTCTAGGTTTCCACAAATATAAGATTATTAGTACCGGTAGCCAAATTTCCAAAATTTGTGAAAAAATAGTCTTTTTTAAAGTATTTTTCCACAAATTTGCTAAAATGGGTTACGTTTTGAAAGAATTTCTCAGAAATTAGTAGCCAATGGCGATTTTGGCTACCAGGAATGGAAACATAGCATTTTTTTCTATATAAAACATGACAGTTCAGATATTTAACATAGAACCAAATGATGAAGTTGTGCCTTTTAAATCATGTTTAACCTGTGTGCAGGTTGTCCTTTTTAGATTCTTACCCTGCACTATTCAGGGGTCTAGGAAATGTTTCTATAAATATGTGTCTTCCCTGAAATGAAGAAAACATGACAGTTCAGATATTTAACATAGAACCAAATGATGAAGTTGTGCCTTTTAAATCAAGTTTAACCTGTGTGCAGGTTGTCCTTTTTAGATTCTTACCCTGCACTATTCAGGGGTCTAGGAAATGTTTCTATAAATATGTGTCTTCCCTGAAATGAAGAAAACAAACACCGACTTTTCTCACCTAAATTTAAATGGAATAACTCTTCTTCTTGCTGGTATTTTTCCTGATCTTCTTTCAATGTCATAGTCATTAGCCTGGATAGCTACCTCCATGAGCTGTTTGCCATCCTTACACTGAATGACTTCTTCTTCTTGCTCAGCAGGCTGTGATAATGTTGTAGACTTTGCTGCCAAACCTTCATCTTGTGTCTTATTTCCTGTATTACATTGCTGTGTGTCAGGGCCTGACACTGTGAATGTAACACTTTGGCCCGCTTCATTACTGTTGACGATGCTCTGTACCAATTCATTTCTCGCATTATTTGGATCTATAATCTCAGTAATTATTATATTAGTGACAGCTTTGTCAGTGTTTATTTCATCATGTGTTATTTCCACGACATTTGAATCTGTTTGTGAGACCAACTCTGAAAAAATATAAATAACATAAAAATATATATGTGACATCTCGGGCAAAAATCATATATATACTTATGGGCCATTTAGTTGATATTGATTTTTGTTTCTTTTGGAACTATTTCAATTATCTTTTTTTATTAATTTAGAAATTAAGAAGATATGTACACAAAACCTTAATTGTATGTATAGAATCATGTTCAAAGCCACACCATGACAGGTCCATTGGAATTCATGAAAGAAAGTGTTTTTTTTTAAGGATTCACAGGATAGGTCCCCACTGAAAAAGAAAGAATTTCATATTTTCCCTTACACAGTCACTAAACCATTTCCCGTTTAGTAACCGGCGTTTAACATCAACTAGACAACTATCGACTACAAATGATCACTAATGACGCTTTCTATGAGAAAATCCAAGACCCCTTACGTTGTCACCAAAATTTTAGCCAAACTAAAAAGTTTTGGCCACACAGATTCTTGATAAAAACAACTTGATCTAAAGATCAGATTGCATTTTCAACCACCAGAGGCCACTTAACAGCCAAAATATGTTAAAGACAATATATCGAAGCATGTAGGGGAGTCAATATTGAGTTACTACAGTTCACAGAACAATTTTACCATTTTCTATTCCAATATCACAAGCGGCCGCCATTTTTCTGGTCGTAAGGAACCCGGATATAGTCGTCAACCTTACCGATTTGTAGTTTCTAACATGCTACGCGCACTCGTATATTTTAGTGTACTGTACTCCTTAAAGACATTATAGCGGCAATGCCGTCATGTTTATGTATGTAATTTTTGTTCAATAGAATGTAAATTATTATAAATAAATATATTTTGAGTGCCCATTACAATATTTATCAGACCTATGGTATAAGAGAGTTAACTTGAAAAATATTTTTTTAATTTTACAACGATGCTGCACACACAGTTGGCAAAAGCATTTTTATAATGAATCTATCACCAACCCGAGTTCTTAATATATTTGACCCATACATGTTAATTTTATATAGCTACAATCAGTGCCGGGCCTGGAGGAGGAGGTGAGGTCCATGTTTAAATGTCCATGGAATCACGCCGATGTGCGTATCACTTCTTCAGATAAATACTTGCAGGATTTTTGATCGTGATACCAAGTTCTAAATTGTATGGAGGAGCATGTTCCAATATCAGTCTTATCTCGTCCTTCCGCTTGGTCAACAAAATATGGATCCCTTTAAATTCTTGGGACTCAGAACCGGTTTCACAATCATTCCTTAGCCAAGATTTCCTTAACTTAAATTTAGCAAATTTTGGTAATCTGTTTTTGGAACTACTAATGAATATTTTTGTCAAAACTAAATGCAAATGTTTAATTCTAGCAATTATCTTTAACTTGACACCTTAAGTTTCTAAATATCTTCAAAATTAACAAAATTATAAAGATTTTAAATTTTGCAAGATTTTAGTTAAGGAAAATCTTAGCTAATAAGGAATGATTGTGAAACCGGGGCCAGTAGCTTGTAACTTTTTTAGCACAAAAAATTCTGGCCTGAGTTTATTTTACTCCCTGGGCTCAAAGTGGCCAACAGTGGCTGTGTATTGTATATTCTCTGTAGTTTAAATTACCACTTTGTTTATAATGTTAAATTTTATCAATTGGCACAGCCCTTAAAAAATTACTTTTGAAAAACCGTCATAATTATACATAATTATATAGCCACTTATTTTAAAACTTACTGAAAGCAAAAAATCTTAACTACATTGAACGGTCAACCGACAATACAGAATTAGTAAAAAAAAAAAATAAATAAATAAATAAATAAAAATAAATTTTTTTTTAGAAAATTAAGAAAACTATGAAAAATTCTTCATGGAAAACTCTTTGCCTGTACACACTGTGATTTTAATATTCATTAAATTAAACGCTCTCTCTCTCTCTCTCTCTCTCTCTCTCTCTCTCTCTCTCTCTCTACCACTACGCTGTATACTACTACGGTGGCTCAATGATAGTATTCGTTCCGTGGGAGGTCGTGGGTTCCAATCCCGGCCGGATCTAACCAAGACTTGAAAATAGGTTGTGACTTTTTTTTTCGTCAAGCACTCGGCACTTAGAAATGAAAGTCATGGGGTCCTTAGGAAGAGACCTTAAAAACCGAGCTCCCGTGTCACGACTGGTGTGGAAGGTTAAAGAACCTCCCCTGCATTGCCCTGAACGCCTTCCAAATTCAAATTTTTTGTCTCGGACTTCACCAATAGCTGGTGACGTCTCGGTATAAGTGAAATATTCTGGACTGGTAGGTAAAACACCATTCATTTACTCTCTCTCTCTCTCTCTCTCTCTCTCTCTCTCTCTCTCTCTCTCATGATATACAGGTATATATAGTCCGTTAAAATGTACAATCTACTTTGATAATATAATATTAATACATTCATGAATAGCTGGAGGGAGATATTGAGAGAGGGCGGATGCTGACAAATAATTTTAAGTTCTATGTTTTAATGTTAGTGTTGTCAATATTCACAACAACGATATATTATATCATTGTACATGTACCATCACTAGTATTTTTTATTATTTTATATCAAAATCAATTGCTGTTTTTTTAATTATATATTCAAACGTGCTATCTTTTAAAAAAAAAAAAAAAAAAAAAACTTTATTTCATAAAATTAAAAGTAGAATTAGTTCATGACATAGATAGGTCAAAGATCCTTTTTTGTGTAACTTGCAATTGTTTTTTTTTTTTAAATTCTGTTTGTGTTGCAGTACTGTAACTATAAGCCATTGAGTTTTAAGGCATGCTTCAAATCACACACACACACAGTGACACACACACAGGGCCCGAAAATATTACAAAAAATAAGCAAATTCAGTGAATTAGGATTCCCCACCAGTAGATAATTTTGTGATTTGTACCTATGTTCAAAGGGTCATAACTCCCGGGAAAATGAGCAAATTTAAGAAACTCAGTTTAATGAGATGCACACCTATAAATGGCGATGCTTTGACCTAAGTTTCGTGAAATAGTGCTTCAGTGGTTTGGAGAAGTTCTGGCAGGACGGATATTCGGATTTAACATCCCTTTTTTCGATAAGCGCGAATACAAAAAGTAGGTATAGGGTTATTTAAGAATTGAATTGCACTTTTTACGTTGTTATCGGGGTGTAATAACGTGAAAATTATCACAAATTGTGTAAAACCGCGTAGCGTAGCGCAGCGGTTTTACGCATAATTTGTTACACCCCGATAACAACGTAAAAAGTGCAATTCAATTCTTATAATTACAAACCCAAAATTTTAAAGATGGCCTACATTTCTGAACTGATCAGCTGATTTTCAGAAAATCGACGTTACAAGTCTGCACTGCGTAGTGATACAATAAATGGCATCTTTATAAAACGATCAAATAGCCGATAAAAAAGCTGAAATAGTTTTGAATTTATATCTTTTTATTCATTTTTTAGTTATTTTCAGTCAACATATACATTATGTAACATTTAAATTCATTGACAATAAGGGATTATATTATGTCTCGCAATCATAAAAACAAACAACACTTTGTACAACGTCATACGTGACGGCCAAACGTTTGTAGGACAGGCGTGTTTACATTTTGATTTTACCCACAACATAAGAAAAACTGCATTGGTTGAATGAACAGTGTGTTAAACAAACCCTGAAACCAACTATTGTCATGGAATTAATGTTTTCTTGGATGAATCAATGTTTTACCACCTATGGAATGGATGTGAGATGAGGGATTCTGTCACCGGTGGTAGCTGTACATGGGCTGATCAGGGACATTTTGAGAAGGTAAACAAGCGGTACGGGTGAACATTAGACTGGGATATAGTATGTTATCAATTTTATTAAATTATTATTGTCAGGCCTACCACTGTCATTATCATCAAGATCCAGTTCAGAATCAACCATCTGACTTATCTGCACACTGGCATTGCATTCTTCAAAATATGTATCCTGATCCCCGGCTATACATTGTCTGGGGAAAATAAAATGTCTTTGCTTTCAAAAGGATGCGTATGTGATGAATTTCAAACAAAACACCCCGCACTGAGGTTTGACATCCGAAAATCCCATGGTGCGTGTCATATTGCTTACACTTAGTAGCCTATAGACAGCTGAGACACGTAAAATGTTCGGTCCCGACAAAAATGTCAAAATGTCGATTTTGAAAAATATTTCATAAATATACAATCTTAAATGCAAATTATTAAAAATATTGGTCAAAATTAATCAGAACATGTTTGAATTAATTTTTCGGAATTTGAATTTATAAAAAAAATCGAAGTATTTTAATGTTTCTGTGAAATCGTTCCCGACCTCCCCGTTTGTTTACAATCTTAAAATGGGTAATACCCGAAACAGGCCCAAAGTAGTTCCGGTAGAAAACGTTGTTATTGGAAAATAACACCGTGTTTTTGCAAGACGACAACCAATGAAAATGCTCTAAATTGTGTAACAACGTGAAGTTTGTAATTATATATATTTGAAATGATGTTTTGCCATGATAAATTGGATATTGTTTTAATTCTCTGAATTTATCAGAACAATATAGACTGTTTTCAGAGTTCAAAATCTTACATCGTGGATCAAACTTGTGCACTGCGGAATGCAAATATTCACCTGTAACTATCACATTATCTGAAATAAAGCACATATTGATTTTAAATTTCTACATAACACACCCAATCAATATTAAGTAACAGCTGGTATAGGCCGAGTGACCTGCCTTTTCAACGGTAAGCTATATTTTTTGTTTTGTATGAAAACGACAAAGCCATACTATCTCTGCCATGGAAGTGCTCAAAACGTGTTTTATATTAAGAGAGTCCAATTTACGGGCCCTTTCTTGATATTGTCTCGATTGCACGGTAGAGTCAGAACAACAGAGGTATCGTTGTGGTCCTATTCAGAAGAGTGGTGTCACTAAAAGACACGTACATTTTTTCATTACCAATATTATAAAATGGGGAATATTTGGCACAAATCAATCTCGTGAACAGTTGCCACGGAGTTTAGCATCCATCTCTCTCTCTCTCTCTCTCTCTCTCTCTCTCCCTCTCTCAAAGTGTAGTTTGAAAATAAGTCAGGAATCTGGTTTGATTGGAGATGTTCATCTAGTCAGTCATGACTTCAAAGAGGCACTAAGTTATCTTCGCAATGAGCGACTGGACAATTTAAAGCGGTATTTCAAAGGATAAAATGTATTTCTTATCACCCTAGACACTATTATAAGTGACTATTTATCTTTTGTAGTCTTGAAATCTGGTGGTCCATTTCGCACATTTTATAACACATAGGATCAAACTTGATGGAATGATTCTTCCAGAATCGAGCTTGTTTAGTTTGCTTTTAAAACTATTCATACAGTCCGCATTGACTATATCGGCACTTAGACTATTCCAGTGGTTTGCAATTAGTTCACCTTTTTCACGCGTATTCGTTTTTGAACAGTTTTTATCACGACCTCTTGTTTGCCTAATAAGTTGTTTACTATCAAGTTGGGATGGTTTACTGTTTCTATATTTGATGATATCTTATGTCAACTCCACTTAGTCGTCTGTATTCGAAAAATGAAATTCCCAATTTCTTTTATACAATAATCGAAAATCATTACATTTTAAAATCGTAACAGAAAGTTTTTCGGCCTATATCAGGTGTAATTGAAGTACGTCGTGTAACAGGTTCAAAGTCATCACTACACTTAACTAAAACCAACATTAATACATTTACCAGCAGCCTATCCTTCGGCTACTCACAAACAAATGTACTTCAATGTAGAATACATATTAATTTTGCAGTAGTCTATATGAGTATGTTTGAGCCTCGGTGACAAATTGCTCTGTTTTAAATAGTGCTTGTCATCGCTTAGGTCCGTATCACACTCGAACAGGTCCTAGTTTGAGAAAAATTGATCAATTCTCTTGCCGAAGATCGATGTTTTTCTTTATTTCAGACGATCCGGTTTCCGCCACCATCTTTGAACTGACAGCCTTGATATAAATGAATTGTCCTTGACTGGGGCCTAATGTACCATAACCCCGACCGCTCAATTGCCATGTGCTGATTGTTGTGCATATTTTAAGACAAGATCAAAATCAAAATATGACACCGCTATATGAGAATTCAAGAATGCATGTTCTTAATTATAATACAACCATTGCAAGGTCTTGCCATTGTGGTGCAACTATTGTCTTTTTATGTGAAACCCATACAGCCCAAATGAGCAAGGGGCCGCGGTGTCTAAACGAACAAGGGGCCGCGGTGTCAAAAGGAGCAAAGGGCCGTGGTGTTTAAAAGAGCAAGGGTTTGCGGTGTCTAAACGAGCAAGGGTTTGTGGTGTTCAAACGAGCAAGAGTTCGCGGTGTTTTAACGAGCAAGGGGCCGCGGTGTCCAAACGAACATGGAACCGCGGTTTTCAAACGAACAAGAGACCGCGGTGTCCAAACAAGCAAGGGACCTCAGTGCCTAAACGAGCAAGGGACAGTGGTGTTCAAAAGACCAAGGGGTCGCGGTGTTCAAACGAGCAAGGTGCCGCGGTGTTCAAACGAACAAGGGACCGCGGTGTCCAAACGAACAAGGATCCGCGGTGTCCAAACGAGCAAGGAACAGCGGTGTCCAAACGGCTAAGGGGCCGGGGTGTCCAAACAAGCTAGGGGTCGCGGTGTTCAAACGACATTACAGGTGCGTGTACGAACGCTCAAAATATCAACTTAAGAACACCTGAAATCCTGAATATCTCGAAAATTAATAAAATTATTAAGATATAAAAGTTAAGGAAAATTATAGTTAAGGAATGATTTTGAAAAGAAAGAATTGCCTACACTTATGCACAGCTTGAACTTTTATAAAGAATCGTTGAGATGAACAAAAATGACTCGCTACGAAAAGCTGAAAAATTACTTATGTAAAAAAAAACACCCAATAAACTAGCCAAATACGCAAATAGGAGAAGAATGACAAACCATTTTTTATAATTCCAATACAGTGTAAATGGTACGGTAAAACTCATATACCATTTTTTATAATTCCAATACAGTAAAAAAGGTTCGGTCAAACTGTCATATACAATTTTTTGAAATTAATCATAAAATACATTTAAAAATGGTATATGACAATAGACAATATATCATTTTTTGAATGTATTTTATGATTACAGTTTTAAAAAATGGTATATGACAAAACCTTTCTATAAAGGCCACCTAAAGGAAACCAAAAATTGAGGTTTATGGGCAAGTGGATTTTTCTATAGAGGTTCAAATAAGATTACTATTTAAGAGCTATCAGCTACAATTTTATTGGCTTTTCAAAGCAATCCTTTCACAATCATTTCTTAGCAAAAAAAGTTCTTAACTTAAATCTGGCAAAATTGAAATCTTTATAATATCATTATTTTACAAGATATTTAATATTTCAAGGTACCAATTTGAAGATAGCTTACTGCTTATAACATCTGTATTCTAGTTTTTACCAAAACTTGTGAATTTTGAATTCTACAAATGGTTGTACAAATTTAAATAAGCTTTATCAGGAGAGTAAGAGTAAAGTTTAACGTCCCAGTCAAGAATATTTCATTTATATCGAGACGCCGCCGGCTATAGACGAAGGTGCAGAAATTTTGCTTGTGCGTTGCGCTTATGGCACTATACAGCATGGTTCTTTATCGTGCCAAGCCTAACGTGACACGGGACCTAGTTTATTTTAACTATAATGTTCCCATCCGAAAGAACCGTGACTTTCATTTCGTATGCTGAGTGCTTGGCGAAAGAACAGTCACTACCCACTTTCAAGTCTTGAGTTAGACCTGGTCGGGGTTCGTACCCACGACTTCCCACTTATGAAGCGAGCACTCTACCGACTGAGCTAATGCAGAAGCTAGGAATAATTGTGAAATCGGGACCTTGTGCTTTAGGCCCTAAGACAGCTTCCACTGTATATGGCAGTAACACTGGTGTAGTTGTTATAACTTTTACCTAAACTTACCAATTCAAGATTAAAATGATTCAATCTTGTATCAAATGGGAGAAATTGTAATTAAATTTAATTTGTTAAATTAAAAGGATAAAAATAACCTGGAACTTTAATTAAATTTTATCCTTTAAATAAAAAAAAGTCATTGTCACGTGATTGTCGCGGCTGTGGTCATATGCATGATATAATCATATATCATTTTAACTATATTTTTTTTTATTTCTGCGACATAGAATCCATGCAAGTGATACACTAGCGATATAACTTCATTTTTAATTCTGTAATAAATATCAATTTTCTAAATTTATTTTAAGGGAGCAGCTGCCTTATGAAGTTATTTTTAGAATCTTTGTGATTTGGAATGATGCCATATTTATATCGCCCGCCATCAATCTTTCTGTCCGTCCGTAATTCTTGTCTGTGCTAATTCTACAAAACTATAAAGCACTATTTCACGAAACTTGGAGCAAAGTATCAACATAGATAAGAGATGCACATGCCGTTAACCTGAGTTGGCTATGGTTTGCTCCTTTTCCTCGGAGTTATGATCATTTGACCTAATTGCAAATCTCAAACAAACCTCAGTGCTGAATCCTAAATTACTGAATTTGCTTGTTGTATTTGTATGGAATTCTGATCTTATTTTGTCTGGCATCAGTTTCAAAATCATGCCTTGAGCAAGCAAGATTTTCCTAAACTTAATTAAATCTGGTAAATGATCTCTACGGAAAATATAAGAAAATTACCCATAGGAAAATGTCATGCGAGCCAAAATTCAAATTAGTAGAATACCGGTATTGGTAAAAAATTATCTATAGAAAAATGTTAGTTTTAAAATCTCATGTCCATAAAAATATCTTGGTAACGAAATAGAATAACTACATCTTGTATTTGTATATGTAAATGTGATTAAAAGCAGAAATGACTATTTCTATTCATATATATATTGCGGTTTCATAATGATGGCATCCTTTGTTATAAAAAAAGTTTTTAAAAGTTAACGTTATTTGTAGTTTTAAGATGCCATCTTGAGGGTCGCTTCAAACTTATTATAACAGACATCTGATTATAAAATTCTCGACTTTGGGTGGGCACTGGACTAAATACTCAACGGTGTGGTTAAAGTGCTAATATAAGGTTCTAAAGATCACTGGTCCATCAATATGCACATTTAAGAAAAAATTAATTTTACCAAACAACGAAACAATAAAACATTAATATTGCATGCTGCTTGCTTCGTTGTATAAAGTTCGTGTAGTGGGAACAAGATCTGCCATAAAAACTTAATTGTGAAATAAATACATAATAAGCAGGGAAGCAGGTATAAAAAAAGAAAGTTGACATATGCTATTTTTATTTTTACTTGATAATTATTAATTTTATATAAAAAAATGATTTGGCGTCCAGCACTGCCTGCTACTTTTATAATTTAGACTGCTCCATGAAAAGCCAATGACAACCCTGTATATAATATACTACAGTGACGTACCACTGAGAAAAAATACATCAAAACATTTGTGGTTTAAGAAAATATCCGTTTCGTAGGGTGGTGAATTCGTGGTTGGTACATCATTTCGTTGACATGAAATTCCTTGGATCAATTCATTTAAAAACAACGAAAAAATGCGATACTACGAAATATTAAGGAGTTCATTAAGAAACACTGCTAGAATAACAACTTGAATATATAAAAACATCTTCTATTCGCGTACGATAAACTTTCGCGTGTTTCGCGGAGACAAAAATAATCTCGAATAAAAATTGTTTTACAGTATTTTTCTTGATGTTAATGTAATCCACGGGACTGGAGCAAAATTGTTGATTATATTATCGACGACAACGATTAATGGTATATCGATTATTGGATCATATCTTCGATTGATCGGTTCTTATCTTACTAATCGATTAATTGATGTCCCTTTCTTTTAAATGTTTATTATTTTATCAATTACAATGGACAAGCTGTGTAGCAACCCACTTTGAAAACAAAAACGCACTTTGAATTTTTTTTTCAAATTGCATTAAATCCGGGACAAGTTCAACACTAAAATGGAAATTTAACCACGCCACTGGCTATTTACTTTAAGTTTCATAATACGTGGCCCCATGTGTGTTTACCGTTTCTTGTCTTTTTCAATTGTCTTATCATTTACTTGTATAATTTAGTTTCATAGGCGTCATCACAGTATTGTTGATAAGTTTGATGTCTCTGTGTCCAGGAATGCCCTGGATACATTTCCATGTTCCTTTCACTCAGTTTTGATTATACACGTGGCGAGTGTAGCTAGTTAAACAAGAGGTGCTTACCTTTCAGGAGCACCCAACCTCACTTCCCTGGTGGAAGGTTACGTGTTTAATTTCACATGTCAGTTTCAAAGTTTTTACTTTGCTTCTGGATTGTGATTCCGACATAGATCAGCATGTTTGTTTTTGATTAGTGTCATTTGCTGTGTTGGCTATTGTGCCAACTGCATTTTTTCATTTGAAAATTTCCTTCTCTTTCAATATTTTTTATATAGTCTGGTTAATATTTTAGCAATGTTTGGCAATTGTTAAGTAAATATTTCTAGATTCCACTGAGAATAACATTGCTGATAAACTGCATTGAGCTATATTCATTTTATAGAAGAAAACCTATTTTGCACATGACAATTTATCATGTTACACTATAATGTACATCTGCTACACAGCTATCAGTTTCATCATGGTCAGCCATGCCTGAATTGTTTAAAAAATATCAAATTGCTTACACGTTCCTATAAAAATATACCGGTACTACATACATATTTATACAATGTGGATATATATATATATATATATATATATATATATATATATATATATATATATATATATATATGTAATCCACAATTGTAATTTGTGTTTGATCGGCGTTGTATCTGATTCCGAATTTATTCCATTTTCAGGCATAAAAAATCCAAACATGTATGCCCAAGGTCATTCGCTCCTTTCACTTTTTCCTATACAGTCAGTATAAACGTGTTCTTCAAACGTCATAGAAATCGAATAAATGAACACCTACGACCAAACCAGAGATGGTTATTTGTTTTGCATTATGTCTATGCATGCATTTCATTATACAGTAGATCTAGAGTTCGGCTTCAACGAAGTCAAGGAGATGACTTTCTGGACTTCGTTATATGCATAATTCGCAATTTTTTTTTCAGTCCCTTGTATGATTTTAGAGAGATTAGAAAGGAGTATATATTGATAGCGACAAAATACATCAAGTAAACAAACTAAAAATTACAAATCTTTTTTCATAATCTTATGACATAATACAAGTATTTTTGCTAAGCATAACAACAAAGTTTTTGAACTGATTAGACATTAAAATTTGGCCAATGATTATAGTACCGTGGTAATTATTTCAATCCTAATTTTCTGTATCGCGGCGGGACAAACTAAAAGGAAATGGTAGTCATCTTTTAACAATTGCAAAATTACAAAAAATTCAGATTTTTCTCTAATTACTTATTACACTGATACTGATTCTGAGATATCAAAACATTTAAACAATCACACATAACATCATTTATCACGCGATGTCATTAGTACGCCTGATACTTTGATGGTAGTTTTTAACACAATAACAACCATTAATCAAACGTCACATATTACAGCAGTCTGGAATTTTTTACAATCTTGTTTTGAATCGTTATACGACTTGTAAGTGCAATTGATTGAACAGCCAAATGAAATAATGCGTTAAATTCACAAACAACAATACCGAAGTATTTTATTTGTCCGACTTTATTATCAATAATGATAATTATAATACTAATATTTAACATAAATAAATAAGTATTGACAAAACGCAAGTTGGTAGAATTGTTTACATCCTAAAAATAGTACGATACACATCTGTCAGTTATTGTGTATTGCTGTTCACATTGTATTCATATGCATTTATATAATCACGTGACGTTCAGATGTGTTTCGAACTGTCAAAAAAGTGAATATACATAAAATCATATATATGCAAGGGCACAATATGTGTAAAACACACATTACAAGTTGTATAATTCAATGTATTCCGACATTTTCAGAACCCTGTCATCCAAAAAAAGAAATAGCAATTACATTCTAGAAAGACACCGTACATATTTGCAGAACAGACCTGTCGAAAGTTTAACACTGAGGTAACGAAACAGGTGTCGAAGTTTTGCCACAGAATGACCGAGAAATGAAAAGGTAGCTGCCAAAATATTGGAAAGAGATTCATACAGAACAAATATGTCGAAAGTTCAAAGCTAATCGAACGAAAAGGAATCAAAGGGCAACTGCTGAATGGCCAGAAATAAGAAAAGCTACATGCATACAGTACAGACCTGTCAAAAGTTTAACACTGAGCAAATAAAACGGAGCCGAAGTTCGGCTGCTGAGGAACCGATATACATGTATATGGCAAGTGTTCGAAAATCAGCTGAGAGATAGAATACATCTGTCCAAAAGATGTTGAGTTAGTATATGATTATCGAAGATGAGATTACCTTTTCGACACTAATTCGTTAGCTACAAGTTAACTTTCGACTGGTCTGTACTGTATATGACAGCTGCCGCCAACCCGTCGAAACGTACTAGTATCCAACAAGGACGAAGACAAAATGTTTCGCTACTAAGTGTTAAACTTTCGACAGGCCTGTACTATAGTAATTGCAAAAAAGCTGCAGAGATATAGCTAACATGGAGCCAAAATGAGCTTCCGATTCGGCACTAGCTCGCTAGCTTAAGGTTGTGTTTAACGGTCGACAGGTTTGAGTCAAATTTGTTCTTAGTGAAACATGATATGCAATTAAACCTGTCTATAAAAGCCACTTAAGGGAAACAGTAAATGTGGTCTTAATGGGCAGGTGGCCTTTTTATACAGGTTCAAATAATATGAATACTAGTAAAGAACAATTGGTATACAATTCTACTGGCGTTTATCAGCAGGTGGCCCTTATATAGAGGTGGCCTTTAAGACAGGCTTGACTCTATTTACAATGGTACTGAATATTGCCCAACATCGAATATTAATGCCATTCTATACTTGGATTCTGCTTACTACATTATTCGCAAAATTTATAATTTTAAACTATATATTTCTGGCAAAAAACCCATCTATTTTAAACCAGCTGGTATCTAGACATAACGAAAAAATAATTTCATAATCAAACACAAACATACCGGTCCATATTACAATCCCAAAAAGCAAACGGTAAAAACTTTGAATACTGTCAAATTAAGTTAAAATCGTGAACTTCTACTATGGAAGCGTGGTCTGGTGCTCGAAGGTAATATTCTTGGAACTTAAATTAATAAATATTCAAACCCCCAATTCATAGCAAAATCCCAAAAGCATATTAAAAACTTTGAACACTGTCAAATTAAATTCAAATCATAGACTACTACTAGGGAAGCGAGGCCTGGTGCTCCGGAAGGTAATCTAAATTTAGGTTATCGTTATTACGGGAGTTGAAATTAAAAAATTCAAAATTCAAAATTAAAAGAATTTAAAGACAATATTTTTTTCCACTTTAGGGGCTCGAACGCACACCCTTCGACATCAACTCGCCTAGCATAAGAATGACCCGCAACCTAACCAATTGTGAAAAAACTTGCTCACACGTCGTATTTGTCAGACGCAGGTCATACTATACACAGATGTACAGCCGACATTATATATATATATAAGAATTTAATCTTATAAGAGTTTAACGTCCCAGTTAAGAATATTTAACTTATATCGAGACGTCGCTACTGTAGGAGAGGGTGTTGAAATTTTGCCTATGCATTGTGCTGATGGCATTTTATGCAGCAGTGTTCTTTATTGTGCCAAATCTATCATGACACGGGACATCGTTTATTTTAAGTTTCCATCCGAAAGAACCGCGACTTACATTTCGTAATGCCGTGAGTCGAAATAACAGCCACTCCCCACTTTCAAGTCTTGGGTTAGACTCGGTCGGGGCTCGAACCAACAACCTCCCATAATCGGAGCGAACACTCTACCAGCTGAGCTACCGCAGTAGTCTATGTTCTTGATGTATGTGTGGTTTCCTATTAGAAACATGTTCTTGTAATAACTTTATTTCTCATAAACCGTTTTTACAGCATAGAGAATATATATAACATTTACATATAAACATAATTATAATACAAGTCGTACGTGGATACAAAATAATGAGCTAACCAGGAAGACTGACAATAAAATTATTAACAATACGAAGAAAATTGCATAATCTGTTGAGTGTTAATATATCACTACTAGAAAACAAACTATTAAATTTAAATACATGTGCACCATTGTCTACATATAAAGTTATATCATAATTATATAGTTATATAATAATATTATATAGTTATATAATAATTTAAAGTTTCCATACTAAAATATAATTAAATTCGTCCCCAATATCTAGTTTACAATGTAAGTGGACTTTTTCTATTTTTTCCATCTACCTGTACGTATATACATGCACCTATTTTCTATGGGGAGACCCAGAGTCCATGATGGGAGTAATTTTATAACATTATTAAAAAGGATATTAACTAGAAAATAGTTTTCATTGCAACTTGTTCCAATAAGTTACCTAACTTACTGAAATTATGATTGAATTGATTGTGACTTTCAAAATTTCATAATTGTACTGAATATGGCATGAGCATAAAACATGAACTGAATAACGTGAAAATTCAAAAGAACTGAATGATATGAACATTTCAAACTGAACTAAAAATGACCTGAATATTCAAAATAGAAATGAATAATTATGATACGAAATAATGTTTTAAAATATACTTCAAATATATGAGATATTCAAAATTGAACCGAATTCGACATGATAATTCAAAATTGAGCTCGATATCAATTCAAAACTGCCCTGCAAATGATGTGAAATATGCAAAATTGCATTGAGTATGATTTCTTGTACAATTTGTAATATTTTTTTATATTTTCTCAGTTGCTGAAAACAATTACAAATCACACACAACTGTAGTATATTAGTCAACTTGCAGTAGTCACTGTTACTTATTCGTTTGTGGAAATAATGTACAAACCACGGCTATTAGGATGAGAGAGTTGTCTAATGGTTTTAACGTCCCAGACAAGAATATTACACTTATATCGAGACGTATCCAGCTATAGGCAAAGGTACAAAAAATTTGCCTGTGCATTGCGCTGATGGCATTATACAGCAAGATTCTTTATCGTGCCACGCCTACAATGACACGGGACCTGATTTATTTCAAGTTCCTATTCGAAAGAACCTAACTTAGTGATTTAGTATTGACGAATGCTTGGCAAAAGAACAGGCACTACCCATTTTCAAGTCTTGGTCAGACCTGGTCGGGGTTTGAAACCACGACATCCCAATGACGGAGCGAACACTACCAATTGAGCTACCTAGGCTGTGACAGGCGCTGTGATACACAAGCCGATGTGCCACTATGTGCAACATAGGTAATTATATAAAGAGGACAAACAATAAAGCGGAACAACACAATTAAAATTATATTTAGCAAAATATCTTTTATCTATCATAGCCAGTATTATAATTTGTAAAAAGCTCTATACATAAGGTGTGGTAGTTGTCGCAAGCCTTGAGAAATCATTTCCAGTTATCTTAAAAGTCACCCCTCCCCACTTAGCTTTTAGCCGCCACTGTTACATAAAAAAACCATAATACAATTTCATATCTCCTCTGAACAAAATGATATTTTTTCTTTGAAAATGTATATATTTTATTAACCACGTGTTACCAGAATATTCTTAAATTTCATCTACAGCGTAATGTTAGTTTTGACATACGAGATCTTGCATAAAATTGACATTGGCAATAAATAGGTAGGCAACAGCCCGTTGTTCCGAGTTTTAAAAAGGGGGAAGATGGATAATGCTGCTAAAGTGTTAAATTTAACTACTTATTAGACTATTAAAACGGGACGATTCTTGAGCTAAAATAGTCTATATTAAAATTTAAATTACCTTAATTCATTTTAATGGAATAGTTGATTTAAGAAGAAATTCATAAATATTAAATGTAGAAGAAAAAGATGATGAAAATTAAAAGACAAGACGTGCGAGAAAGGATGTTAAGATGCCGATATATATCGTATGGGGCTACCGCCGTACCACGCAAAACTCCCTTATTTTCATTGAATTATAGGTCCCATGCTTCGAAATATTACCAAAAGATAGGGTCAGTTCGAAAATGTAAGATGACGTTTTTCCATATCAGTAAAAATAAATAATATGTAAAGAACAACACTGTATCACACGTTGATGAAATAGACTGGCGAGCTGACTCGGGGAGTGGCTGGAACAGCCAAGCAAATGACGTAACGAGTGTATTCATACAACAAGTCACAGAATAAATGTTATGAAAGTTATGTAAGAAACTTCATGTGGTTTCATGTACACATGAAGCACACAGGTTAGGTCCTCCGGGGTGTTAATGAAACAACCAGACAAATGATGTCACGAGTAATCTATAAAGCAATCACAGAATCACAACTGTACCTAAAAAATGTAACTAAATGCATATATAATTCAAGATCTAAAAGTTGAATTATAAGAAATGAGATTAACTTTTCTTTTTTTTAATAGGAAAATGCGCGAATTTGCAGTCGTTTTTCTACATGTGAAACAAAACGAAAAAATAATTTCATTTTTTTTTACATTCACCTTGTCTTTCACAATTATTCTTCAATGTACATATGTATTGTCTTGTGTTACTGTTGTTTTGTTTTAATATAAAATAACGAATTCAAATTGCTATGTGCTACTTTTGAATGCGTTATTGTTCAAAATTCAAAAGTAGGACATGACAGTACATTACACATACATAGTAAGCAAGTACGTATCCAAAGGCCAGAATTTTATTTTAAAGAAAATTAAAAAAATCAAACATACCAAATAATGTTAAAATCACAAACCCAAAGCAAATTAAAAACTTTAATTTTTAACTGGCAAATTAGGTTAAACACGTGAATTTCCACCAGGGAAGTGAGACCGGGTGATGCGGAAAGTATGTACTAATTATAAAAGCATTGGAGGTTTTTTGAACAACCCTGTATTAAGGCAATAGCAATAAAATGAGTGTGTAACATCTGGATGTTCTGCGTTTTAAGCGGGAAGATTGATAACGGAGCTTGATTATTAAATGATAAAAATTAAACTAGCTACCAGATAAAACAAGAGATATGTAAGCTACTGCTCACTTAGTATACCCCCGCTTTTAACTTCAACCATTGACCGTAAATGTCAAAAATAAAAGTCAGTAAATCGAAAGTAGATGTCTGGCAGACTTGAAATAAGTACTTGTGGCATGGGATCTCGTACTGAACTCGCATACAAAATTTCAACTAGTAGTTGCTGAGAAACTGTTATGAAAAGCTTTGTTTCGGACGGACGGACAGACGTAAATCGGAATACCCTTCTTCTTCGAAGCGGAGGTATAGTGATTGCAAAAGAAGGGAATAAAAACTTTTAGATTACTGTAAATATAACGCAAGCATACCGACCCATGTCCAAATCACAATACCCAAAACCAGAGTAAAGATTTGAGAAAACTTGGAAAAGCTGAACATGTGAACTTCTACCAAGGAAAAGTCAGTTGCTCTAGAAGTGTGAGCATCTAATTTCTAGATAGCTACATCCGCCACATGTTAGGTCCACGGTGCTAAGAGACGTCAAATATATCAAGAATAAGCTTTAATAAAGACATCTCACTCAACAACATTGTGTCTAAAAAAATAAATCCCACGTGTTTGATCAAAATTGAAAATGAATGGAACATGGGACTAAAACAGCGTTGTACATTTTAGCGAAAGCATAGGACAAAACACCGAAAAATACGGACGTTTGAGCGACAGAATCAATGATAAGTTTAAATACAGTATTTTGTCAACAAAATTAATTCGCAATATAGAAAGTAGTATTAAATGGTAAGGTACGGTGCCATAGGCGCCCAACACAATTTAACTTTCAATTTCAAGTTCAATTAATTAATACACCCCATTAGAAGTTGAAATAAAGAAAAGAGCATGTATTTGAAAAGATATAGCGGTTTTGATAGAACTTTATCCTACGAGGGGAAGTCAGAAAGTTCATAGAACAGCGTATTCAGCCAAGCGTAACACATATTTTCTTTACTAACATTCCGCCATTTTAAGGGTCATCTAAGTAGGAAAATTTAAGTGAAAACCATTTGGTTGAAAAGCGTGAAAGAGGGGTATAATTATGACATTACCTACACAAGCGTGAAGATTTATAAATAAAAATACAGCAGGAATTGATAATTTAAGAAATCTTAAAATATTTGTTGCATGTCTTAATGAAAATAGTGCAAAAATACACGTGTTGGGGAAAATAGTTTACACCTTGTATAACGAATTAATTTTAAAAAATGAAAAGATATTAAGATAGTCAACGTCACAGAGCAGTGCAAAGGGGGCAGAGTTTGTTAAAGAAATACGAGGTTTTTGAAAACTCGACAATTTACGGTTGATGTTATCTACGATTTATTTTCCTTTTAAAAATGCGTGTACCAGGCGTGATATCTATATTCTAAGGCCACTAATAATCCAAAATACAACAAGTCACTAAAAGTGCATGGTCACACAATACTGTTCTATTTGAATTGAGGTGAATACTGTTTGGTTTCAACAATGTTGAACTATATAAAGCCGAATATGTCTCAACAATAATCAAGTAATATACAAACTTAGCTTTATAATCTTCCCTTGGATCGTTGGTGGCCTTAGAATATGAACTATCACGTCTGGTACACGCATTTTTAAAAGGAAAACAAATCGTAGAAAACCTCAACCGTAAATTGTCAAGTTTTCAGAAAACCTCGTATTTCTTTAACAAACTCTGGCCCCTATGCACTGCTCTATGACGTTGACTATGTTAATGTCTTTTCATTTCAGTTTAAAATTAATTCGTTATACAAGGTGTAAACTATTTTCCCCAACGTTAACACGTGTATTTTTGTACAATTTCCTTTAAAAAATGCAACAAATATTTTAAAAACTCTTAAATTATCAATTCCTACTTTATTTTTATTTATAAATCTTCACACTTGTGTAGGTAATTTCATAATTATACCCCTCTTTCACGCTTTTCAACCAAATGGTTTTCACTTGAATTTTCCTACTTAAATGACCCTTAAACATATCAAGTTTATTTGTCACAACATATTTGTCTAATTCTCAAAAGCATTCAAAGTTGGTGACCATCAAGCAATGATGGAAAATCAAAATGTTGAGTTTAGGGCAGTAATAAAGTTCCTCACAGAAGAGGGATCAAATGTCAAAGAAATTCACCGGCGAATGGCCGAGGTGTACAGTGACAGTGGTCCTGCCTATTCCACAGTGGCAAAATGGTCAGCTGAATTTAAACGTGGGCGCACCTCACTGACGGATGACCCACGGTCAGGTCGGCCAGCTGATGTCATCACAAAGGAAATTCTCACTTCTGTGGAGACCCTCATCATGAATGATCGTCGAATTAGGATTGGAGACATAGCAAGGGAGTGTGACATTTCACATGAAAGTGTATACACGGTTATCCACGAGCATTTTGGGATGTCAAAAGTATCCGCAAGATGGGTCCCCAGAAACCTTAATGTGCAGGATCGCTACCAAAGACTCCAGTCAAGTAGGGAGCTGGAATCTCTATCATTGGGGCTTACTATGCTGATCTAATGAAGCAGTTGAAAACTGCTATTAAATTAAAAAGGAGGGGAAAGTTGAGCCGAGGGGTATTGCTTCTTCACGAAAATGCTCCTGCGCACAAGTCAAGGATTGCACAAGCAGCGATTCGTGAATGCAAGTTCAAACACCTTAATCACCCGCCCTACAGTCCCGATTTGGCACCCAGTGATTATTTCCTATTTAGAAATTCAAAATCCCATTTACGGGGAATCAGATTTCCTGATGATGATGGACTTACATTGCCACAGAGGCTTGGTTTCAGGACCAAATAGAAGACTTCTATTTCATAGGTATAGACAGTCTGAAAGAAAAGTGGGCTAAGTGCATTGGGGTAAATGGGGACTTTATTGAAAAATGATAATAAAATGTATGATTTGTTGCGGCAATATATACCCCGTTCTATGAACTTTTTGACCTCCCCTCGTACATGTATGGACAATTCTTATAATTAAATAAAAAAGGTAGATTTTCAGATGTTGGCTTAATTAAAAAGTATGTTTTCAATTCAAGTCCATCTTTACGCTCTCACATGTAAAACATGGCACATGTGGAAGTATATTCCCTCTTTGATGATGCCTTTGTAATTGTTCCCTTCATTTATAGACAGTTTTTTTGGAAAAATACTTTCAAGAGTTTTTATACGCGATCTCCTAATTATTATTATTATTATTATGATGATGTCCAGTAAAAGCATGTTCAATTTATACGAAAATGATATAGAAATACGTTGTCTTTGGCATTGTTACCTGTCTGTAGAAACCAATATAGGCTTTTAGCCTCTTCGGTCAAATTTCTGACCAAGTTTTTGTTGTCGTGTGCTACTTTTGAATGTGGTATTTTATGAAAATTCAAAAGTAGGACATTGCATCGTCATAGAGGAGTCTTTCGTTTGCAATTTTGAAAGAAAATGGTTCAGAAATAAACTGTTAGGACTGTGAGAGTACCATCGTTAGCACATCAAAAGTAGCACATGTCATCGTCAGGGTGAAGTCTTTTGTTTGCAGTTTTGAAAGAAAATGGTTCAGAAATAAACCGTTAGGACTGTGAGGGTACCGTCGTGCACAGTGCGGCATTTTACCGAGGCACTTAGATACCGGGGGATATAAATAGTTCATTTGTTTCACAATATCCTAGAATAAAAAAAATACACCTGTTCATTTTATTTCTTTTAGCCTCGTTATGAATGATGATATCTAGCACATGGTGCACTTCATCGGGGCGCTTACAGAGGGATGTTCATTGTTTCATTGACATTATCATAAATAAACTGTATTGATCCAGGTGACAGGTGTAACGGACATTGAGGTAGATTTCCCTTAAAATACAAATGTATGAATGCATAGATATTGAAACAAAATAAAAAAGTCAATTTTAATTTTGTAAAAATATGACCATCAATTTAGTGTGTGTGTGTGTGTGTGTGTGTGTGTGTGTGTGTGTAAAAATGGAATGTTCAATTTTGCACGATATATTTAAAATATATTATTTTTCACAGAAATAATTTTAGCTTTTTGTTTGTTTTTGTTTAGAGAAATAAAAAATGTAAATAATTGATTACGTTGTCATGCACTTTATAAATGAAGGAGAGAAAAAAATCAATGGTCAGTTATATGTTCGAAAAACATAAATATTACAAATTGAGATAAAAGACCTTTTTCAAGGGTCAAATACATGATGTATATGTTCCAAAACCATGAATATCAGAAATTGAGATAAATGAATTTTTCATAAAGCCAATTTCAGGGTTACCTTTTCTTAGAAAATATGACTGACACATGTCGAAATTAAATACTGGTAAATATGAAAACCGCAAATTCGTAAGTTTCCGTAACCTAATATTATACAGCACGAGGGATACCGATGTTACACACGTGCCCGAGCACGCCACGTGCGGAGATATGGGGCGTGTAACAGTCACGTCCATTAACCAAAATATTAAAAATAAAATTCAGAAATCTTGATGAATAAAAAAAATTATATCAAGTTTATTATCTTATGAGAGTAATTAAAGTTATATGGGCCTCATCACTATCCATATTTATCAAGTTTTATGATGTATACGTATTTTATATCGCGTATTTGCCATTGACCGTCTGAAATGTCGTCACCGATAACTGACCATCTTAACGCTTATGCTGAAATCTTAGTCGGAAAGATTTTAGTGCGAGAAAGTTTGTCAGTTCGCTTACGGAAGAATTTTCTTTTTTTCCAGGGACTCCAGTTTCCTCCATCATCACAGAACTGATATGAATGAAATTCTTGACTAGAGCGTAAACACTTTTACTTTAGTTTACTCTCTCATGTTGCTGTAACGCATTCGTTTAATTGTGGATTTTGCTCAGTTAATGTTAATCGGGTTCTTTGAAGAGATAGGGGGAAGGGGGGGGTTAAGCTCTCGTTTGACAAAGTGGTTCAAACGCGTCTCGTTACGTAGGTTCGTATCTCGTCCGGCAAATCCCGTAGTATTAGAAGTTGCCATTTCGCTCGCTGAATGTCAGTTCTCAAGTTTTCTGATTTGTTCACCATCCTAGAACTAGTGCCAGTGTCAGTATATACTCGGTATGATTTTTTTTTAAATTTTATCATTCAACATAATTTTCATTTAAAAAAACCACACATACTAATCCATGTCCAAATTGCAATGCCAAAGCAAACTAAAAACTTTGAAACTGACAAATTATATTAAACTTTTTTATATAAAATGCAGATGTTACTTATGCAAAATTTTATTTCTTCTTGTTATTAATTTAGAAAAAGTCCACTAAGTCACTTCTACCTAATTTTATTTTTTAATTACTTAAAATAATACTATTTTTAGGAGAAAAAGATTTTATAATAACCTTATAAGTCAATATATTTTTTTATTATTAATCTATAAAATTTCCACATTCAGGAGAAATCTTTTTTTAAAGACATTACAAGTATATAGATAATAGTTTTTTAGCAAATTATAGAAAATTCATTTTCAGAGGAAAAAGATTTTTGAAACTGTCATGTGCTACATCTGAATTTTTTATTTTTTTTTAATATAAA
The DNA here is from genome assembly GCA_021292105.1 of Anadara kagoshimensis. Lineage (NCBI taxonomy): Eukaryota > Metazoa > Mollusca > Bivalvia > Arcoida > Arcidae > Anadara > Anadara kagoshimensis. The sequence continues at coordinate 31,058,191 of CM037857.1, forward strand.
ATAACGCATTCAAAAGTACAGTGTAGCACATGACAAGTCTATAAATGGTCAGTAAAATCTTTATTCGTATGTATATAGGATTACGGACAATTTTAAAACTGCATTAAATGATCAATTATTAGTATCATAACTGTAATTTAGTCCAACTTACAATAAGTCATGTAAAATATGACTAAAAGTTAATTTTATTCCCCGTCAATGACTGCAGCGCCAGCTGGCGTCAACAGCTTGCAAATTTTCCTTCATTATCATTGGACAAAGAAAATTCAATTTTCAAATGTTCTTTCGCCACGAATTACACAGGTTTTAAATTAACGCATCTTGTCTTTCGATGTATTATTTCAGTTGTAGTCAACCAGTACTGATGTGGGACTTTCATAACTGGCAAAAGTTTTAGAAAAGTTATGTTAAATCACTGATATAGTTTTTCATGGCGACATTTTAACTTCGGCAAAAGTCGGGATCAAATTATGTAAGGAAGGTAAGAGTTTTAACTTAACTGTAATATTTTTGAGAGATTGATTTCAGTTATTTAAAGTTTAATTTTTTAATTCAGCGAATAAGTTATTTAATCTTCAATTCACAGAAACTGGATATCTTCTTTGTGTTTAGCCATATATGGTAAATATTTGCGAAGTTATCCGAATATTGCTCTATTTTATATGGAGAGGAAAACTGCACAGAAAGTATAATTGGGGAATTTTAAACATATTTTCAATTCAAAATAGTTGTCAGACTAAGTATTTTGTTCTCTGTTTATTTAAAATGAATTAATACAATGGAAACTATACGAATACAAATCTATGAACTCAACCATTGGATTAAACACAACTAAAATCGTGTAATTTTAATTTCATAAAAAATTAAAAAAAAAATAAAAAACCAAAAGTTTTGATTATGTTTCAGTAAGATATCATTTCATTTCATTCATTCGTGTATGAATAAAATGACCATTTATTAAAGAAGTTGTATAATGTGGTTTTGAAAAAACAATGGTGATTCGAATATGTACTACATGTATATATACATGTACAACAAGCAAGCCGGAAATAACATTATTTTATTGGTACAGAAGCAATTTGGACAATTTAGTAATTATTTGTGGAGGCCGATCATCAGTCTAGAACTATTATAATGACACAAATCATGATTTAATAACTTGTTAGGAAGTGAAATAAGGGTTCATTCAACAATGTTAATTTTTCTGTAAAAATCTCTATAACTGTAAACATTGAATAGTAACGGCCACATATGGAGACCTTGTGTACTTTGATTTTGAAATATCAAGGTTCAACGTTTGACGCTAAAATAGGTTAAATGTAAATGAACACTGATAAATATAAATATTCTACTTCGTTTGTCAAACACTTACATAAGATTTCAAAATTTTCCCTTCTCTCTTAGACAATTTTAAAGTCAACTTAATATGACAATTGTTATCTTTGCGCTAAATCAGTAATTTTAGCTGATTTAAGTTATCAATTATAATGTATTTTGTATTTGCGCAATTTCACAGACTAGATTTAGGTTGAACCTATGTTATCCATTTGGTAATCAGTCCGAACTGTATACAGACTTCGATTATGTTATAGAATATTTCTGGTTTAAATATATAAGTGCATAATTATCTAAAATAAGAAAAAATGGAATAAGTTATTATTTTGACAAGTTTTAGAATTTTAAGATTTCAATTTTTTATTTAAATTTAAACTTGAAATAAAAATCTGAGTCTTTACTTGGTTTCTCAAATCCTGTCCCTATAGTACAAAACATTTGCAATAAAAACATTACATATATGCGAGCATAAAGTTCTACCGGATGTGCAACAGTTCGAAACAATGGCTATTTTTTTAATTGATAAACAGTTCAAATTGTGTAATTTTCAATCTATCTGTTCCAAGGTATATATGTATGCGCTATTTCTGGATTTGAAGATTTCCAACATTAGTATTTTATTTCTGTTGTTTTTCTGTCTTCGACTTCTATGCTCTACATCTATTTGTAGAGGCCAAGGTGGCCTAATGGATAAGACGTTAGTCTACAAATCCAGGGTCTCTCCCCGCTGTTAGTTCGAGCTCCGCTCAGACCACATGTGGGAAAGTGAATTTTCCTTGCCGTTGGCCTTTACTGGTTCACCTTGTATCAGTATAATGTGACTGGGGGAGTGGTACGCTTGTCTGCGGCGTACAGACTCTGTGAACTAGCACGTTAACGTGGCCCTTAGTTTTCGCTAGTACAAGGCAGACCATACTACACACCACACTTCAGCATACACGTTCATAGATTAATCCATAGACATTAATAAAATAGATCTCGTTGCGAATAGCTGAAAAACTGTTGATGCGACGTTAAGTAACATTCAACCAACAGACCATCTACATCTGTTTGTCAACAACACAAACACAAGTACCTTGAACACGCAACTACAGTCCGGGCCTGTCGAAATGAGCTAACGGCAACTTAGCTTAAGCCCAGCGCCAAAGTGACTGACAAGGACAGCTATAGTGGTGAAAAGCTGCCAAGACAGATAGCATCTTCCGAAATAAATATAGCTACCGATGGGCTGATATGAGTGTTTAAATGGTAGAGGAAACTGGAAATACAAGGAAAAAATCACCTACTAACTGCAAGCGAACTGGCAAACTTTCTCAAATTAGGATCCGACAGAGTAAAATTCGAACCAAGGCGGTGAGAGGCGTTTGCACTCGTTACAAAATCGGATACAGCAGTGTGAACCAAGCTGTCGGGTGCTTTATTATTGTCGAAGTCATTTAATAGTTCTGTCATGTGCTACTTTTGAATTTTTATGAAATAATATAATTCAAAAGTAGCACATGACACACAGTTCTTTAACATGCCTTAAAACAACCTAAGACATATTTCACCAAACAGTCAAAGAGAGATCCGGCACCCATACTCATACTCAGTGGTAAAGTACTTGCTCCGTATTTTGGAGGTCATGGGTTTGAACCCCGGCCAGGTCTGACCAAGACTTGAAAATAGGTAGTGACTGTTCTTTCGTCAAGCACTCGGAATTAAGAAATGAAAATAACGGGGCCTTCGGAAGAGACCTGAAAAACCGATACCCCGAGTCACTGCAGGCGTGACAGGTTAAAGAACCCTCCTTACACGTTGTCCTTAGTCAAAATTTTGTGTCACTTCACCTTTACCTGGTGACGTTTCGATATAAGTTATTTTTCCCTTTACTGAGACGTAAAACCCAATTTAATCAACCAACCAATCTTACTTTGAAGTGTCATATACCATTTTTGAATGTATTTTATGATTATGGTATATGACAGAAGGGACAAAGGGTATTATGTGAAAATCGTATTAAATTATGAAAACTGTAAAAATAAACTTTAAAATATATATAACAGAATAAATAAAAATTGTCAGGTTCTATACATCATTTAATGTAGAAATAAATGGATCTCAATATTAAGTATATTATGTTGATATTGATTTTATCAACCTGTTACGGAGTTAGACACAAACATATGTTACATATATACGGTAACTGATGGGGTTTAGTTACATTAATTATACGAGCATTAAATTACACTATCCCGTTCTATGTTAAACTACAGTACAGACCTGTCGGAAGTTTAACACAAAGCTAACGAAAACGAAGCTCGGCTGCCGAGTGGCTAGGATATACAGTACTGACCTGTCGAAAGTTTAACACCGAGCTAACGAAAAGGGACCGAAGCTCGGCTGCCGAGTGGGTAGGATATACAGTACTGACCTGTTGAAAGTTTAACACCGAGCTAACGAAAAGGGACCGAAGCTCGGCTGCCGAGTGGGTAGGATATACAGTACTGACCTGTTGAAAGTTTAACACCGAGCTAACGAAAAGGGACCGAAGCCAGTCGGCTGCCGAGTGGCCGAGATGTGGCTAACTAGTTGACGGAATGGGGAATAGATAAAGATATGTAAAGAGGGACCAAGGTGATCGTGAGATGTATTTTCGAAACCATATCATTATTGTAGTGTTAATTTTTTGATAGGCCTGTATTGTACAACAAGTTGCACATATCGTGTAAAATGGAGATCTTCGGGTTCAGGTATCTAGAAAAGCGCTGTCAGCAAGCAATATGCCTGAAAACGTGGTCACCAAATTATATGCTTGGAAAAAACTCTGTCAACAAAATGTACTGTAAAAACGCTAGCAAGTTGTATGCCTGAAAAATGTTGTATCTAAAAATTTGTCAATAAGTTGTATGCAGAGAAAGTGAGGTTAGCAAGTTATATGCCTGACAAGAAACTGTCAGGAAGTTTTGTGTCATAAAAGCACTGCCAGCAAAACGACTACCAAATTCCAGGGTTTTTTCACTTATCATGTATGTAAATTTTTAAAAAGACGTGTTTCATTTTTAAAGATTTAGTCTGTTCATTGGCAGAGGAATAATTTTTCAGAATATGTGCCCAATTTGCAATTTGTTTGACATTTGCAGTAAAAACTTATAATATGGCATCTACATATATACCATGTTTCAATGTTAGATAAATTTCGTGGATATATCTGTTGTCATAGAAACATTAATACCATATTTACAATAGTGTTCAATACAATAGGGAACAAGAGAAATCGAAGAAAATCACCGTGCTTTGACAAGCGAGCTGACTTTTTTCACACCAGGGTATTCCAAAGCGGGATTCGAACCCAATTACAAGAGACGCTTTGATCGGTAAGCGACCAGTTAGCCATCGCGAATAAATACATGTGTGTGAATGTGTATATTGTGATCACATTGAAAACAAACGGACCGTGGATATCTGCAAACATAATATGCATTTAATTACAAAAATAGGATGATGGCTTAAAGATATGCACAGACCAGGCTCAAAAGTTCAACAAAGTTAAAAGCCAGTTGGTCGAGGTCTGTTACTTGTGTATTTGACACCTGTCGCTGACTGGAGTTCAATCCGTCATGGTCTGGGCGTGTTTTACAGTTACCATACAATTGTAGCATATTTTTTTTGTATTATCAGAATCGTTGTTTAATTGATTTACAATAAGTACTTTACAAACAACAAACCTGCCGAAAGTTTAAAACCGATCTAACAAAAAAAAGTTGAAGCTCGGATGCCGAGTGATCGATATTTATAAATATTTATCATATGTACATGATGTATATAATATATATGGATAGCCAACAGTCAAAAAGATGCAAAGTTACATTGTTTGTATAAATTAAAAATCAGCTGACGTAAAGCTGTCCAAAATAAAGGGACCGAGATAATACTTTCCCCAGTGTTAAACTTTCGACAGGTCTGTATACCGCAGTCCTGCTGTGTCTATTGATTGGAGTTGTGTGGAGTAATGGTGTTTTATACACAAGTAAAGATTTTTCACTTATATCGAGACGGAGATTTTGGTGGAGGAAACTGGATTACCCGGAACAAATCACTAACTTTTCGACAAGCGAGCTTACAGACGTACACCGATCTAACGAAAAGGGAGTCGAAGCTAGGCTACGGAGTGATATTGAGACCGAGCGGAACTCGAATCGATTCATCGGGAGGCACTGTGATCTGCAGGCGAGCAGTTTAGACCACTTGACCGGCATCCCATCAATGGGGTTCGCCGCTGTACCACGTGATACCTTCTAACGTGTCTGTGAAACGCTTGTTTCCAATGGACATGGAATCGCACAATATGACGCTTTCCCGTAAAAACGACGTTATTCCGGGAATTTGTAACGTTGACGTTTTCCAAAATGTTCCACACAAACGTTAAGAGGTATTGATGACGTGGTACAGCGGCGAACCCCATTGATAGAGAGCAATCTTGTGTTTATTCATTTTTGCTGGTGTTTTACCTATAATGGTGCTGGTTTTTACCTAATGTTGGTTTCAAAGTTTCAGTTTAAAAGACAATGAAAATGATGGATTCATTTTACTGTTATAATGTGACTTTTGCTAAAAGTAACCGTTTTTTAGTCTATCCGCATAGTTTATCTGTTTGTCAGTAGCTACTTTTGAATTAATTATTTTATTATTTCATAAAAATTCTTAATTACTAGTATTGCTTACAAATAAAATTTCAGTTTGTGGCTATAGCAAGATAAGGCTAATTAAGTCCCTAAAACGCAGTCGTCACAACATTGTTGATAAGTATGATGTCTGTTTCCAAAATTATCCTGGATACATTTGACGTCTTATGGCTTCAATCCATGTTCCTTTCATTCTCAATTTTGATTCAACACGTAGCGGATGTAGCTTCTTTTCGATAGTTGTTATCTGTATCTGTATCTCGGCAGTTTGTCGATCTCGACTGTCGAGACTTTTGTCATTATCCCAGTGTTCAACTTTCGACAGGTCTTTACTGTTAGTTATAATTCAAAACTATCCTGATTAGAAGGATATTTACAACTTAGAATTGAGAGAGAGAGAGAGAGAGAGAGAGAGAGAGAGAGAGAGAGAGAGAGAGAGAGAGAGAGAGAGAGAGAGAGAGAGAGATGGATATTAGCTGCCAATAGCTGGTCATACATTTAAGTTTAATTAATTACCTGTTGCAATTAAAAATAAAAATAGACTATTATCATAATTACACCCAGATGTTACCCACAGTACAAGTGACAGTTGTTCATGTGATACAGATATTTATGATAGGCCAACATCGTCCTAACACGGAAGTTATCTCCTTTCAAGTATGTTCGATACCATAACGCAAGCATCACCATTTCCCCAACCTCTCCCTCAGGAACACATCCGATTTCAAGATATGAAATATCAGACACAGAAAAAAATTCCTCGTGCATTACAAATATTATCTAATCAAAATATGCAAGCTGTCGAAATTGAAAGTTTGAAAAAATTAAACATTTAAAAAACAATAAAATTTAAAATGTATTTTTATTTCTCTTGATTACGTTGGCTGTTGCCAGTAATTTTCAGTTTAAGTCACATATGTACGAACTGCATACTTAGGATAAGTTCCTATAAACTTATGCGTGGTCTCGTTGGCCGAGTGGTCTAAAGCGTGAGCTTATTGGATTACAATGCCTCTCATCGCATAGGATCGAATCCCGCTCTGACAGATCCTAGCGTGAGAAAGTTTGTCAATTTGCTTGCAAAAAATCTGCGGTTTTCAACGGGCATTTCGGTTTCCTGGTATTCAACCATCATAAATGTTTCTTATTTGTAACCTCGAGTTCTTTCATACATCATGTGCCAACATCTGTTCGTTATACCTAAAAGCATTTTTTCCATATTCAATTAAAATGACTGATATTAACATATTAAGGTTGTCAAAATTTATCGCCGAAATATTCGAATTGCAGTGAGTTTTTTTTTTGGCGAAATGCGTTATATTTCCTTGTAAAATCATGTGCAAGACATCTTTCTGTATACCAAATTTGGCCGTGGGCGTGTTCTCTGTACAAGGTGCCTACATCTAAACCTAGACGCACTACAACTTAAAAGTCGCTGGGTGTGCGCTAGACCTAGTACAAAGCAGACTTTGGCATAACTCACCAACAGTTATGCGCACCAAAATAATCTAGTGTAGTCTGGTTGGCATTAACACCACAGTCCGATAATACTCATGAAGTGTATATTCCACTGAACAAGAGTATTATTTGACAAGAACAAAATGTTTGGCATTTGTTTGACAATCTCAAATATGAGTATGAACAAAATATAGTTCCAGGTCACCTACCTACCTATCCCTTTATCTTCCAATGGGGCATAAGGTCGACACTAGATCTCACCACTCACCTCTATTCTTGACTTTGGCCTCTGCCTCTCCCCATGCCAGGTCAGAGGTATATGTATACATATAACAAGAGCATACAAGCAAGCATAGCAATGTTTTAAAACATAACTGTGATGTCTATCATAAATGTACGTGTAACTTCAGAATGAATTCGTAGATGATAGAATCCAAGACCTAGTGACAAGAGTTATATTTTAAGCTATAAGTCATTATTTTCAAAAATATTTGATAAATAGACAATAAAGCAAGGTAACCAAGTTGTACATGTCATATCGACTCAAGTCTCCCAATACGAGACAGGGGGTTTTAACTCGAGGACTGTATGGCCTGTGGCATGGATTTTATTATACTTGGTTTTTTACCACCACCCCCACCCCCCACCCCCACACACACAAACTAGTTCCAGGGGAGTATATAGGAATCATCGTGTCTGTCTGTCTGTCCGTGTTAAATCGTGTTCGGGCCATATCTCAGCTGCTTTAGACGACGGTCATAAAACTTCACAGGGATAATCTTCATGGTCTATAGGTGTGCCAATGGCCTTGAACCAAGGTCATATCATAAAGATCAAGGTCACGGGAAAACATTAAATGTCGAGGGCGGGATAGTTATCATAGATGTGATAAAGGGGTGGGATATAGGTGGTGCGATTTGAATTATATATGATATTAAAATACTAAATATTTCAGTACAAATATATGATGAATCTAAAACTGTCCAATACACTGTCCAACAGAATATAATTGGCAATAGGCCGTTTTGTCACTTAATGTAACAAATTGTCTTTAATTACATATGCCTGCGTTTACAGAAAATTGAAAAAAATGAAACTGATATTTAGTTTACAAATAGAAACAGGCATTTGATTATGTTTTTGATTTAAAACAATAAAGCCTAAAAATCATCTAACCATGATTATTATTTTCGTCGTTGCATGACTGATCTCTCCTCCGTTGCGTGACTGTTACACGATGGTTTTTCTCCCCTTCTAAAATATCATTTAACTCTGATGTAACGGTATAACTCAAATTAATTTTTTGGCTCCATGTTATGTTTTTATTTGTCATTGCGTGACAGTTTCCGAACTTTTTGTCGGTTTTTTAATATCATTTACTCTTCCAAATGACTTTCAGTACAAACGGTATACACCGAAATAAACGGCATTTCCGCTCAACTGTCAATTAAAATCGCATTTCCATCATGTAGATTTCATTTTATCCTTATGGTTGAATGAATGCAACAGGTGAAGTAGTGATGACATTGATAAAATTTCATGCCTTCAGAGACTCCCATTGTTAACCAGCTGACACATAATAGGTCGCTTTAAACGTGTACGACCGCTAAGCTCGAAAAATTCCGCGTTGCATTGTCAAACACATCCCTATTGTTGTAATATGATAAATATTGCATGTCTTAAAACAATGACGTGCTCCTTCGGCGAGCTGTTGGATCATATTTAGTACTCCGTTAATAATAATAATAATAAAATAGTAAAAATAACAATAATAATTGATAAATAAATAAATAAATAAAAAATAAATAAAGTTGAATACAAAATGAGTTTCGATGTATATGTATTGAAGTTTCTGGAACAAGAGACGCGTCTCTAGTTGCAACTTTCATATACCACTTTTTTAAATTTAATCACAAAATACATTCAAAAAGTGGTATATGACAATAATACCACTATAAGAATGTTTTTTATGATTAAATTAAAAAGAAATCGGTATATGGCACAACCAATATAAACTGTGACGTTCTAGTTTTTTTAAATCACACGTTTTTAAATTATTTACGGATCATTTGAGCTAAATCAAACTTATGATTGTCCTAACCATAAAATGGAGACAATTAACAACCTGTGGAAAATAATTTGAAAAATAAATTCGTTTCCAAACATCAAAACGTCTTAAAATTATTTCAGAAATAAATATATGATATTTTTGAAAATAAATATCACCGAAAGCGATGTATATAATCGTGCGCCAAATTTAACCTGGCCATTTGACCTTGGGAGTTGAATATTAGATTAGGAATAATTAACTTAATGATTTAGGTAAGGTAGCATGTTTCATTACCTTAAACAACTGGTACCCAGTATAACTATGTCTATTCTTATGTATCAACTTGATGTAACCCCAAATTACACAACGGATGTGTCTGTTTGAATGTTCAAATTAGAGGTCAAACGGCCAAGTTAAACTTGACGAAATATATATATTGTACATGTAAACGTAGAACCGGCTGTCATACGTATACGCTGTCATTGTTTGGTATAGTGTGATATTATTTTTTTTTTAAATTTCGAAATAAATTATTAAAAAACTTATGATTGTCTTATGAAACAGATTTTAATATTTCAATATACACGGGTTTGACTGTAATTAAAGGTACAGACATCAGATCATTACCATTGCTTATTTAATTGAAACTCCAAATAATCAGACTTAACGCATGCGAAACTGGCATATTTTAGCCACTATTTGCAAAAAGTTATTATAAGTGGCTGCACAGCCGTTAAAACAAGACAGGGTAGAAAACTTCAAAAGAGTGATAACTCTCTTTTTTAAACTCTCAAAGTGCACCTGATTTTTTATATGTGATACAAATACATATTATATACACAGTGTGTATGTACAACACTCAGTATCAGGTCGAGTCCTTTTTTTCGTAGCCGTATCACTACGAGTCGCGCTTGCGCGACGAGTAGTGATACAGCTACGAAGAAAGGACGAGACCTGATACAAAGGGTTGTACATACACACTGTGTATATAATATTTTTATCTAACATTTCCAATTAGGTTATTTAAAATAATGAAAAAAACAACACTTTATGTGAAAAAATTACATTTTACCACAGAAAACCACTGAACTATGTTTTGACCGACAAATCCAAGACTCCCTGATGACGTAACAATAAGAAAGTGCACGTGCGCTTTACCGCCAATGTTGTATCACCACACATACGTGTTCGATAAAACTTGTATTTCCTCAAATCAGATAGAAAAACTAGTCTAATGTTAGATAAAGATTATTATTATATAACTGTATGCAATTATTAAAAAAATGCATATAAGGTGATTTATTTTCCATGGCACTGTCTGTGTATAAAAACAGTATTTGATCAAGTCGGATTGCATGGTGGCTACAGCTGTTATGACGAAAAAGGCACATGAAATCGATCAACCGATCAAGGCACAAACACATCAAAGATATACATCCCATGTATGAAAGCAATAAATAAATGAAAATGATTAACCAAACTTTCAGTTTCTATATCTGTTTATTACACGCGTCTGCCGATTTTTGATTCTTATTCAATTTACAGTACAGACCCGTCGAAAGTTTAACACTTATGCTAACAAATTAGTGCAGCTAATCTTGCTAGCCATATCTCCACGTGTTTTCGACAGCTGTTATGATTAGGGCTATCTTTCCATGGGTAGCTTAAATTTTCGGTCACTAGTTATCGATATCTCGACCACTTGACCGAAAGTCGACCCATTTGCGTTAACTCGGTGTCTGTATAATACGTAATGTCGATGAAAAACTAAGAAGGCTTGAAAAATATATTTTCTGGTTCAATAACAAGGCTTATCAAGGCCCTCAAAAATTTTATGGCCATCATCACAATATTGATAAGAATGATCCTGGATATACTTGACGTCCCGTAGATCCACGTTTCTTTCACTCACAGAGTACCCGGTCTCACTTATCTAGATCTAGCGGAAGTTCGTGGTATTACATTTATCAATATTTTTAAAAGTTTACAAAACATTAACAATATATATATAACCAATACAAAAATCATAATGTATGTACTGCATAGTTTCTCTATGTTCACTGTCTTCGGCAAGCGTTGGAACATAGGCGGCAACCGTAAATGTGCTATTTTCAATCGATGCAAGAGAGATAACTCCTATTCTTTACGAAGACAAAAGTCGAAAGGATTTATCTCATAAGAAATAAATTTTGGCGATTTCTTAGCATTTGATTTACAAAAACAAAATAATAATAATAATAATAAAAATATAAAAATAAATAAAATAAAATAAAATAAAAAGAATTTCCAAAAATATCATCCACTTTCATTACATTTGAAACATCAAAATGCTTGTTATCATACATGTAACATGTGTTGTAAGATATAATGACAAATGTATTTTTATCTAATTAAAAGAGATGATGCATTCATCTTTATCGGGCATTGGAAGTAAAATAGATACTCCACGTCTAGCTCTCATAATGCGTTTACAATAATCAATATATTAAATCAATGAATCAATCGACTGCATCAGTTTAAAGGTAAAAGTTGTGGATGAGCAGATAAGGGGATTTTTGATAAAAGATAAAGAGTTTCACTCTTGACCTGGTATCCTTTATTGTTTGTATTTTTGATTTTGTAATTATATACATTTAACGAAATAAATACATTTCAATGATCTGCCAGATAGTGTGCGAAAGTTCTACTGATGTCTAGATTTCAGGTTTGTGTTGCAAAATTGCAAGGAAAAAAGCAAATTACTGTAATTTTTTAAACATATATGTAGTCTTGAAAAGCGACTAAAGATACGATTTCACACAATGGAAGCGAGTTCACCTTTAATTTAAACCAGAAAAATTGTATTGCTTTGTTGTATCTCGTTACTTTACATTGCTTGACATACGTAATGTGTCTCATAGGACAGTGATCATGATCGATGACAGGGTACCAATCTTTTATTGCACGGTTTGCTTCTGTGTTTCTTTGGTTTGGTTTTTGCAAATTGCCGAGATAAAATATATTGGTTTTTCCGTTTTTGTGACCGTTATAATGGGCATTTTATTAAGTAATGCTCGTTGTGACGATCATATAAATGGAGGGGTCGTACCAACACACATCACTCAAGCGTCGTAGTAACATGGTTTCTCTTTTTCTCTGGATTTCTTCCAGGTCAGTAAAAGGATTCTTTTGTTCAGCTTGTGCGGTAATTGATCTTCGGGTTCTTTCCTGGTTTCGTAAAAGAAGAGACAATGTATTGTGTCTTGTCATTTTTTGTGTCCGTTAAACCCGAGTCAGGTGTTTCATCGTTTGGTTATTATTGATTTGTTTTTTAATTTTGCCACGGTGTATCTAGACTACTAGAGTTATAACGTTTATGGTCATCGTATTATTTGCAAGAGGACTTTAAACTTGCTTACCTTTCACATTTTCTTTTTTTTTTATTGTAATTTATGCAAGTATTTATTAGATACTTTACAGAATTCATAGTTTTATCAATTTTGCCTAGCTACTTACTTTACAAAGTTCAAAACGAAGTTATTGACCAACTCCAAAAGTCACAGCTTTGCCTATTAATTACTTGCTCTATGTGTACACATACATGTAATGTCTATTTGTTTATGTTTCTCTTAAGCAATTTATTGTTTTGAAAGTTTATGTTCATAATTAATATTATTTAAATAGCTCATTGTATGAGGGAATTAATAAATGATGATAATAATATCTAATATGAAAGTTCAACCTAATCAATAAGGCACGGCACAGGTCTGTCGAAAGTTAAACTTTATGTCGAATAGACTGCTAATCTCGACCTTAGATATCTCTGCAGCTTATAGGCAGTTGCTATATATCTCCAATACAGTACCGACCTGTCGAAAGTTTAACTTTATGTCGAATAGACTGCTAATCTCGACCTTAGATATCTCTGCAGCTTATAGGCAGTTGTTATATATCTCCAATACAGTACAGACCTGTCGAAAGTTTAACTTTATGTCGAATAGACTGCTAATCTCGACCTTAGATATCTCTGCAGCTTATAGGCAGTTGTTATATATCTCCAATACAGTACAGACCTGTCGAAAGTTTAACTTTATGTCGAATAGACTGCTAATCTCGACCTTAGATATCTCTGCAGCTTATAGGCAGTTGTTATATATCTCCAATACAGTACAGACCTGTCGAAAGTTTAACTTTATGTCGAATAGACAGCTAATCTCGACCTTAGATATCTCTGCAGCTTATAGGCAGTTGTTATATATCTCCAATACAGTACAGACCTGTCGAAAGTTTAACACTTAGCTAAGTAATAAGTGCCAAATCCCTAACAGCTAATCTCGACCCTCGTAAGCATCTTTTCCCGCAGTGCTATCGATTTCTCGGCAGTTTTGACCACTAACTTTCTATAGCTCGGTCACTCGGCAACTGAGATTCGACACTTTTTCCTTAACCTTAAACTTTTGCCTGTACTATATATATCACAGCTTTCGGTCACTAGCTTTCCATATGTCGGCGGTATGGTTGCCCAGCTTTGACTTCTTTTCGTAAGCGCAGTGTTAAACTTTCAACGTGCCTCTCACTGTTACGTTATTTTAGCATGCTTTAATACCACGTTGTTAGCTGTATCTAAAGATAGCTTTAGCTGTTTTGTTGAATCATGCAGTACTACAGACCTGTCGAAAGTTTAACACTGAGCTATACGAAACGGAGTGTAAGGTCAGTTATCGAAAGTTTAACGCTGAGCTAATGAAGAGGTTCGAAGATCAGTTGACAGGTGACAGCCGATGGCTGAAAACCTGTCGCGAGGTGCAGTACCGACCTGTCAAAAGTTTAACACTTGGCTAACGAAGAACGGCCAGCTGCCAAGAGTTTAACATTGAGCTAACGACGAAGGGTCGAAGGCCATTTGATAGGTGACGGAGATATGGATAGCCGGTGACCAAAATCCTGCTGGAGGCAGACAACAGCTGTTGAACATCTGTTGACATATAGGCAACAGCTGCCGAAAAGCTGTCGATATATAGCTAACGAGGATTCTAGATGAGTTAAGTTAGTGTTAAACTTTCGACAGTTCTGTACTGTAGCTACATCGGTTCTGTTTTATATAACAGTTCCTATTGATATGCAACATCGGTTATGTTTGTTTTTTCATTGACTTTTAGTGTTATTTATTTATTTATTTATTTATTATTTATTTATTTATTTATTAGTTTTGATATATCTTGTGTAACTGGCTAACCCGATTTGACAGAGTTATTTCCCTTTATTCGAGTGCCACGAATTACTTAATATTCCATTGCAAGGGCATTGGTATCACTTGTGACACCGTGTTTAATTATACCCCTGCAAACTAGTCTGAGGGGTAATAGGAATCACCATGTCTCTGTTCGTGTAAAATCATGTCAGGTCCATATCTCAAAATTCTTTGGATGACTGTCATAAAACTTCACATGAATAATATTTAGACCCAAAGATGTGTCATGACCTTGAACCAAGGTCATATTGGAAAGGTCAAGGTCGCGGGAAAACATTAAATGTTGGGGCGTGGTTGTATTTTGCTCAGAGGAGACAGTTTTAATTTGGAGATGACTCCTAGCAGACGTATGTTGATATATAATGCTTAGATGAAATCCAAATATCAACGGAGGTGTAAAACAATACGGGGTGCTACCTACTTATATGTTCTTTTATTCGTGTTCTCTTTTAGCTTCGGAGGATTGGCTGTTTTTGTCAATTCCTCAGAATGGTGTTAAAAGCCCACGTTACTTTAAGCGTGGTTTAAGTACACGTGATGTCATATTAAGTAGTGGTGCCGCAGGTAATTGATTTGATTTACCGCAACGCCTCTACTTTATCTGACGTCATGTCAGCAATCATCTGTGTGGCAGGACTTGTATAGTAGAGATTTACTGACAGACTTTTTAACCTTGTGGTAGAACACTCGCTTTTCACCAAGAATGGCCGGCTTGGATCCCCAGCTGGCATGGGTCACTCGGTGAGGAAGTGGGTTCTTTCTGGTGTTTCCTCCTTAGTTTCCTGTTACAGCTGTAGTTGAATTTCTAAACAGAGTTACTTCTCTTTAGTTAAAGCGTTTGAGGGTTGTTGATACAGTTGAGCATTGATTTCTTATACACTGACATTATAGAAGAATTCCACAATAATTATATGGTTATAATTATATAATATTACTTGAATTTTACTAAAATGATTCGTTTTGGAGAACTGATGAAAAGTACTTAATATGTTATATTTAAATTAAATACATGTGTACAGAAAAGTTTCACAACCACTAGTAAGTTTGTATAAACATTAGTTTTTCATTTTTTTTTAACTAAAATGCACTTTGATTTCTGTCCTTGCTGATGCAAATAAAAATTGAGCGACCTGATTAAATACTTCCTTGGTACATACAGTCGTTCAATGCAAAAGTTCGGTTGTAAAGTAAGAGAGATACAGCATGAATAGCTAATAACAGAAAAACTTTTAAAATGTATAAAGAAAAAGCAAGGTGGAAGAAAAGATGCAAGCAATTGTTGCAAATTGATTAAAGGCTCTTCATTTATCCAGACTACATTAATATTATTATTTACTTATTCATACATGTAAATGCACAAGTCATCTGTATTTTAAAAGTCCATTGAAAACCTTTACACCCTTGTAACTTAACGATAACTTATTTGGTTTTTAAAATTTTCAAAATTCTTCAAACTCTAAGCTTTGCTTTTTCGTTCAAAGTATTGCAATAATATATTTGGTAAAATACATTTTTTTCTGTTTTGGTCATTTCAACATGTTAAATTTATTTGGATTTTCACAATTTTGCCAGAGCATTACTGATGAGAATTTCATTTCTGACACGGCGGTCTAATGGTACAAACTTACGACATGTTTAGTAATAAAAAACAAACATATTGATCCATGTCCGAATCACAATCCAGAAGCAAAGTAAAAACTTTGGAACTGACAAATTAGGTTAAACACGTGAACATCCACCAGGTAAGTGAGGCCAAGTGCTCCTGAAGGGTAAGCATCTCCTGTTTAGCTAGCTACATGTACATCCGTCACATGTGTAATCAAAATTGAGAATGAAAGGAACATGAAACAAAAGGACGTCAAATATATCCAGGTTAATCCTGGACAAAGAGACATCAAAACTATAAAAAAAAACTTAATAATTGGATACAACAGATCTAGTTTTAAAAAATACCTTTAGATCTGAAAGAGTAGTCGTTGAAATCGTTTTTGTTCTAAATACATACAATTAATTAATTAATTCTGTTTTAATCATTTTCAGGTGTGGTATCATCCCTATTCAGCAGAACATCTTAGGACGCCTAATGTTTTTATGAATAAAACATAACAAAGCATTAAGATTACTGCAAGGTCGGTGATTTTATTGGAGATGTTCATCTAGACAACTTACAGAGGAATTCTCCGGCGTACCAGATGGTTTCCACTACTGTGTTTTGTGAAAAGGAGTATTACTGATAAAAACGGTCATCTATTAAAACGTTGAACTATTCGATTGCATAGACACTTTGAATGATACTAGTAAATCAGTAGAATCCTATAGTTACCAGATAAATGACAATAAGTCAATTGAAAAGGTGCTGGAAACTTTAATTCTTTTAAATATTTTGGAGAAAAAGTAGAAAAGGAAAATTAAATACAGTACAGACCTGTCGAAAGTTTAACACTGTGTCTAAGAAATCTAGAATCGAAGCTAGTCAGTCCAGTGGCCGAGATATTGATAGCTAGTGTCCTAAAAGAGATACATAATAGCAGACGAAAAGCTGCCGAAATCTTGGTAACGAGAGTCGAGATGATCAGCTGTCTTTTCAGGCTTAACTCCTCATCCTAGCGTTAACTTTCGACAGGACTGTACTCTACAAGAAAGCGTGCAAAAAACTCAAATAAAGTTAAAAATGAAGGAATGTGGGTGGCCTTGTTACTAGTTTGAAAAATTTACTCCAAGCTAAGTACTGGTGCCGCGGGAATTGTATTATAAATGTTCTCGTGGTTCGAGTGCTTTTTCTGGAGCTAAATCACGCGCAGCCTAATTTTGTCTGGTTAAGCAGACGACAGAATAAATACTTTCAGACTGCAAGATTTAACAATGAAAATCGAGTTATTTCAAAGAACCCCGCAATTTATCTTATTTGTGTAAAATAAACATCAATAACAACGAGGAAGCATCTAACGAGAAATCACTGAATAAGAAAATGTGTTTGCAGACGATGTCTATTATTTGTAAATAAGTGTGTTTTTTTCTTAATAAACCATTATCTAGAGGATATTTGCCATTTTGTTAATTTTGTCTTTGAAAAGGATTGATAAATTAATTCACTGAATGTGGTTTTCCATCCCAGTCAAGAATATTTAAATAAAAT
The DNA here is from genome assembly GCA_021292105.1 of Anadara kagoshimensis. Classification (NCBI taxonomy): domain Eukaryota; kingdom Metazoa; phylum Mollusca; class Bivalvia; order Arcoida; family Arcidae; genus Anadara; species Anadara kagoshimensis. Next base: position 31,076,064 of record CM037857.1, read on the forward strand.
TTTATAAGTCACGCGACAGTCATTTTGACCTTCACAGTCCGCTTATGACATTGTGCAAGAGCGTCTTTTTATGGTGATATTAGTTTTTAAGGTCTCTTTCGAAGAACTCTGCTACTTTCGTTTCCTAATGTCGAGTGCTTTGAGAAAGAATTGTCACTTCACGTCTTATTAAACCCACCCGAAACCTGACTACCGTATTAAAAATGAGAGGACAGACCTGACCCACTGTGTGTCATCGAAACCCCGTCAGCGACTGTGGAATTTTCAGACATAATTTTTGTACGCCTTGTTACGCCACATAGCAGTGTTGCCGCATAAACGCGCCCAACACGTCTATGCGGGGAATTCCAACGCATAAAGAGGTCGGCCACGTTTATCCAGTGGCGTTCAACGCATAAAGATGCGTTGCTTATATGCGGCGAAAGGGTGCCTTTTTGACGCATAAAGAGGACTAATTTAAACGAATCTTATAAAGTTTTTATATCTCGACAAAAACGGTGGTGGTGATATTGATGATGACGTGGTGGTGGCAATCCCGTCCCATTCCACTCCCTACCATAATTAATCAACTAAGTTTGTGCGGTTTTCTTTTAAATGCACGGAAACTAAATCACACACACACACACACACACACACACACACACACACACAGAGCGGGGATAATAATATAATGATAATGATGATCATCATTATATTATCGTCACGATGATAATAATGATGGTGGTGTTTTTAGTGAAGCTGGTAATGATTATGGAGGTGTAGGTGATGATAGTGGAAGCTATTATGGTATCATGCTTTAAATGTTTTCTTTATGCAACTGATGGCAGCCTTTTTGCCGCATAAAAGCGTTATCTTTATGCGTTGAAATTCCCCGCATAGACGTGTTGGAACACGTTTACTATGTGGCGTAACAACACCTGTCAATATTGACAAGGCGTTTATGTTATGATGCTGTCCGTCCGAGCGTTGTATGTTAACAATTTGGTTTCCCTGGATTTAAACCGATTGATCGCAAACCTGGTCAACCTTTTCCTTGTGACAAGACAATGCATGAGATTGCAAATCAGGTCCATTAGGTCAAAGGTCAAGGCCACAGTTACTATAAATATAAATCCAGTTGACACACCATTTATTATACCGGATTGATCTCAAATTGGCAACTTTATTCCTTGTGACGAGACAATGCATGGGATTGCGAATCAGGTCAGAAGTCAAGGTCACAGTTACTTTAAACAGAAATTCAGTTCCACTAGGTCCGCAGAGTTCTTGTTTAAAACCTAGCAGATATATATGAGGATTTCCTTACTTATACGTTTGCTCAGACCATTGATTGCCCTGCTTGGCGGTGCTTTCATTTTTCAGTGTCCTGGTCAAACAATTGCAAAAAATGCTAATATGCTAGTAGATACGTTTGAATGAGACCAAACCCCAAGCTCGAGTGTCTTGTGAGAATGCTCCAAGCTACAACAAAACGGGATAAGAAGAATAATTAGCTAATAAAGACACTTGTAGCTGAATTAGATGATTTTAGCAATAAATAATGACAATCAGTTACACGACACAACAAACGAAAGAAAACAAAGACTACTCGAAAGTTTATCAATAAGCTAACAAATTGGTACCGAATCGGCAACCCATGATCATATTCCGCGTTAGCTATATCTCGCAAGCAACTTTTTACCAGGGAAGCGAGGCCGGGTGCTCCGGAAGGGTAAGCACGTCTTGTTTAGCTAGCTACACCCGCCTAGTGTGTGATCAAAATTGAGTGAAAGGAACATGGGAGTATGGGACGTCAAATCTTTCTGTGACTGTTTCAGCCACTACCTAAGAAAAACTCGGCCACTTGGTAGCAAATCTTGACACCTTCTTGTTAACCCAATGATAAACTTTCGATAGGTCCAGTTCTGTACGTATACTGCATCAAACGAGGTAAATGATAATGAAATACGAACGAAACCGTTTAAATGCAAATTTGACTCTCGATATAAAACACCAGAAAATTGACAATATGGTATCATGAAGTGCAAGCGTGCTTTACTTCCATAAAATTTCAGCATCCCACATATGTTTTTTTTATCAATTTAAGATAATTTTGGTTTTATGTAATTCTATTGCATGTTTCTATCAAGATAAATTGATCTTCCTGACAAAATGTCATTTTGGATATCTTAAAGCTTGAAGAATTTAATAAGAAATAAGTCACATCCTCCTACCTTCTTTGACACCGGTTTATATAATGGCTATCTTTTAAAGGGCAAGTTTCTCAAGAGCCACACTTTAAATTGAAGTTGTATGTACAATACAGACCTGTCAAAAGTTTAACACTGAGGTAACGAAAAGGTGCCGAGAGACAAAGATATGGATATCGAGTGGCCAAAGAGAGATAAAATGCATCTGCCGTAAAGAGAATTACACTAGATGAGCTACCGCTTCCGTACTTTTTTTTTAACTTACTGGAAGGTCTTCACTAAACCATATTCATAATTACCGACGCCCCATTTTTCAGAAATTGTAGTCACACTTTACAAAACTCTACAATTTTCTTGTGGAATCATTTAATTAGGAAATGACCTAATGTACAATGTCGGACAATGCGCAAAATTATATTTACAGTCTGCACGCTCCGTAAAATGTTCAATTTCACTTAAAATTGAAACATTTCTACATCCAACAACTCAACATTTTTATCCTTAAAATGAATGATTTGCCAGTCTATCTTTAGGATTATGGTTTGGACATGGATTGGTATGTTTGTTTTTGATATTTACATGTGTTAAACACATGTCGAGGTGTATGCTGCTACTCATGATTGATGAAAAACTGCATTTAATTCAGTCGCGATACAAAACATTTTGCAGGCTTTCTTACCGTTTGAAGTTATATCATTTCAATATACCCGCTTCTCTTGTTAATGGTGTAATTGTTTCACAGTTAGTACAATACGGTAGAGCTTGTTCCCACTTCTGGATTATACAACGAAGGAAGCTACTTGCAAATAAATTGGTGACCCAAAGATATTGCAAACCTAGGTTTATCGAGGCCCTCCAAAAGTTTTATGTTCATCATCACAATATTGTTAAAAAGTATGATGTCTTTATATCCAAAATTACATTACTCTACAAATAACCCTTTGCAGTACCATAACTAGGCCATTAAATAAACCGAGGCAAGCATTGAAGATTTCAACCCAATTACGTCCTGGAAAAACTATGACGACCGTCGAATCTCTCTCTCTCTCTCTTCTCTCTCTTCTGTGCGAAAAAATACTTGGTTAAATTTTTACCGAGGCAGTTGCCTCGCCTCGGTTGCCTCATAGGTAGTTACGGTACTGCCAGACCTTTGCCATTCCATAGTTTCATGTTCCTTTCATCTTAATTTTAATTACACAGTTGGTAGGTGTATCTAACTAAACAGGTAGTGTGTGTAATATTTAATTTTTGAGAATTTTTTGGAAATATAAATCTTGTTTTTAGACACATAAATTTTTAATATCAAATTTCAGTTTGAACATTTTGAAATATAAACATAATGATTATGTTGGAATGACCGATGAATTCATAAACTCATTAATGTGCCAGTTTAAAATGCATTCATTAGGTCTTGTAATACTAATAAAGGGGAAATAGAAAAACGGTATTTGACATGGCAAGATTCCGCATGAGACTATTGTCCCATTAGATTTATCTCTATATCACATATCATGTTCTCTAGGGATAAATTATCCCATGGTTAACTGTAAAACCAATTTTCTACCAGTACATGCATGTCAAACATACACTGGACAAAAATGTACGGAAATTAGTAGAGTTCCGATATTTGATTAGTAATTGTATTATTATCCCACTGCTCAACCGAAGGTGGTGGGGGGAACATAAATGGGTTTTGACCGCCCGTCTGTCCATCCGTCTTTTGTACAATGTTTAGTTTTCCTTTTAAGATTTTCTTATAAATTCTAAATTCTAATATATGTTTGAAACGTGTACGAGGTGTTAATATTTGTTTATTTATCTCACTGCAAAACAAACAATAGTAATTATATATATCTAAACAATCGCAAAGCTTTGAAAGCTGTCAATTAGGTTAAATATGTGAACTTACACCAGGGAAGTGACGCCGGGTATTCCGGAAGTGAAAGCACTGTAACGCCACATAGCGATGTTGCCGCGGCGTTCAACGCATTAAGGTGTGTTGTTTATATGCGACACAAGGGTGCCTTTTTGACACATAAAAAGGACTAATTTTAGCTAGCTACACCGGCCAAGTGTGTAATAAAAATTGGGAAACTACATGGAGCTATAGGCCGTCAACTATATCCAGTGCAATTTTATATACGTATACAGAGACATTAAACTTGTCAACAATATCGTGATGACGGCTATAAAAACTTTTACTTTAAACGCACTGGTAACAGGGAACATAGATATAATAAGTTAACACTGCAAGGATAACAGCAGTAAAAACATTTCAAACCGGAGGACCGAATCTCTCCTCCTTCCCCTCCCCCTCGATCGCCTTTTTTTTTTTTTTTTTTTTTTTTTTTTTTTAAGAATCTTATTGTAACAGTTGTATGACTAACGTATAAGTGACCAAGAACCGATCTATACAACAATGTTATTAGAGTTTTGTATTATTAAATGCTTAGAGAAATATCAGTTTATAATAACAAGTTCTGAACAAAAGGGGATGCCATTTCAAAACTGCACTAAGCGCTAAACGAACCCGTCCTGGGAAATCTATGTGATTTGAATGATCTTTAAATGACTCCCTATACAATATAAATATGTCCCAATTGGAAAATTTAGATAAATCAGTAAAATGTGAAAAGACGGATATCCTTCATCTCGAAAACCAAATGCTTTTGCTAATATGAAGTATATTGGGATATTTAAAGCTTTGTTATATAGACCAAGGTCGTGGATAGAAAGGTCAAGGTTACAGATGTATAAAAATACTGAACATAATTATAGCTTTTATTATTATACATACCTACCAAAGTTAAGATCTTATGAAGTACAACGGATTAATTTAGGATTAGAATTCGGACAACTAAGAATTAATATCTAATGATGACCAATTTTTATTCCACATCATATGATGGCATATGCATGTATATATTTCGGAAGCTGTTATCTATTCCTCAACAGCTTTTCGGCATGTAGTGTAACTATCGAAGACGGAGATTCGGCACCAATGGGTAAGCTTAGTGCTAAACTTTCGATGGGTCTTTATTGTAGTTTGCCCAATTCTAATTGAATAAGTCCCATTAACTTTGATATAATATTTATCAAAGATAGGATTTTCAAAAACTTTGATCAAATTGTTTACTCCACATTCTAGTACAGCTATAGGCTTATACCCAAAAGGCCAATGGATTTGGACAAGGAAGTTGACAGTTAATCACTCTGTATTTTGTCAACTATGTTTATTGATTGATGGAATAGGGTTTTACATACCAGTTAAGAATATTTCACTTATATCGAGACGTCACCGGCTATAGATGTAATGTCAGAAATTTTAACCTTTGCAGTGCGCTCAGGGCAATTTTCAGGGAGGGTTCTTTTACATGTCATGCCTGCCGTGACATAGCGCATTGGTTTTAAAGTCTCTTCCGAAATACCCCGTGACTTTCATTTCTAAATGCCGAGTGCTTGGCAAAAGAGCAGCATCTACCTATTTTCAAGTCTTGGTTAGACCCAGCCGGGGTATGAACCCACGGCCTCCCTCATACGAAGCGAGCACTAAAGCAACTGAGCTACCGTAGTGGTCTATGTCAACTATATAAACCACTATTAACCCAGCTCCACTACGATGGAAATACGAAACGAAATAAAACGTATTGGACAAAAACGAAGCAAGACGAATAACAAGATAAACTCGCATTCAAACCACTGATTTAAGTACGACAGTGCTGTCATAATGGCGGATGTATCGGTGCCTAAATGGTTTAGCACACGATTAAAGACCACAGCGCCTCTAACAGACTGTGCTCTAATCTCACTAGGTGCAAGACCTAGTGGGGGGAAACTTGTGAGTTCGCTTGCCGAAGATCGATGCTACCAGTTGTCTCCAGTTACTCTGGTTTCCATTATTCCTATAATGGCTGTCTTGATGGAAGTGAAATTCTCTTGGCAGCGCAGCACCACATTACTGTATTAGTGAGTTTGCTTGGCGAATGTCGGTGGTTGTTCTCGTTATTCTGGTTTCCAACATTCATGAAAAGGTGTCTTGGTGTAAGTGAAAGTATCTTGCCTGCGCAAAATCCCATTACTATATTCATGAGTTTGCTTTCCAAAAGGTCGGTTGTTGTTTTCTCCGGTCGATCTGGTTTCGATCATTCCTGAAACGGATGTTTTGGTGTAAGTGAAAGTATCTCGATTGCGCAAGACCTCATTACGAGAGTTTGTGTGCAAAAGGTCGGCGGTTTTCTCAAGTCAGTGTTGATTGAAAGTTATGCCTTTGATGGAAGTAAAAGGCTCTTGCCTACGGCGCAAAACACCATTACTGTGTGTACCACTGAAGACTTTTATTATCGCAAAATACGCATGAGATCGCACAAAATAGAATTGTCCACATATAATTTAACCCTACAACACTAATTCTTTCTCTAGGGATACATTATCTACGTATTAACGGTTAACTCAATATTCCATTAATAAATACGTGTGGCACATACACTGGACACGAATACTGTATCGGAAATTAAGTCGGCTTACAGATTCAATTATCAAGTAAATTAACTCTATTGCTAAAATGCTAAAACCAACATGGCCTTCTTTAGTTAATCTGCCTAGTACGACTGTTTCTGGTGGAGTTTTTTAATTATATTGTTTCAAAGAAATCAGCTAAAACATTTATTTATTTATTTATTTTATATTAATTTATAGTTTACTTACAATTCAAGCTAGTAGAATATAAGACAGTATAATTTTATTCTAGGTATGTTTTAATGTCATCATTTTCAGTTTATTTATGATAACAAATATTTGTCATGTGATCACTTGAAAAGATGACGAAGTCAGCGGTTGTTAATGGTTACGAGCTCATTACGTAAGTGACGTCATTTGTATTAATGCGCCTTTTGATGGTGGCAATTTGAAAGTAAAGTTTTAAAAGCATTCATTTGTCATTTTAAAATTATAAATATTGCAAAATTATATTAGAATTAAATTACAAGAAATAACTTTGATATCTGTTTTGGTTTATCATTTTTAACTTTGCGGAGTTATATGTTTTACAAGACGGTTTTGGTGTTTAAAATGATAAACCAAAAAAATATCAAAAATATTTCTTAAATGTCCTTGAACTGTAGTATTAATACTGTTATATTTTTATAGATTTATTTTGAATTTTATTAACGCGAAAAAATAACGGGTTTTGACTTGTATTAAAAAGATTTATCGCATGTCAACTTCAGATATTGACAATTAGAGACTAATTAAAAACAATTTGAAAACTGCAAACTGACACGTGTCAGCAAATTCAGAACAATGGGAATGAACCAAGATTTTGACTAAGAAAGAAGCTTTTTATACCTAGAAAATGGATACTAGCTAATAACGCAGCTTTTAATTGAGAAAAAAGACACTAACTTATAACTATCGGTGAGGAAACCATCTTTATTATTACCAAGAAAAAAAAGAGACCATTTATGACAATTGGTAAGAAAACAGCGTTTGTCCAAGAAAATAGGATATCCACTTTTCTGTTTCTGTCCTATAATAAATTCTATCAATAGTTTCTTTGTTTTAACTGTCCCTAGAAAACCAATAAATTCCATTATACCAATATACACACAAAGCTGTTACTATACTTTTGTGACTAAGATGAAAGCATTTGAAGAAAACACATTCATTTTGTGTCTGTATAATGAATGTGTATAGAAAACTGTTCTTATTTCAATTCTTCTAATGAGGTCTAATAAGCCAATTTATTAATTCTGGCGGCGTCAGTATTCGTATTCTAAGTTTGATTGGTATTAACTTTGCTTCGTTTCTACCTTTCATTTCGGTGTGTTTCTGTTTCAAATTTGGACAAAAAACTGTAAGTCCAAACACCGAGAAATGGAAGATATTTTTTTTATTGTAAAACAACCCTCAAAGTCAATACAATAAACCCATGTAACGAGAATCATATTACAAGCATGTAATACCACTCATTTATCCTTGCTTATGACGTCATACGATTGTTGTAACATATTATAACGCCATACTTTGTCTGCAGTCACTCTGGTTTCCATCATTCCTGAAACAGATCTTTTGGTGTAAGTGAAAGTATCTTGACAGTGCAAAACCCCATCACTATATTCATGAGTTTGCTTAGCAAAGATAGGTTTTCTCAAGTCAATCTCGTTTCCATCATTCCTGAAATTGTTGGAAGTAAATGGATGTGGCGCAAAACTCCATCATACTGTATACCTCCGAAACTTTTATTATCACAAAATACAGATAAAAATATTTGGCATGCAAAAAGTCGCATGAGATCGCACAAAATAGAATTGTCCACATATAATTTCACCCTACAACACTAATTCTTTCTCTAGGGATACATTATCTATGTATTAACTCAACATTCCAATATTCCATTAATAAATACATACACTGGACACGAATACTGTATCGGAAATTAAGTCAGCTTACAGATTCAATTATCAAGTAAATTAACTATATTGCTAAAATGCTAAAACTAACATGGCCTTATCTGGGTTTTTAGTCTAGTAGGACTGTTTCTTATGGAGTTTTTTAATTATATTGTTTCAAAGATATCAGCTAAAACATTTATTTATTTATTTATTTATTTATTTATTTATTTATTTATTTATTGTTTTATTTTTATTTATAGTTAAGTTTACTTACAAATTCAAACTAGTAGAATATGTGACAGTATATTTTAATATAAGGTATGATTTTAAAATCATCATTTTCAGTTTATTTATGATAACAAACATTTGTCGCGTGATCACTACAAAAGATGACGGAGTCGGCGGTTGTTAATGGGTACGAGCTCATTACGTAATTGACGTCATTGTACTAATGCGCCTTTTGATGGTGGCAATTTGAAGGTAAAGTTTTGAAAGCATTCATTTGTTATTAAAATTATAAATATTATTGCAAAATTATATTAGAATTAAATTATAAGAAATAACTTTAATATCTGTTTTGGTTTATCATTTTTAACTTTGCGGAGTTATAGTTTACACACCGGTTTTGGGGGTTAAAAATGATAAACCAAAAAAATATAAAAAATATTTCTTAAATGTCATTGAACTGCAATATTAATACTGTTATATTTTTAGATTTATTTTAATTTTATTAACGCGAAAAATAACGCGTTTTGATTTGTATTAAAAAGATTTATCGATCACGACAATAAGAGACTAATTAACAATTTGAAAACTAGCACGTGTCACCAAATTCAGAACAATGGGAATGAACCAAGATTTTGACCAAGAAAGCAACTTTTTACCTACAAAATGGATACTAGCTAATAACGCAGCTTTTAATTGAGAAAAAAAGACACTAACTTATAACTATCGGTGAGGAAACCATCTTTATTACCAAAAAAAGAGACCAGTTCATGACAATTGGTAAGAAAACAGCTTTTGTCCAAGAAAATAGGATATCCATTTCCCTGTCCTATAAATTAATTCTATCTATAGTTTCTTTGTTTTAACTGTCCCTAGAAAACCAATACATTCCATTATATCATTATACACACAAAGCTGGTACATATACTTTTGTGACTAAGATGAAAGCATTTTAAGAAACGATATTCATTTCGTGTCTGTATAATGTGTATATATACGGCAACAGTAAAACTGTTCTTATTTCAATTTTTCTAATGAGGTCAAATAGACCCATAACTGTTTCTGGCGGCGTCAGTATTCTTTTTCTTAGTTTGATTGGTATCAACTTTGCTTTGTTTCTATCTTTCATTTCGGTGTGTTTCTGTTTCAAATTTGGACAAACTGTAAATCCAAACACCGAGAAATGGAAGAATTTTTTTATTGTATAACAACCCTCAAATTCAATACAATAAACCCATGTAACGGAAATCATATTACAAGCGTGTAATACCACTCATTAATCATTGCTTATGACGTCATACGATTGTTGTAACATATTATAACGCCATACTTTGTCTGCAGTCACTCATTCATATATATATATATTCATGAGTTTGCTTAGCAAAGGTGGGTTTTCTGAAGTCAATCTGGTTTCCATCATTCCTGAAATTGTTGGAAGGAAAGGGCTGTGGCGCAAAACTCCATTATACTGTATACCTCTAAAAACTTTTATTATCACAAAATACAAACAAAAATATTTGGCATGCAAGAAGTCGCATGAGATCGCACAAAATAGAATTGTCCACATATAATTTAACCCTACAACACTAATTCTTTCTCTAGGGATACATTATCTATGTATTAACGGTTAACTCAATATTCCACTAATAAATACGTGTGGTTCATACACTGGACACGAATACTGTATCGGATATTAAGTCAGCTTACAGATTCAATTATCAAGTAAATTAACTATATTGCTAAAATGCTAAAACTAACATGGCCTTATCTGGGTTTTTAGTCTAGTAGGACTGTTTCTTATGGAGTTTTTTAATTATATTGTTTCAAAGATATCAGCTAAAACATTTATTTATTTATTTATTTATTTATTTATTTATTTATTTATTTATTTATTGTTTTATTTTTATTTATAGTTAAGTTTACTTACAAATTCAAACTAGTAGAATATGTGACAGTATATTTTAATATAAGGTATGTTTTTAAAATCATCATTTTCAGTTTATTTATGATAACAAACATTTGTCGCGTGATCACTACAAAAGATGACGGAGTCGGCGGTTGTTAATGGGTACGAGCTCATTACGTAATTGACGTCATTGTATTAATGCGCCTTTTGATGGTGGCAATTTGAAGGTAAAGTTTTGAAAGCATTCATTTGTTATTAAAATTATAAATATTATTGCAAAATTATATTAGAATTAATTTATAAGAAATAACTTTAATATCTGTTTTGGTTTATCATTTTTAACTTTGCGGAGTTATAGTTTACACACCGGTTTTGGGGGTTAAAAATGATAAACCAAAAAAATATAAAAAATATTTCTTAAATGTCATTGAACTGCAATATTAATACTGTTATATTTTTAGATTTATTTTAATTTTATTAACGCGAAAAATAACGCGTTTTGATTTGTATTAAAAAGATTTATCGATCACGACAATAAGAGACTAATTAACAATTTGAAAACTAGCACGTGTCACCTAATTCAGAAAAATGGGAATGAACCAAGATTTTGACCAAGAAAGCAACTTTTTACCTACAAAATGGATACTAGCTAATAAAGCAGCTTTTAATTGAGAAAAAAAAGACACTAACTTATAACTATCGGTGAGGAAACCATCTTTATTACCAAAAAAAGAGACCAGTTCATGACAATTGGAAAGAAAACAGCTTTTGTCCAAGAAAATAGGATATCCACTTTTCTGTCCTATAAATTAATTCTATCTATAGTTTCTTTGTTTTAACTGTCCCTAGAAAACCAATAAATTCCATTATACCAATATACACACAAAGCTGGTACATATACTTTTGTAACTAAAATAAAAGCATTTGAAGAAAACACATTCATTTTGTGTCTGTATAATGTGTATAGAAACTGTTCTTATTTCAATTCTTCTAATAAGGTCAAATAAGCCCATAACTGTTTCTGGCGGCGTCAGTATTCTTTTTCTTAGTTTGATTGGTATCAACTTTGCCTCGTATCTACCTTTTCATTTCGGTGTGTTTCTGTTTCAAATTTGGACAAACTGAAAATCCAAAGAAATGGATTCCGAAGATATTTTTTTTTATTGTATAACAACCCTCAAATTCAATACAATAAACCCATGTAATTAAAATCATATTGCATACATGTATCCTTGCTTATGACGTCATACGATTGTTGTAACATATTATGACGCCATATATTAGCTGACGTAACTTGTGCTTTCGCATCCATTTTAACTGTTCTAAATAGCTTAGGAAATCCTTTACAGAGGAGTTTTCATTTATTACACAATAAACATAATCCTACAATCATGTTAATTGATGTGTGCCAATATTTAAATGCATATCTTGCTTAAGAAATGACACTGATTTGGTGTCACTTCATGGTAGTATAATACCGGGTGTACAGGGTCCGTCCAGAAAATTTTGAGCACCCCATAAAAGTGGTTCTCAGCTTAACACTAGTTTGTTTGCTATAACAAATTTAACATGTTTCATCAATAATTTGTTTTAAAGTTACTTACATGTGACATACCACTAGATCGTACCAATGTACGTTTGATGCAATAATATTGCAAAAGACAAGGTTATCTCCCTTTATATATTTAAGACACAAAAACTGCTGTCCTTTGGCAAAAAAATATGTCAGACAATGAAAACAAAGCATATGTTCTAAAACATAAATAAAACGTTTTTCCTATGTCAAATGATACTATAAAACGTCTTTTGTAGTAGGAAATTAGTAGGGCGTTATACAAAAATAAATAATCGGTTAATACACTCACCACAAATCAAATTTCACCTTGTTTCGAAATAATTTAAAATTTTCAATACAGAATGATTGTAACTGATAAAAGTACATGTTTACCTTCAAAAGAGCTGGTAATTACATTAAATAAAGTTTTCTGTAACCTTTTTTTTAGTATTTTCTATTCATCTTGTCAATATTTGAAGAATTTTGATTTTGTCCCAAATATTTTCATTTGTTTTGTCACTCGCACTTCACTAAAAGTAAAAGTGTACCTTTTATCAATTATGCCATTTGAAAAACATTCTTTTATTATATACTGACCGAGATATTCTTTTATTATATATTTTATTATGCCCTTCGACAAATATAAGTTAACAAAACATCAACTACTAATACCGTCGAAACTGCAGAAAAGGGTTACTATAATAGTAGTTTACATAAAAGAAACTCATTTTACTATGTATAGTACAGACCTATTGAAAGTTTAACATTTCCTTATGGTGACATAGCGGCCTGTCCTATACTTCGGCAGCTGGCATTTTATTTTTTTTATTTTTTATTTTTATTTATTTTTTTGTTTTGCTAATAGTTATCAATATCTCGGTCACTCGGTAGCCGGGTTGAGCACCTCTTTTCGTTATCTCAGTGTTCAACTTTCGACAGGTCTGTATTGTAGTGTCACGTTTTGCTCTCATATAAATAATATTGTATCCACTTTCAAATTTTTTTTTTTAACTTTGTGTACCTAGCACATGTTTATAGCTCGACTGTTTATTTAATGATCACTTTCAGCTATAATTTCCGTTTACTCTGATGATAAATCAGGATTTTAATCAATGAAAAAGGATTCCAATATCCAAACTTCAGTTAAAGACGTAAACACGTGGTAAGGCATTGACCGGCAACAGTCACCGTTAACCAATGCGTCCTGAAACTGAAACTTCATCACGGATATAATAGTCAAAAACAAACATACTTATCCATTTCCGAATCACAAAATAGTCACAATAGTAAATTACCTCCCCTGTCTCAGATTCTTTCAACTTTTTATGTATCGTAAAGGGACCTGCAAGGCTCGGTGGCTAAGAGATCTTCGAGAGTAAAGTTTTTAATCATCAAAATACACGACAGCGTAGATTGACGACCAGCTTGTAGATCACTTGTAAGGCTTTTTGTCGATCGATTATAATTGAGTTGAGTAATGGTGTTTAACGTCCAAGTCAAGAATATTTCATTTAAACCGAGACGTCGCCAGCTATAGGCGAAAGTGCAGAAATTTTTGCTCGTACGTTGCGCGCTGATGGCATTATACCATTATACAGCAGGATTTTTTTTTATCGTGTCAAGCCTACCGTGACAAGGGACCCGTTTTAAGTTTCCATCCGAAAGAACTATGACTTTCATTTTGTAATGCCAAGTACTTGACGAAAGAACAGTCACTACCACTTTCAAGTCTTGGGTCAGACCTGGTCGGGGTTCGAACTCAAGAACTCCTACTTACAGAGCGATCACTCTACCAATTGAGCTACTTCAGTGGTACTGACCGATGGTCGATTAGGAACGGATCTAACTGATTACTCGGCAGCCTTTTATAACTGCTTGAGTATGCCTCGGTGGCTACGGACCACGCCGTTTCTTACTAATTATATAAATTATATAATATAAGTTCCAATTTTACTTAATAAAAGTTTTGTCATTTTTCGGTCTTCTTAAATTTCGTTGGTTTTCACATATTACTCTGATAATCCTGATCTTTTGCTTGAAAAACCTCGATATAAATGAAGTAATATTGACTAGGGTTTAAAACGTCATTTTTTCACTATTCGCATAACTCAGATACTGTTGAAAACGGATAATTAGAAATAAGCTTTATTATAAGTACAATTTTAGAAACTTGAAATCGAAATTCTATACACTGCATGTAGTGTTTGTTACTCAAACAAAGGTCCAGTGGCCAATGGTGGTCTAAAGCCATGGCTTATGGATTATGACGTCATTCCGTCTAGGTTCTGATCCAACTAGGACAGACGGACTGCCAGCTCACTTGTCAATGTTTGGTTATTTTTAGGGTATATTCAACTGGTGTTATCATGTACGCTTATTTATTTTTTTTTTTTTATTTATCTTTTATTTTATTTATTTTTTTTGGGGGGGGGGGGCAAAAATTGATACCATTAAATTAAATTTAATTTGTTCGAGTTCAAACACGTTATGTCTAATGCTTAATATGAATGAATATACATATTTTCAATATTATTCCGTTCCTTTTAATGCCTTATTCTTCATCAGCGACCCGACTCGGGAACAAAATAATTGCAATCAGCTTTCATTTATGACCTATCGATCGAGATGTTGATGAGAAATTACAAATAACACCAAGTACCTAATCCAATTTCGAAATCTTTATATAGTGTACATGTGTGTGCGTGTAGCTACAAGCATGCGACCTTAATGAGGATGTAATATGATTGAGCTAAAAGAGAATATTTTGGTCGAAAAATAATATTAAAAAAAGCGAGACAGATGTTTGAAAATTCTGCAAAATGTACATGATGCAAACTGGCTGGTTTTTCTCCAATAACAAAAATGAAAATTTAAAAAAAAATTGAAATAGACATACAACCATATGCATACATGTATTTTTTGAAAATATGTAGCAACGATTTTCTAATGTTTGGTACATTTATTTATTTATTAATTTATTTATTTATTTATTTATTTATTTATTTATTTATTATTTTATGTTATTATTATTATTTTTTCAAGTTTTGTTATTTCCTATCGGATTTTGAAACCGGTTATAAAATAATCAAATCCTTAGGGAAGTTCCAAACGCTTAAAGCGGGTTTTTTCGCACCGTGATAGTTAGACAAAAACAATCGGAAATATTCAAACAAGCTCCGAACAGCGGCCAACATTAATATTCGTATCATACGGATCTAGGAGGTGGACACTGTTTCGGAGCTTTATGACATACGGAGCTAGGAGGTGGACACTGTTTCGGAGCATGCTCTTCAAATAAAAAAAACAGTTATCTCAATTCGAATGCAAATCATATGAAACAAAATTAAAAAATCCATTGAAATAATGAAGGTTTCCGCTCCTCCAGTTAGACCTGATTTTGAGTATATATACGCATCAACGTTACGCCATAAACTGAAAAAATAGTTCTATAGTAGTTACGAAAATGCCGGTTCTGGGACACTTCCGGTCGATTTTCCCCATGACTTTAATATGGGACCTTTAGCGCCTTCCAACGAGTGTAAGGCGCCATCCAGGTGAATGGATCCGGGGGGTTATTAAGTGCATGAGCACGAAGAGGGAGGTTTATTTACACCCATCAAGGTGAATGGATCCGGGGGTTATTAAGTTCAAGAGCACGAAGAGGGAGGTTTATTTACACCCATGACATGTCATAAGGTCTTCCTGAATAGAAGACGACTACAGTCAAATACAATTTATTTACATATCCCCGGTAAGTCGTTACGGTGCGTGGTCACACGCGACCTATGCTATAACATTCTTTAAACACGTCTATACATGAATTTAACATTGCAAGTGGTTGTGCAATAAAGGGGATTCCCCTTAGAATTTCCTAGCGTTACCTTTATAAAGACCGTAAATTTTCAAATTTTATTCATTATTGAGTTGACTCTTGTGGAAGGCAGACGCATATAAAGAAGAGAAGAAACGTTTATATAAAAATTCTGGTATGATCTTTGTTAAATATTATCACAGTACCTGTTATAAAACCATAAGATTAATTTAACTTGATCATTAATCTTTATAGCAGACTACAGTCAAATACAATTTATTCACATATCCCCGGTAAGCAGGTAAGTCGTTACGGTGCGTGGTCACACGCGACCTATTCTATAACATTCTTTAAACACGTCTATACATGAATGTCCGTTTAACCGGATAAAACTAGTTTAAACTTTCACGTTTGCAACTGATTGTGCAATAAAGAGGATTCCCCTAAACATTTCTATAAAGACCGTTAATTTCAAATTTAAATAATTATTAATTTGACTTTTGCGGAGGACACATCTATTAAAAGAACAGGAACCGTGGTATGTTATCGTTACACTGCCATGGCAAAGTACTGTTAAAGAGCGTGACCTTTAAGGTTCAACAACCCTATGTATAAACAGCGGTGTTTACAGTCAAATTACAATCCTCCTCTCTCTCTCTCTCTCTCTCTCTCTCTCTCTCTCTCTCATCTACCGTAGTAAAACTTAAACGGATTTTGTACGAATATTCTTATTAATTTATAAACTCACCAAATAGTTTTTAAACCATGTTGATGAGCTATTTTAATAACTGATAACTTTGGTATTTCAGCTCGATCATAACAATGGAATCACAAAAATCTGGAATCCAACATCAATGTGAAGAATGCTCTAAATCCTTCCAACATAGACGAGACATGTTACGACATAAAAGAACAAAACATGGTGACATACAAAAGTTTAAGTGTCCAGCCTGCCATGTAGAGTTCAATAGGAGGGACAACCTAAGACAACATATAAAGAGACATATCAGTCAGACAGGCGGTGCGGAAAGAGATCCTACACAAGAAAAAGTCGTGGTAATGGAGGGACAAGAAAAACAAACAGAGCATGCTGCAAACGAGGAAGTGTGTGACGAACAAGCTCTCGGAGGTACTATTAGGAAGAAGGTAATTCCAGCTATAGGTATGGAAAAGTTTGACCCCATGACCTTCTTGAAACTAAATTATGGTAAAATCAAGACAGTGTTGAAAGACGCTATATTAAAGAGAGGGGGTTTAAAATGGTATTTATCCATACAAATTATAATGACCAGACGACAAGGCGACCAGATAGACAGAGCAGAACCTCATTTTAGGGGTAAATGTCAGATCGCTCTAAAACTTGAGGATTTAGATAGAAGAAGGTATGAGAGAATCAATCATGAAAATCTATAATTCATTTATTGAATATCAGAGAAGGGGAAGTAACTGGACTGTGGACAAAGTCAAAGACGTCACCATCCACATGGCTCGCTATCGTCCACTGCAGGGCTCCAGCTACATTCCTTTGCCTATTAAACTACGCTCAAAACATGCCATTATTAATGTGCAGAACAAGGATAACAAGTGTTTTATGTGGTCCGTATTGGCAGCCTTACACGAGACCAAGCAACACCCAGAACGCGTTACCAAATACAAAGATTACACGAGTGAGTTGGAATTCCATGGCATCCAGTTTCCATTGTCATTAGCAGACATACCAAAATTCGAGACACAGAACCACATCTCAATCAATGTGTTTGGCTACGAGAAAGGCGATGTCTTCCCATGTCACGTGACCAAACAACGTTATGAACAACATATCAATCTGCTGATGATCTCAGATGGTCGAAAATCCCATTATTGTTGGGTGAAAAACTTGAGTCGATTACTAGGAGACCAGAAAAGTAATAGTCATAGACACCATTACTGTCCTTATTGCTTAACGGGTTTTACTAAGAACAGAATTCTACAAGACCACATCACTTACTGTCAGACTCATGGTACCCAGAAGATTGAACTCCCCTCTGAAGAAGACAAATGGCTCTACTACAAAGACGTACGAAAGCAGTTAAAAGTACCATATGTTATATATGCTGATTTTGAGTCACTACAAGTGCCTATATCCGGTTGCGAAAAGATCCAGAAAAATCTAGTACCGAGAAGAAAACACAACATATACCTTGTGGTTTTGCTTACAAGGTAGTAGGGTTAACACCTGACCACTCAAAAGAGTTAGTAGTCTATAGGGGAAATGACGTAGCTGACAAATTTGTGGAGTACATGGTGAAAGAGCAAGAAGAGATAGAAAAGAAATTTAAAGAAGTTAAGCCTTTGGTAATGACAGGGGACGACTGGCAAAAATTTAAAAATGCCACATGTTGTCACATCTGTCAGCAGGAACTAGGTAACGCTAGAGTAAGAGACCATTGCCACGTGACGGGGAAATTCAGGGGTGCGGCACACAATGATTGCAACATCAACTACAAATTTACAGGTAGAATACCAGTAATTTTTCACAACCTGCGAGGATACGACAGCCATATTATTATGCAAGCCATCGGCAAGGTTAACAAGGAGATCAAATGTATACCCAACCATATGGAGAAATACATCTCATTCTCTTTGGGATGTATGGATTTCCTTGACTCCTTCCAATTTATGTCATCGTCACTTGAAAAACTGATAGATAATCTGGCCAAAGATAAAGAAGGCAATTTCGTTGATGATAGAGCAGACAAATTCAGATATATGACTGAACATTTTGGAGAAGACAAGTTAGACTTGTTATTAAGAAAGCAAGTCTACCCTTATGAATATTTTGACTCTGAATCTAAATTTCAAGAAACAAAATTACCACCGAAAGATGTTTTTTACAGCTCGCTGTCTTATGAAGGCATTAAGGATGAGGATTACGAGCATGCGTTGTCAATATGGACAGAATTTAATATACAGAATCTTGGACAGTACCATGATCTTTATGTAGCTACTGACGTGTTAGCCTTAACAGATGTATTTGAAAATTTTAGACATATGTGTCTTGACTTCTACTCAATCGACGCTATCCATCACTACACGGCACCTGGGCTCGCTTGGCAAGCGGCTCTTAAAATGACGGGAGTTCAACTTGAACTTTTGACAGATATCGACATGCATCTGTTTATTGAAAATGGGCTTCGAGGTGGAATTTCTACCATCACACACCGATACGCAAAGGCCAATAATAGATATGTGCCCAGTTATAAACCCACAAAACCAGATAATTATCTGATGTATCTAGACGCTAATAACTTGTATGGGTGGGCCATGTCGGCGTCCCTTCCAACTCATGATTTTCATTGGCTTAACGAACAAGAATATCCCGATGTGACTCGAATACCCGATGATGCATCAACAGGTTACATCTTAGAAGTAGACCTAGATTATCCCCACGAGCTTCACGACAGCCACAATGACTATCCACTAGCTCCCGAAAAAATGAAGATAACAGAAGACATGTTGTCCCCATATGCCAAAGGATTGTTGGATGAGTTGGATTTGAAAGGAACATCGGTAGAAAAGTTAATACCAAATTTGAATTCAAAAAAGAATTACATAGTCCATTATCGCAACCTCAAATTGTATTTAGCTCTAGGAATGAAACTAACAAAAATACATAGAATCATGGCCTTTCAACAGAGTCCATGGTTAAAGCCATACATTGATTTTAACACAGAAAAGAGAAAAGAAGCGAAGAACGAGTTTGAAAAAGATTTTTTTAAACTGATGAATAATGCCGTGTTTGGTAAGACCATGGAAAATCTCCGGAAGCGTGTCGATGTCAAGCTGGTAAACAGTATGAAGAAAGCCAGAAAATTAACCTGCAAGCCATCATTTCACGCCTTCAGGATATTCAGCGAAGACTTGGTGGCGATGCATATGAAGAAACAGAAATTATACTTAAATCGACCCATTTATGTAGGATTTTCTATCCTGGATATTTCTAAAACACTGATGTATGATTTCCATTACAACTACATCAAAGCCAAATATGGACCCAAGGCCCAACTCTTGTTCACAGATACAGATAGTTTATGTTATAATATTCAAACAGAAGATATCTATGAAGATATGCTACCTGATCAAGGTCTGTTTGATACCTCTGAGTATGATGATAGCCATCCATTGTATAGCACTAAAAATAAGAAAATTCTAGGCAAGATGAAAGATGAGACAAAAGGTTTTCCCATTTGGGAGTTTGCTGGTCTGAAAGCGAAAATGTACTCATTTGTGTGTGAAGAGGAGGTTGAGAAAGATGGTGAAACGAAAATAGTGCTGGCCGAGAAGAAAAGAGCCAAGGGGATTAAAAAAGCAGTAGTAAAAAAACAGACGCGTCACCAACATTACTTAGATTGTTTGTTTGATAGAAAAACTCATATGTCAAATATGACCCAAATAAGAAGCTATGGGCACCAACTGTATATCATTACCATAAACAAACTAGGATTATCTCCTTTCGATGACAAGCGGTATATCTTGAATGATGGTGTGAGCAGTTTAGCCTATGGCCACTGGCGGATTTCAGAGGGTATATAAAGAGCTTGATCATACCACAACCTCACTTTTAATTTAGACGTCAAAGGGTTAACATGGAGAGTACCTGCCCTATATGTCACTTAAATTTATCCAGAAAAGACGTGATGCTAAGGCATGTCAGAAGGAAGCATGGAACAAATCAAGCATATCCACCGCCGCCGCCGCCACCGCCGCCACCGCCGCCGCCGCCACCACCCGCCGCCACCACCACCATCGCCGCCACCACCACCGCCGCCACCGCCACCGCCGCCGCCGCACACAGGGACAGCTCCCCGAGTTTAGATTTCTTCATCCATTTACGGCTATATGTTCTGGCCCCACGTCTTGTGGCAAAACTTTTCTCATCAAAACATTGTTACAACAGAATCATTTTAAGATAAGTCCGCCACCAGAGAGAATCCTTTGGCTTTACAGACGATGGCAACCATTATATGACGTCATCAAAAATACGGTATATCCAGCAGTCGAGTTTGTCCAAGGGATACCGTTAGATTTGGACAAGGACAGCTTCTTAGATCCTAAAGTGAGGAATCTCATTGTACTAGACGACCTCATGTCAGTCAAAGATGCTAGAATTAACGATTTATTTACCGAAGGAAGTCATCATAGAAACCTTTCAATCATTGCCATTAACCAGAATTTGTATTTCAACAAAGATCCGACGCAAAGAAGAAACTGCCATTATCTCATTTTGTTTAAAAATCCTATAGATAAACAACAAGTCATGACTTTGGCAAGGCAAATGTACCCTGGAAAAGCCAATTATTTATTAGACAAATTTGAGGAAGCTACCGCCAAACCATATGGCTACTTGATGATAGATCTTAAACCGGCAACATCCGAATCGCAGCGTCTGCAGTGTAATATATTGAACCAGAAAAAAGAAAAAAACAGAAACATACCAGACACAGGGGTTGAAGCTATAAAAGGACCAGGAGCAACATATTTAATTCATTCTTCAGAAGATTATCAAAGCGAGCAGACGTGTGACATGGCTTCCTGCGACGATTGCGGTACTATGTTTGCCGACCACCACGACTTACAAAGACACGTTAAAAAGTGGTGTCCAGAAAAATCAAACGGCGAATTGCCAAATCAATATGCGGAACTGAGAACGCTTGAACCACCGGATTATTATCAGCCTGGACAGTATGCCGAATTAAAAACACTTCAGCCTTTGGGTAAGCGCAAAATGGAAACCGATGAAGAACGGCAAAATAAAAAGACCAGGTGGAATGAGGACCGTGAAGATGAAGCTTTCGAACATATTTTAAAATTAGCAAGAGAAGACACAGAAGAAGAGTGGGATAGAAAATATAAAAAGTACACAGAAGATGGATTTTCCGACGAGGAGGCAAAAACCAAAGCAAACAAAAAATTAAAAAGTGAAGATTTAAAAGAGCTCATGGGTAAATATGGACAAGTTATAAAATACATATTACAATTACAAAATGGAAAGCTTCACAGAAAGGTCATGCAAAAGGTTCAGCAATTCATCGAAGAAGGATATGATTGGACCAGAGCCATAAAAACAACTGTGAGAAAATATAAACACGAACTGGAATCATTTATGGAAAATAAAGACAGTGGAACCGAAGCGGATACAGAGGAGGAAGAGGACTAATATATAATGATGTGGGATTTTGTAATTGAATCATTATTATCAGAAATTTTAAAGTGTAAACATGCCTCATTGGGAAGAGTATTTAAAAGAAATCTATTTTAATCCGAAAACACCGGCTGCTTTCTCCGGTCCAGATAAATTATACAGATTTGTTAAAAGAGACGGTAAATATGTCTTAAGCAAATATAAAATTAGAAAATGGTTGCAAAGACAAGAGTCCTATAGCTTACAACGCCCTGTAAGAAGAACATTTAAAAGAAATAAGATTATGGTGACGGGGATCGATGACCAGTGGTCTGCCGATTTAATGGATATGGTGAAATTTGCCAAGTACAACGACGGTATAAAATACGTGTTGTTAGTCATCGACATCTTTTCAAAGTACGTGTGGTTGCGTCCCTTAAGAGACAAGAAGGGCGTCACAGTTGCCGAAGCATTCAAAGCTATTTTAAATGAAGGGCGCAAACCTAACAGAATAAGGACAGATTCGGGACAAGAATTTAAAGCTAAAATAGTTCAAGCTCTGTTCAACAGAGAGAATATACAACACTTACTAGCATATAACGAAAGTAAGGCGGCAGTGGCAGAAAGGGCCATCAAAACCATAAAAAGTAGAATTTACCGTTATTTTACTTATAGACAGTCTTATGACTATGTCAAAAAATTACAGTCCTTTGCCGATAGTTATAACCAAACGTATCATCGTTAGTTATAACCAAACGTATCATCGTACTATCGGCATGGCTCCGGACAAAGTAACAAAAAACAAAGAAACTAACATCTGGTGGCGGATGTATTGGCCGAAGAAGGAAATATCTGTGAAAAAAAGTTAAAAGAGTCCAGAAACCTTTTAAATTTAAAGTAGGAGATAGAGTCAGACTCTCCCATCTTAAAAACATATTTTCACGAGAATATGACGAACGGTGGACGGGTGAAATCTTCACTATTTCTCAAAAAATATTACGGGGTGGCTTACCTGTCTATAGAATCAAAGATTATGATGGGGAGGAAATCAAAGGACGTTTTATCAATCCGAATTGCAAAAAATTGAGGTCAGAGACGATGATATGTGGAAGGTTGAAAAAATCCTAAAAACACGGGGGAAGGGTGCTAATAAGCAATATTTCGTTAAATGGTTGCACTGGCCCAAAAAATTCAATTCTTGGGTCAAAGCTAATGATGTACAAAATGTGTAAATAACTATTGTAAATATTTTTGTAACTGTATGTATTTTATATGGAGCTCTGTAAAACCATTTATTTCAGCGGGAAAGGGGGTGGGGTGTTTAGAGAACGAACTGCTCTGGAAAGGCCATATATCGGGCCCTGCATGGAAGGAAAGGAGCGTACGTCAATGCAGATCGCAACGAATACTTCCGTGTAGGTAGTAGACGGTTCTCACGTTAAGGGCTTCAGTACTTGTTGTACATACTAGAGACAGATCAACCAGTACTGGGCACTCGATGTTATCTGTTAGGGCTGTATATGGGGATTATGTACAAACGTTTTAAATTTTGAATAAATAGTTGTAAATAGAACTGATCGCATTTGTCTTTATTTGAAGCGCACAACACACACACACACACACACTGAATAAAATATACTTGACTCTACGCCTGCGGTTTTAAAGTTGTCGTCTGCTATTCAGGTAGACCTTATGACATGTCATGGGTGTAAATAAACCTCCCTCTTCGTGCTCATGCACTTAATAACCCCCCGGATCCATTCACCTGGATGGCGCCTTACACGTCTTTATTTGAAGCACACACACACACACACACACACACACACACACACACTGTAAAATATACTTGACTCTACCGCACTGTCGGTTTTAAAGTTTGTCGTCTGCCATTAAGGTAGACCTTATGACATGTCATGGGTGTAAATAAACCTCCCTCTTCGTGCTCATGCTTAATAACCCCCCGGATCCATTCACCTGGATGGCGCCTTACACTCGTTGGAAGGCGCTAAAGGCCCCATATTAAAGTCATGGGGAAAATCGACCGGAAGTGTCCCAGAACCGGCATTTTCGTAACTACTTTCTATCACAAAACATTAAAATCAATTGAATAAATAAATAATTTTCTTTGTTAAAAGACACAGCAAATTCAAAATAAATGTCTACTCAATATTTAAAAAAATAACAACTTCTTTGTTTATAACGATAAATTACGTCATTATGTTTGTAAACATAAACACATGTTCTGGCGTGTAGGAATATATTATGTAATTATAATCGTAATCTAGAAAGCACTTCGCGTCTAAATTCCGACCTTAAACACAATTTTTACTGGGGTCGAGGTCCAATCAAAATCCTGTTTACAAACTTTTGAATTAGAATTATTTATTAAATCTATCAAACATTGTGTGTGTTCTGAAAATAATAAGACACGAGCGAAGGAACACAACCATGCATGCCATATTGCCAATTTGTATTTTATAAAAAAAAAAAAAAACCCTGATATACAGCATCCATCTGATATCAGAAATACGTTACAGCATGTCGAAAGTTTAACACTAAAATAACAAATTAGTGTCGAATCGGCAGCTCATTTCGGCCCTCCGTTAGCTATATACATCTCGACAGTAGATACCCATATACCATTTGACAGCTTTTTACCACTAGATTTCCATATCTCAGCCACTGGACAGTCGAGCTTCGACTCCTTTTTCAGTTTGCACAATGTTAAACTAATTTTCGACAGGTCTGTACTGTACATGAGTCAATTGCCACAGGAGTCAATTAGTAAGTAACATATGTACATTGTTTATCAATTGGACATTCAATGAACCACCAGAAAATCTATCAATCTTTTATAATTGAGTGATGTATTATAAATTGATGTACAACTTGTAAACTACAGGTCTGTCGAAAGTTTAACACTGCAACGAAACGGAGCCAAACTTGACTGCGGCTAAACCACTACCTGGAGATATACAGTACAGGCCTGTCAAAAGTTTAACGCTGCAACGAAAGGAGCCGAGCTTAAATGCGGCTAAACCACTACCTGGAGATACACAGTACATGCCTGTCAAAAGTTTAACGCTGCAACGAAATGGAGCCAAACTTGACTGCGGCTGAACCACTACCTGGAGATATACAGTACAAGCCTGTCAAAAGTTTAACGTTACAACGAAAGGAGCCGAGATTGACTGCGACTGAACCACTTCCTGGAGATATATTATATAAGACTGTCGAAAGTTTAACGCTGCAACGAAAGGAGCCGAGCTTGACTGCTGGTGAACAACTACCTGGAGATATACAGTACAGACTTGTCGAAAGTTTAACGCTGCAACGTAATGAAGCCGAGCTCGACTGCGGCTGCACCACTACCTGGAGATACACAGTACATGCCTGTCAAAAGTTTAACGCTACAACGAAAGGAGCCGAGCTTGACTGCTGGTGAACAACTACCTGGAGATATACAGTACAGACTTGTCGAAAGTTTAACGCTGCAACGTAATGAAGCCGAGCTCGACTGCGGCTGAACCACTACCTGGAGATACACAGTACATGCCTGTCAAAAGTTTAACGCTACAACAAAAGGAGCCGAGATTGACTGCGGCTGAACCACTACCTGGAGATATACAGTACAGACTTGTCGAAAGATTAACGCTGAAACGAAATGAAGCCGATCTTGACTGCGGCTGAACCACTACCTGGAGATACACAGTACATGCCTGTCAAAAGTTTAACGCTACAACGAAAGGAGCCGAGATTGACTGCGGCTGAACCACTACCTGGAGATATACAGTACAGGCCTGTCAAAAGTTTAACGTTACAACGAAAGGAGCCGAGATTGACTGCGACTGAACCACTTCCTGGAGATATATTATATAGGACTGTTGAAAGTTTAACGCTGAAAGGAAATGAAGCCGATCTTGACTGCTGCTGAACAACTACCTGGATATACACAGTACATGTCTGTCAAAAGTTTAACGCTGCAACGAAATGAGCCGAGCTTGACTGCTAGGGTTACCTAGTGACTGAGACATACAGTACAGACTTGTCGAAACGGGTTAACACTGCAACGAAACAAAGCCGAGCTTGACTGCGGTTGAACAACTACCTGGAGATAGACAGTGCAGACCTGTCGAAACGGTTTAACACTGCAACGAAACGGAACCGAGCTTGACTGCAGCTGAATAACTACTTGAAGACTAACAGAACAGACTTGTCGAAAGTTTAACGAAAAAAAGCCGAGCTTGACTGCGGCTCTAAACAACTACCTGGAGAGATATACAGTACCGGCCTGTCGAAAGTTTAACGAAAAAGAGCCGAGCTTGACTGCGGCTCTAAACAACTACCTGGAGAGATATACAGTACCGGCCTGTCGAAAGTTTAACGCTACAACGAAATGGAGCCGAAAATTCAACTACCGATAGATCGAGATATGGATAGCTGGTGGACGAGAGATAACGAGAAGCTGTCGAAAAGTAGTCGGAACATAGCTGACGAGGGAGTGGGGGCGAATCGAGCGGTAGATTAGGCACTAGTTTAACTTTCGACAGAGGCCTGTACTGTATAGCAGCAGATGTCAAATAGATATAGCGAAGTATGTATAAGCTTCCGATGTGCTAATATTATATTTCGTTAATGTAGTGTTAAACTTTCGACAAGCCTGTACACACGGTATGTAAACAAAAATGTGTAAAATCTATAATGTCGTGGAACACGTGTTCCATAATTACCTTTGTGGCCGGAAGCAATAGATTTGTATTTTATTCAATGATGAAGTTTACAAAACAAAATAATAAAGTTTTATAGAGATATGTTTCATCAGAATGTTGTTGATAAATAAGGTGTCACTTTAGTGCATCAAAATTGACTTGACCGTTTGACCTTTAATTGGGCTAATAGACTGGGTGATTCGGGTAAAACAGCGTGTTCCATTACCGTAAACATTAAAAACACAGTTCCCCAACATCTATCCTTATATATATTTAATTTATATATACATACGTTTTATATAGCCCCTAAATTACACTATTGTCATATACAACTTTTTGAATATATTTTATGATTAAACTTTAAAAAAATGGTATATGACACTATGAATATTAAAATTAAAGGTCAACAGGCAAGTCAAACTTGACGTAATGTAGCTAAAAATGTCCTGGATATATTACGGCCCATAGTTTCATGTTCCTTGAAATCTTGTTTATAACTTCACGCGTGGAGGATGTAGATAACTATACATAAGATGCTTACCCTTCCGGAGTACCCGGTCTCATTTCCATGTAGGGAATTTAAATTCATTGTCTCACTTAATTTGCATTTTTTTCAATTTTTCTATTTTGCGATTGTGATATCAATTCTAAAATAAACCGGTCTATTTTTGTTTTTTTTTAAGATTTAGATGGCTAGATGGGGAGATCCTAATTTTAGACATTTTTTAATTAGCTTGCAGATGGTCGGTAGTTTTCAATAGGTACTGACTGCCTCGATATAAGTGATAAAATCTTGACTGGGACATATAACACTTACGTGTACTTCATTCCATTCAACCCTTTAGTACTGAATTACTAGTACCACTGCGGTAGTTCAGATGTTAGAGTGCTCGCTCCATAGGTGAGAGGTCGTGGGTTGAAACTCCGATCGGGTTTGACCCAAGACTTGAAATCGAACAGTGACTGTTCTTTCGCAATGCACTGGGCATTACGAAATGAAAGTCCGGGTTCTTTCGGATGGGAACTTAAAATAAACGAGGTCCCGTACCACGATAAAGAATCCTGCTGTGTAATGCCATCAGCGCAACGCACAGGCAAAATATCTGAACCTTCGCCTACAGCGACGTCTCGATATAGTGAATATTCTTGACTTTGACGTTAAACACCATTACTCAACTTAAGTATTGATTTTTTTTAACAATGGCTTTTATGTGTTCGTTTTTTTCATGTCTTTTCGATGGTTTTTGTCGCTGCCCTGTGTTGTGTCATTGGTTACGTTTTTCTTTCGCTAGGTGCATGTTTTGAATTTTAAAAAATCTTTAATTTTGGTATTTAAAAATGAAAAATTAATCGGCCACTCAACAAGTGGTCTTTGGTATTGAAATTGTTTGAGGAGATAATAATACCATAAAAATAAATGGATTAAATCGTTTTTGACCATCATAGGATTTGAATGATTTCATTTTTCTTTCCTCATACTTGGCACGCAAAATAGATATCAACAGCTTAATCGAGGATTTACATTTACATTCATACCCCATATAATTTTTTTCTATTTGCAGATTAGGAGTTCGTTTTCTGTCTTTATATTATCAAAGTTGGCTTTATAATGATAGATTTGACCAATGTCTGGAATGCCTTACACGTGCACACGGCTGTTTAATCAGGATAACACATCCCCATGCTTTATCTTAACCATCGAGTGCAGTATAACTCGGATTGTATTTTTTGTTTTTTCAATATTGATTTTTCTCGTTCATCTCAACAACTCCACTTTGTAAAGCCCTGCAGTAATACGGCTTCCTTTTCTGTTGTCATCATTCGCTGTGTCACCAAGCGTCCAATCAAAATGCCGCGTTTACCAGCGAAACCTCCGTTTTCCAATTACGCTTGAAAGATATTTTTATCCCTGAGCGTTGTACGAAGTTCAAACTTGGGTCACAAGGACTCTGTTGATAATTGCATGTGGGTTTGTTTTTTGTAACATTTTTAAATCGACATTTATCAGAAGTGCAAACCTCTCAAGCGCAACAAGCCAGTATACAGAGACATCAGATCCACGTGTAGTTGGTAAGTTTTTTTTTAAAACTTATTTCAAATTTTTTAATTTTTTGTTTGCAGTTTTTCATACATGTTATATTATATGCAGTTCATATGTAATCACATAACAATAATAATAACAATAATAATAATGTTATATGCCATATTTTTAATGTATTGAGTGATAATTTTTTTTTTTTTTTTTTTTTTAAAAGGTATATGACAATAATAATTACAAAAGTTTTAACTTATTAGAATATTAACGCGCTAATGTCATTGTTAACATGTAATTATGGAATTTCATACATGCATATATATTTATCTATATAAGACCAAAACTGTTCAAAAATTATATTTCGTTAGTACTTTAGTGCTTATATGGTATCAGTGCTCAGACGAATATACATGTATATGATGAAACCATAACGATTGAAAGTTTTAGCGACATATAGGTTTTTAAACGGTTTCTGCCCTTATGTAATAACCATTTACATTGTATTTCGCATCTTTATACATGTTTTTTACTTTTTGAAGACATAGAAACATTTTAATCGATTTTTGTAATATCCAGTTGAATCTGATATGTAATATAAATGTATAAATTGGTTCCAATTCAAACACTAATTCAGCTTCATTTTGGTACATATGTTTTGTTTGTAGAAGTATGCTAGTTAACCTTTTTAATATACATGTAATTTCTAATCTTATCTTTTGCAAAACCGTATTATATATATTTTCCTATTGTTTTTCCTGAAAAAATGCTCCATTGAAAAAAATATGCCAATTTGACTTTCTTTAGTTTTAAAAACGTTTATTTATTAAGTTTTAACTAGGGTTTAACTTAAGAATTGCATACCGTAAGGAAGTAAATAAAGATTTATAGAATTATTTATAAAAAAATATAAATAAATAAATATTAAAATAATATTTTCTTACTTTGCTCAGTCTGTTTTAATCGCTTTTTAGTTGTGAGCGCCCTCTGTAGTGGCCACACGTTGCCTTTTTCGAACTCGACAGATGTGTCTTTAGCGTGCACTTAGGCACGGGGCCTCGGTTTTGAGTCTCATCCGAAAGACTGCTCTAGTAATGACTGTTGTACAGCTCTAGTATGGGCAGGAGATAAAAATTATCTCAGAAAATTTTCAATTTTTCAAGTTCCGAGTGAGGTTCGTACCCACAACCCTTGACTTCGAAAGCCAGTGACGGTACCACTCGACCATGTCTACCCATAATAAGCAATTGGCAATTGAAATAAGGAATACAAACACACTGTTGTGTGTTTAAGGCTATTGCATTTTTTCCATTAACTTGATTTATACAGTATGGGAAAATTACTACTCATACATCTTTATAAAATGTTTCGCTATGCTGTAATATAGATCGTTGGTCATATTGGCTTATTCAAGCTGAAAACAGTTAGACGTAATGGGTTATTCGAATATTAAAAAGTGGATCATTTTGGCTTATTCAAATAGAAGAAGTGGATCATTTTGGCTTATTCAAATACAAAACGATGGATCATTTATTGAAGAAGGAAACGGCTAGTCATATAAAATTACATTTGTATTCAAGTTTATAGAAAACTGTGGGTATTATTGGCTTATCCAAGCAAACGGTTGGTCTTTTTTCAATTAGAAAATTAATGTTCACGTTGGCTTATTCAAATAGAAAATGAAGCATCATGTGGCTTATTCAATTAGACGTTTTGTTCTGGATCATATAGGATTATCAAATAGAAACACGGTTGGTCATATTGGCTTATTTAAGTAGAACACCTTGGGTCGTTTGGCTTAATAAAATAATAAAATAATAATAAAATAAAATAAAATAAAATAAAGAGAAGAATAATTTTCCATATTTCCGTATTGGATGAGATAACTCATTATTCTTCATCATCTTGACAAATCGTGTGTTATATGGGGCTTATTCGGATAAGAAAATCATGTGTTGTATTGGTTGTTTTGTATTTTCAGAAATATACTATTGTCTGAATTTGCTGCTAATTGAAATTTTAAAATCCCCCCAAAAACTAAGGTATACTCCCTCATACGAAGTATTTCCTTCGCTAAATTTAGTTAAACATATTTTGGTCCTTTGGGTTTTTCCAACCCCTTGAAAAGTTTTGGTTTCCCAAGGACTACTTTTGAGGAATTGTATTCCGAAACGGCCGTCTAGTGCTGTTTAATCAAAACTAGTAAAATATGTAATTTAAACCACTGGTTATAAGCCGGAATCTCTGCTGATGAATATTTCCCCGAGAATATCACAAACTCAGTTAAAACACTAGTATAATGTGTAGATATTCAAATAGAAAACGTTGTCGCGTTTTGAAAATAAGGGCCTTATATGAAATATAGGTATGAGAAAAATTAAATAGAACTTTCAGATATTTTAATATAAAAATACCAAATTAAAATAAAAAAACTCACTAAATCATAAGTCTTTAACTTTAAAGATGTATAAATCTCAATAATTTTTTTCTAGCTGTCATTGGCATACACGTATTGCAAAAAATAAAGTAGTTAATTACTAGTATTGCCAGGCTCTGCTTACGATTTACAAATGTCTGCTTTAAAAAATTAAGGTAAAGGAGGTCGTGGGTTCGAACTTTGGCCAGAACTGACCAAGACTTGAAAATAGGTCGGGACTGTCCTTTCGCCAAGCAATCAATATTTAGAAATGTAGAAATGAAGGATACATGCTCATTCGGAAGACTTCTTAAAAACTTACGTTCCGTGTTACGATAGGCGTGACATGTTTAAAGTATTTTCCCTGCACATTGCCCCGAACGCACTGCAAAGACAAAATTTTCCGCCACTTCACCTATAGCTGGTGACGTTCCAATGTAAGTGAAATATATTAGACTGGGACGAAAAACCTCATTCATTCATACAAACAAACAAACAATCAATCAATCTTTTTAAGTAAGAGTGTATTACATATGTACTGCCTATGTATCCCTATACCAATGGTTTGCTGGTGACTGATTTAAGGCACTTTTCCATCTTTTATTGACCAAATTTGTCTCTACGTTCATAACTTCTAAGAATGAATATAATCTTTTTTCTTTTAAACCGTCTGAATTTTTAAAGAACGCAACTAGTATATATTCACTTGAAAAGCTTTCTGTGGCGTCTTCAGTTAACACTTAAAATAAAAAAAATACTGCTTCAAGCATTTGATTTTAACGAGTGAAATTTGATTCATTTAAAAAGCTTTCTTCGTTTTCAGAACATTATTTTCTAACCAACTACTTACTAAATTTATTAATGAGCTCGATTGCTGTTTGATAAAGAAAAGGTGGCCTAGTAGACAATGCGGTCTACAGGGTATGCTTAAGGATCACATTGTCTCTCATCGCCTAAGTTCGAACCCCAGTCGGGACAGATCTTAGTTTGAGAAAGCGTGTCGACTTGCTTGCCGAAAGGTTGACGTTTTTCATGGTATTCCTGCTTTCTCTGCTGTCCGTGAATTGAGCGACTCAATAAAGAATCTTGAATGAGGTGCAAAAACACCACTAATCCAATACACTCCAATCTGTTACTTAAATTTTAAACCTCAACTTGAAACTTTAAAATTTCGTCAGTAGATAAGATTGAAAGTCCTGAAACCAGTGCGGTAGCTCAGTTGGTAGAATGCTCGCTCCGTAAGTGAGTGAGTGGGAGGTCGTGGGTTTAAACATCGACTGGATCTGACCCAAGACTTGAAAGTGACTAGTGACTGTTCTTACGCCAAGCACTCGGTATTACGAAATGAAAGTCACGGGTTTTTCCGGATGGAAACGAAGTCCTTTGTCACAGTAGGCAATAGGTAGGCTGTATAATGCCATCGGCGCAACGTGCAGACAAAGTTTTTGCATCTTCACCTATAGCTGGTATTTATTCCTTGGTGGAAGTTAACGTGTTTAAACTAGTTTGCCAGTTTGCAAGATTAAACTTTTTTAAGGTTGTGATTTGAACATGTGTGTGTTTGTCTCATCAATGAAATCGCTTGCAAATAAATTTTTGTTTCAGGGATATTGCAAGCCTAGGCTTATCAAGGCCCTCAAAAAGTGTTATGGCCGTCATCACAGTATTGTTGATAAAGTTAATGTCTCTGTGTCCAGGTTTGACCTGAATTTATTTGACGTCCCATAGTTCCATGTTCTTTTCACACACTTTTGACTACACGCTTTGCGGGTGTAGCTATCTAAACTGGAGGTGCTTACCCGTCCGGTCTCAATTCCCTGGTGGAAGTTCACGTGTCTAACCTAACTTGTCAGTTCTTGTCAGTTTTATTTTGCCTCTCGTTTAATTTGTGATTCGGACATGGATTAGTTTGTTTGTCTTTGATGTAAGTAATAAAATTAGTTATTAATCCATCCTTCAAAAATGAAGATTCATAGGAAGAAAGCGAATAAATCTAGTCTGATTTATATTGGTTTATACTGAATATTGAGAAACAGTTACTGTAAAGACCAGTCCAAGGTTTAACACTAAGCTGTTGACTGCAGCAATTAATCCTATGCCATCGCTAGCTATAGAGTATATCGACAGCCTTTCGACAGCTGCTATATCTCCCAGAAGCCTTTTAACCACTAGCTATCCATCTCTCGACCAATCTGCAACTGAGCATAAACTCATTTTCGCTATATTAATGTTAAACTTTTGACAGGCCTGTATTGTATACTTCTTATGCTATTTTAAGAGTGAAATTCAAAAACAAACATAGCAATCCATGAAACAACTTTATATATTTTTTATTACGAGATTGTGTTTAATTTGTATAATGATATAGTAGCATTCCGCTGAATTACGTAAAATGTTGATTGAAAACGGCAATAACTCCAGATTTATAGTCAGTTTTCCGAATTATTACACAGCGTGGTCGTATTTATACACATAGTACAGACATGTCAAAAGCTTAACACTAATTTATAAGCTAACGGATTACTGGAGTACACATGGTTTTATTTATTTATTTTTTTCACTTGAAAATGGTTTCATTCAACTATCAACCAAAAGAAACATACTAATCCATGTCCGAATCCCAACCCAGAAGCAAAGTAAAAATTAATTTAAAATGCACTGATCTAACAAAATTATATTTTCAATGAAAACATCGCTATTCATAGAATAATTTTGGGAAAATTTTGGAAATTGATAAGTTGATATACCAATTGGGCATCATTCAAAGTTACATTAGGGTATTTAGGGTAAAAAAGGTTACTGTTGTTCGGATTTTTTTCCAGGTGTGATCATAAGAATATTCCAAATACTTAGTATAACATCCAAGTAAGATTACTTTGACAGTTATATAAATTTTGTTGTTTTGTTAAAAACTTCAAAATTGCTCTATGTACAGAATTAAATTCACTTTTGGATGAATGAACAAAATCTTATTAGGTTAGTAGATCTTGTATTAAATTTTGAGAATGTTTTGTAAATTTGTTGGAAAGTACGACTTTACCCTTGCATTTTCCATGTGCACTCATTTTGTGGATATACAGTAGTGTCAAATCGGTTGCTCATCTCTGTCGTCTATATTAGTAAGCTATATCGCAACAGGTACCGGTTTCACAATTATTCCTTAGCTAAGATTTCCCTGAACTTACGTAAATCTTACAAAATTTAAAAAGTTTGTTAATTTTCAAGATATTGAGGAATTTAAGGTGCCATTTTTAAGATCACTTCTAAATTAAAACAATTACATTTAGTTTTGACAAAAATATTCACCAGTAATTTCAAAAAGAGATTACAAAAAATTGCTAAATTTAAGTTAAGGAAAATCTTAGCTAAGGAATGATTGTGAAACCGGGACCAGTAGCTACAGTACAGTCCTGTCGAAAGTTTAACACTAATCTAACGAAAAGTATTCAAAGCTCGATTGTCAAGACTATGGGTAGCTTGCATCCAAAAAAGCCACCTAGAGATTGTAAGCAGCTAACGGAAAAGTTGTCGAGATAGAGCTAACTAAGGCCGAGATAAGTTTGTCGATTTGGCACTAATTCGTTAGCTAGGTGTTAAACTTTCGACAGACCTGTATTGTATCTCGTACATGCATGTATCATTCGGTAACTAGCTTTCTAAATCTCAGTCTCCCGACAGCTTAACTTGTATTCCTTTTCGTTATCAAGATGTTAAACTTTCCACCAGACTGTACTGTCTTAATATCAAGAAAAAATTCCAAATGTATTAAAATATTTACATCAAAAGTCACACAATCAATATGGGATTAGTTTGTATAATAGGCCTTAAAGAAAGTGAGGAAGACATTTTAGAGGCATTTGACAGGATTTTCTTTTCTTTGTTAAAGAAAAAAAAAATTAATTTGCAAATCACGTCTGTTCATACACCGCTTTGTTGCTTCGTGATATTTTTTTTTACCGTTTGTAGCTCACCTGGCTTAAAAGCCAGATGAGAGTATGGCATGGTGCGGCGTGTGTGAGAATCAAAGGTGTTTACACATTTGAACGCACCTCTGAATCCCTAAGCCAATTTTGACGCGTATAAATGCAAAGAACTTCCGGTGTACTCCAAAATTAAGCCGTGGTCTTCGAAGCGAGAGATTTCCTGACTTCAATGGGATGATGAAAATTGGTTTGGCAATTGTAATAAACCAGCTTCAATATGAACAAAACGGATAGCACCAGTGAAATTAGTACACTTAGGCTTATTATCGTAGCTACACACATACAAGAAAAATCCTCCTAATGCATTGCAAATCGTCAGCGATACCTCCCACGAGTAATGTTTCATACTTTTGCCGTAAACAATCGACCATAAATATGTATTACAATGCATAATTTTGGATAATTTTAGTTGCGATTAAATTGGAATAGTTTTTTAAGTAAAAAAAAACCAGTTGCGTTCGACCAATAAATTACGATGACTTCAATAAAATAATATTTTTTAACCCTATGTGTTTTTTCAAGGTGCATTCCTATAGTAGTTGTACATGTAGTAGTAATGGTGTTTAACGTCCCAGTCAAGAATGATTTACTTATATCGAGACGTCGCCAGCTATAGGCGAAAGTGCAGAAATTTTGCCTGTGCGTTGCGCTGATGGCATTATACAGCAGGGTTCTTTAGCGTGCCAAGCCCACCGTGACACGAGACCTCGTTTATTTTAAGTTCCCATCCGAAAGAACCGTGACTTTCATTTCATAATGCCGAGTGCTTGGCGAAAGAACAGTCACTACCCACTTTCAAGTCTTGAGTCAGACCCGGCCGGGGTTCGAACCCACGACTTCCCACTTACTGAGCGAGCACTCTACCAACTGAGCTACCGCAATGGTGCATTCCTAGTTGTAAAACCACTGTCATCCAAGCCGTTTTTAACAGAAATGTAACTATACTCCTAGTCGATGTTGTTACATTGTTTTCTTCTCGTTACACATGGACTTTAATCTAGAGTTTTATAGTTTATTTATGGAGTCAGGCGGCGTTTGGCTGATTAGCTGAAGTACTAAAAAATTGTCTATTTGAGACGATGACAGAATATTTAATTGTTGTCATTGCGATTCAAAATTCATACGATTTTCAGCATAATGCGATAGTACATGAATGGACTGAAATAGTTCCTTGTTTAAAAATGTTTAATATACGAATACGTTAAAGTTGCAGTCCAAACCTTGATACATTGACAATAACTGGGGGAAAATACCGTTTGATTGCCTAATGGGGAGAATGGAACAATTTCTTCGTGGAAACTTTCGTCCAGTTGAAATTTCAAATCAATAATTTATATTCTGAAATTAAAAAAAATGATAATCTTAGCCAAGACACAAGCACGTTTTAGCGAAAGCATAACAATATAATTATCTTCATGGGGTGAACACCAAGTCTCGAGCTCACCATAAATAGATCCTGGATGGTCATGCTGAATAGGCATGCCGTGATTTTTATAAGATTATTTCTCTTATATAGATGCGTCACTATATATAGGCCTATGGGTGATTTCATATTGTTTTCGTTGCTTTAGCAGCTGTTTGACTATATAAGACAAATACAATGTCGTCGTTTTTATTAATCTTGAAAATTAAAGTGCAAGCTCACTGATGGAATCGTACAGATATGTATAAAGTGCACTATCTCTGAAAATATTTTTAGTTTGGGCAAGCGACAACCGTGAAGTTATAATTAAACCATATTGCATACCCCAACACTGCAAGAAATTTTCTTGACAAAAAAGTGTGAACTGGAAAACAAAGCCACATACAAACTTCAGGTAGTCGTTTCGTTTTATTATTCGTTCCGTTGAATTCTTGTTACTTTATACACTTTACACAACTATCATTCATTCTTAGCTGTAAGAACGTCTTAAACAATTTATTTACTTGTCAATTCTTTTACAAAACGGTTATCCATTATACAAATATCTAGTGCTGAACAGGCATTCTGATTATTTTGTCAATCACTGCACGGGCTCCAAACAAACATGTACTGAAGATACCACCAACAGAATGTTAGAGTCTCTGATAGACAACATATTTGTTGTGTTTGGTAATAATTACAATTTTGATACAAACGATCGGTATACTAATGGGTACAAACTGTGCACCAATGCTTGCTAATTTGTCACTTTATTCGTGTATATCAGAATTGATACAGAATCTTGTTAACCCTGGAGAGACGACTCTCGCCAAATCTACATAGATAGATAGATGACGCTCTTTATTTTAATAATCCTTAAATTAGCGATTATTTGAATGTCAACGATTCTAGTGAGCTTTAAATAAAAGATACGACGGATTCTTCAACTTTCTGCTTCATATCTGGACGTCTTGTACCTCAATTATGACGCCCGTGAAAGGCTTCAAATGAAACTGTGTAACAAACGCGTGAAGTTCAATTGTTAACTTTCTTTTTCTCTTTTTCAGTCTCCTGCTTATGGCGGTTTTTTTTTTTTATTATTATTATTATTATTATTATTATTATTATTTTTTTTTTTTTTTTTTTTTTTTTTTTTTTTTTTTTTTTGGTTTCGCTATAAATACGCTATGGTAGAGCTTGCTCCCACAACGAGAACTTTATAAAACGAAGCAAACTGCTTACAAATAAATTGTTGACGCAAAGATATTGCCACAGTCTAGGATTATCAATGACCTTAAAAGTTTTATGACCGTTATCACAGTATTGTTGATCAGTATTATGTCTCTGTATCCAAAATTACCCTGGATATATTTGACGTCCCATAGTTCCTTGTTCCTTTCATTCCCAATTTTGATTACACACACAACGGATGTAGCTTAGTAAACAGGAGGTGCTGACATTTCCGGAGCACCCGGTCTCACTTCACTGTTTGAAGTTACTTATTTTGCCAGTTTTAACGTTTTTAATTTACTTTAGGAACGTGGTTTGGGCATGGATTAGTATGTTTGTTTTTCATTAATATTTGGAATTATGGATTGGTATGGTTTTGATATAATCTAAATAAAAATTTATGAAGAGCATGATATTGGTATATAGTGTCTTTTAAACTGTTTTATACTAGAGCGCACTGATATCGGCTTTTATAGAACACACACAGTGCCGTAGATTATCATTGCAAACTGCACTGTATCATTATACTGGCACCAAACTAATCACTAAAGACCCAAGAAAAATCAATTGTGGTCGACCGGGGCCGTGAGACACTTGGTTTAAATGTTAACAACTTCACCATGCATTCGGCCACCACAGCCTTATATTTAAGTGTGCATAAATTAATGATTTCATACACACAGATTTTCATATATGATAGCGACTTGGGTGACAGTTCGATATTCTAAATATTCAAAAATGATACATGCCAACATCAACAAAACTCACTTTAATTCAGTATCTGTGACACTTTTGGGAACACGTTACGGAGTATATTCAACCTCAATTAATCCAAAATTATGCATTGTAAAACATATTTATGATCCATTATTTACGGCGAAAGTGTTAAAAATTACTCGTGGGGGTGTTGCTGACGATTTGAAATAACTGGGAGGACTTTGCCTGGATGTAGTGTACTACTTTCATTGGTGTAATCCGTTTTGTTCATATTGAATGTCTCGCTTCGAGGAACACAAAAAAATAATAGAGTACACCAAAAATTGTTTGCGTTCATACACTGTGAAAGCTGTACATGACAACTGACTACGACCATCAAGGTTGTCGCCATTTCTAAATATCGCAAAAATCTTAAGAAATCTTCTTCAAAACCGCTTAATAGATAGAATAGTGAAGCGGTGTAGAATTGAACCTGACTCTATACAAATTGTGTTGTTTTGTCAACCCTCCCTGGTCCCGACATTAGGGATTTTCCTGCGACCTTGACTTTTCCTATATGACCTTGGTTCAAGGTCATGACACACCTTTGTTCCATGAAGATTAATCATATAGAGTTTATGACAGTCGTCCATATTTTGACCTGACACGATTTCACACGGACAGATAGAAGGACGGACGGACGGACATACATATCTAAACATGATGATTCCTTAAACTAGTTTGCGGGGGGTTATAATAAAAGAAAAAACAACAATATCGAACAAGTTATAACATGTAACATCTATATATTAAACAATGAACATAAGTTTGTTTATATGGCTCACTAATCATTCAGTGTCCAATATTCCATTCACACCACTACAAACTACTTCCAGCAACAAGAGCCGAGCTGATAATTGAATCGCTTAGATTAAAGTGTCAATTACCGGCAAAACACAATGTATGAACATGGCAGAAAACATGTTTTCTGTTGTCAATAATCGATATATTATAGGTTTTTTTTGTTGCCGTAGCTTTTGATTAGATATAATCAGTTCATTGACCTTTGTTACACTGCTAAAGACATAATTCTTCTAACTCAGTGACCTTCATTTGTTTAATCAGCGAGATGAACATAAAAATATGTGTACGATAAGATTTGATTTTGACTATCTCATATAATTGTTCAGTTACCAGAGTATTTCATATAAGTAGATTAAGCTGCTTTTATATTAATTTAACATCTTGTAAAATTATTGAACTAGTGCCGTCCAATTCATAAAAATACAATAAATTTAGGTTTTTTTTTTTTTTTTTTTTTTTTTTTTTTTTTTTTTTTTTTTAGGTCTTGTGATCTTATTGAGAAATAGGGCAATCCAATCCATACAAATACTTTTTTATTTATTACTCATTTATTCTTTAAAGATTTTTTTTTCAATTATTGAAAACTGAAGCAATCCAATCCTTACAACTATTTTTTAAAATCTTGAGAAATTATTGAGCGCTAGCCCAATCCAATAATTTTGAAAACTGGGGCAATTCAACCCATACAATTTTATTTTATTTTATTTTAT
This sequence comes from Anadara kagoshimensis, assembly GCA_021292105.1. NCBI lineage: Eukaryota > Metazoa > Mollusca > Bivalvia > Arcoida > Arcidae > Anadara > Anadara kagoshimensis. Next base: position 31,116,341 of record CM037857.1, read on the forward strand.
TTTAAAGTTCGTGTACCAAAGTTATTGAAATCTAGTGCAATCCATACAAATGAATATTAGATTTATGTACAATGTTATTTGATCTGGAAGATCTATTTAAATTATCGGTAACTGGAACAATTGTACACAAATAAAATCAGCATCATGTAGAGTGTGATTTGATTTTGAAGATGTAGTAAAATTATTGGTAACTGGAGCATTCTATAGAAAAAAGTTTAAATATAATAAAATATTCTTTTCAGTCCACGTCAGCTTTATGGTGTATTAAGTTTAATCCAATTATTTCAACTCCAAGTGAAGTTAATGGAGTAGAAATATACTATGGTCAAGGATTCAAAAATTTGATAATAAAATAAAGAAGCGAGACTTATTTCATTAAACGTAAGCCTGATTTTTAAAGAGGCTCTTTACTGTCAGACTTCTCGGTTCAATTCTCTAGAATGAACTCTAAAAATCAAACAAAAGTCCATTCAAACATAGGACAATCTTCAAGGTTTTCCTGGACTTATTCTGTTCAACGTAAGAAAGTTTTTGAATTCCAGGCTTTTCGGTACATGGTTTAGGCGTTTTACCACTTTTTGAGTTTAACTATAAAATACATTTAAATTTTTTTATATATAAAATGGTATATTGCATTAGGATAAAATTAAAAAATCATAAAATGTTGAAGGATTATTGATATGTAGGACAATCATCAAGGGTTTCCTAGATTTATTTGGTTAAGATTAAGCGTAAGCTTGATTTGAGAGAGACTGTTTTTTTGCTTTGCTTGTCTGTTTCAATCGCTTTTAGTTGTATGCGTCCTCTGTAGTGGCCACACGTGGTCTACCCTTTTTCAAACTCTACAGAGGTGTCTTTAACTTGCGCTGAGACACGGGACCTCAGTTTTCAGTTTTATCCGAAAGATGTATTGAGCGTTTATAGCTCTAGTATGTGTAGAAGATGAAAATCATCTCAGAAAATGTCCAAGTCCCGAGTTGGATTCTAACCCGTAACAGTCGTCTAGTACTGTAAAATTAATCTGGTATAATATGTAAATTCACAGCGACGGGGTCAAAAACAATACCAGTCATTGATTTGAAAACATGTTTCTTTTATAACCGTTGATTTGACACTAAGGACAGTTTGAGCTTACCTTCTGCTTGCATTAGAAATGGATTTTATTCTTTTCACTGGTGGATTAAAATGGTTGTAATTGGTAAGACTGAAGTCAGTCAAATGGCTGTGTGTAGTTTGAGTTCCATGTAAAGTGTGATATGATCTGAAAAACATGTTGAAAATTATCGGTAACTGGAGAAATTGTACACAAATAAATTCAGCATTATCATAAGTGTGATTTGATTTTGACGATGTAGTAAAAATATTGGTAACTGGAGCATTCTTAAAAAAGTTTAAATATAATAAAATATTCCTTTCAGCCCACGTCAGTTTTATGGTGTATTGCGTTTAATCCAATCTATATCAACTCCAAGTGATGTTAAAGGAGTAGAAACCTATTATGGTCAGGGATTCAAAAAATTTTATAATAAAATAAATAAGCGAGACTTATTATATTAAATGTAAGCCTGATTATAAAGAGGCTCTTTCTTGTCAGACTTTTAGAATGAAATGTAAAAATCAAAAAGGACCATTCAAACATAGGAAAATCTTCAAGGTTTTCTAGACTTTATTTAAACGTAAGACTGTTTTGAATGAGGCTATTTATTACCGGGTTTTTTCGATACATGTCCTTAGGGACATATATATATTTTTTTGAATTTAACAATAAAATACATTTTTTTAAATTGTATAAAATGGTTTTTGGCATTAGGATAAAATAAAATAAAATTATGAAAAGTTGAAGGATTATTGGTATGTAGGATAATCATCATTTGGTTTATCTGGTTAAGATTAAGCGTAAGGATAATTTGAGAGAGGCCTTTTCTTATTTTGCTTTGTCTTTTCCAATCGCTTTTAGTTGTTAGCGTTTGCTGTAGCCACAAATGTCCTACTCATTTTCGAACTCTACGGAGGTGCCTTTAGCGTACAGTGAAACACCAGGGCCTCGGCTTTGAGTCTTATCCGAAAGATGCATTGAGTTTTTACAGCTCTAGTATGTGCAAGAGATGAAATCATCTCAGATAAAATTTCCAATTAGTTCTGAGGAGATTCGAACTCACATCCTTGACTTCGAAAGCCAGTGACAATACCATTCGACCATATCCGTCATGTTTGTAGCCAAGATTTTCGTTGCATTTCTATAAAAACCAATGTAAAACGAACACGAAATTAATCCATCATTCATATCATCAAAAACGAGCATACCGATCCACGTTCAAATCTCAAACCCGAAACAAAGAAAATATGAAACCGGAATATTAAGGTAAACAAGTAAAACAGGGAAGTGAGGCCGGGTGCTCCGGAAGGTTAAGCACTCCCTGTTTAGCTAGCTACACCCCCACGTGTGTAATCAAAATTGTGTGAAAGGAACATTGAACTATGGGACGTAAAATATATCCAGGACAATCCTAAACATAGAATTTATCAACAATATTGTGATGACGGCCATAACTTTTTGAGGGCTTTGATAAGCCTGGACTTGCAATATCTCTAGGTCAACAATTTATTTACAATATAAGAGGACCTCAAAACATCTAATAACATATTTAAAAAACTCACGATGAAAGGGTAAAAATATAAAAAAGCATTGTTAACACATAAAATGCATAACTTGAAAATAACAATGAAATTATCACTTATGAACAAATGTTAGGCTAGCCTGTCCATCCCTTTGTGTTTGAAATTAATTTGATCAGAATGTTCATGCTTGGTGTTTTGGAATGAAACTTAATCAAGTATACGCACGGGGTCATGTAAGGAACACACGCCAGTCTTAATTTATCTTTAATTATTGAAGGGCAAATTTATTCTAGCGGGAAGAGGAAAGACTGAATAAATCAGTTTGTCAGGAATATTGTCAAATGATAATTGCTATGCGTATAAGTAATTGATTTCCATGAGTGTTTAATCTACTTACAACATATGCTTCATAATATGTCCTTTTCGATTATCGAATCTGAGATCATTTGCTCTATAGTTTAGATTCAACTCAATATTGCGGAGTATATGTGAATGGGAGTGATAAAAAGAAAAAACTATCACATGTTTTCTTATGTTTTTATTTCTTTTATTATTGAATCTCCGTTATTGCTAATATTATACCACTGTTGGAGCTCAGTTGATGAAGTCGCTGTTCGAAACCTGGTCGGGCCTGGAGATTTTAGAATAGATAATGACTGTTGTTTCGCCAAGCATTTGACATCTTGAAATAAAAGTAACAGGTTCCTTCAGAAGAGCTCTTAAACATCGATGCCCTGTGACAAGCTTAAGGTGGGCATGAAACGCTAAGAAACCGTTCCTGTACATTGTCCTGATCGCACTGCAGTGGTAAAATTTCTTCCACTGCACTTGGTGACATCTCGAAATGAAATTTTAGACTTGGACGTAAAAACCTACCAAATCAATTAATCAATCATGCAATCGCTTATGTCCTATCACTCCAAGGCATCTGGTGCAAACAGATTAGAAGAATACTTACACACGGACACGTATAATTCATACACGTATGGCTTATCAAGGCTTATCAAGACCTTCAAAAAGTGTTATGGCCGTCATCACAATATTGTTGATAAGTATAATGTCTCTGTATTAAAAATCATTCTGGATATATTTTACGTCTCATATTTCCATGTTTCATTCCATTTCGGTTTCACACGTACGTAATGGATATACCTAACTAAACAGAACGAGCCTCTCTTTCCGGATCATACGGCCTCAATCCCTGGTGACAGTTCATGTGTTTAACACAATTTGTCAATTTCAGAGTTATTACTTTGCTTAGTTATTGTGATTTGATTTGATAATTAATCAAGGTGTATCTGTCATAAATATCTGAGAAATACTCTTTTAGCAATGCAAACAACTACAGTCAATCCTGCCCTTAAGGCCGTTTGCTTATAAAGGCAAGTAAAATTTTATCCAATTGTTCTGTATTTATTTTATTTGAACATGTATATAAAGGCTACCTGCCCTTAAAGGCCACTTTTACTTGTTCCCTTAAGTGACCTTTAGAGACAGGTTTTACTATATTTTTAGATGTTTTTGTCCTTTTGTTTTTTTTTTAGTCTTTCGTTCTTTTTGATTAATTGTATGGTGGTTGTATTAACGCCAGATTATCTACATTTCAAAGTGGAAGTTTCTGATCATTTCCAGCCCCACTCCACTGGTGGAAGTTGTGTTTGACTTTATTTGCAAGTTTTCAAAGTTTGGGATTAAGATTTGAAGTTTGATTTGATAGATTTCCTATTCCAATAGTTAAATGTGCTGTCATATACCATTTTACAATATGCTATTTTTGAATGATAAAAATTTTAAAATTTCAAAAAAAATATATCACAATGCTTTTCATTGTAAATTCTCTTGTAATTTTTTGACTGGGATACAAATACTCATTTAATATATTTGACGTCCCATAGTTATAGATTCCGTTCACACAATTTTGACTACACACGTGGCGAGTGTAGCTAGTTAAACAGGAGGTACTTACCCTTCCGGGACACTCGGTCTCACTTTCCTGGTGGAAGTTCGCGTGTCTAATCTAACTTATCAGTTCTAAAGTTTTTACTTGCTCATGGATTGTGATTCTACCATGGATAGTATCTTTGTTTTTACTTTGCTTCTGGATTGTGATTCTACCATGGGTTAGTATGTTTGTTTTACTTTGCTTCTGGATTGTGATTCTGACATGAATTAGTATCTTTGTTTTTACTTTGCTTCTGGATTGTGATTCTACCATGGGTTAGTATGTTTGTTTTACTTTGCTTCTGGATTGTGATTCTGACATGGATTAGTATGTTTGTTTTACTTTGCTTCTGGATTGTGATTCTGACATGGATTAGTATGTTTGTTTTACTTTGCTTCTGGATTGTGATTCTGACATGGGTTAGTATCTTTGTTTTACTTTGCTTCTGGATTGTGATTCTACCATGGGTTAGTATGTTTGTTTTACTTTGCTTCTGATTGTGATTCTGACATGAATTAGTATCTTTGTTTTTACTTTGCTTCTGGATTGTGATTCTACCATGGGTTAGTATGTTTGTTTTAATTTGCTTCTGGATTGTGATTCTGACATGGATTAGTATGTTTGTTTTACTTTGCTTCTGGATTGTGATTCTGACATGGATTAGTATGTTTGTTTTACTTTGCTTCTGGATGGTGCTTCAGACATGAATTAGTATGTTTGTTTTACTTTGCTTTTGGATTGTGATTCTGACATGAATTAGTATGTTTGTGTTTGATTACTAAGCTAATTACTAGTATTTAAAGTTATAGCTTCTTTGAATATGTTCCTCAAATAAAAGCTTTTAACGGAAATAAACCATTTCCTGGAGAGAAAAACATTAATACTTTAAAATACTTTCTCCCAAACTGACAGAATTAAAAGTAAGGATTTTTGTAAGCAGTAAGTTATTTCACCTAAGGGTACACTTTTTGTTGTTTAAATACTAGGAAAACAGGATGTAATGTAATAGCTATGTGTAGTATTGTTTATTACCTATTGGTATTTGTGTCTTTAGCAATAAATAATTAATTTGAATGTCATCTTCTTTTTAAATTTTGTTATCACTAAACGTACAGTTTCATTAAGAAAGGAAGTACTAAATTAATTCGAATTTAAGCTATTAACAATTTTTATTGTTCTTTTTCAATTTCATTTAATTAAGTTAGATAGTATGACTTTAACATCATTTTGTATCACTCAATGCGGTAGCTCTGTCTGTAGAGAGCTCCATTCATAAGTGTGAGGCCTTGGGTTTGAACCTCGACCGGATCTGACGATTTATGCATCCCTGTCTATTGCTGGCGACGTCTCGATATAAGTGAAAAGTTTGACTGGGACGTTATACACCGTTATTTGCACATTTTGCTGTTGTTAAGGTAGTTTATTTTTCAAAATATCTTCACTTACAAAAGTTTAGAGGTAAGGCAATTTACTATTTATTAAGTGCTCAAATTGCTAGTTTAGAGGTAAAGCAATTACTATTTATTACGTCACTGTATCCAAAACTATCCTGGATACATTTGATGTCCAATAGGTCGATGTTACCTTCATTCCAAATTCCAAATCCACACGTGACGAGTGTATACATAGCTAACTAAACGAGAAGTGCTTACCTTTCCGGAACGAACGAGGTCACCTCTCTGAAGGATGTCCACGTGTTAAAATTAATTTGACATTTTTCTAACTTTTTCGTTTTTTGGATTGTGATTTAGACGACCTGGACAGGCATTTTTGTTCTAAATATATACATTCCAACCTACCTTAAAGGCCAATTCTATATAAGGACCGCCTGCTTATAAAGGCCAGTCGAATTGTGTACCAATTATTCTTTATTCATATTATTTGAACCTTTATATAAAGGCAATCTGCCCATAAAGGCCACTTTTACTTATTCCCTTATGTGGCCTTTATAGACAGATTTAACTGTGTTGCATCTTTTCTGAACGCCATCGTATGCTAAACTGCTGGCAAGCCAGAAACGCTTGTTAACGAGATAGTACCTTTCGACTGGTTGTATAATAACAAGTGAAATGTACAACACAAAGAGACAAATGAAGTGTAAACCTTGAAATAAAAAGGAAATAATTTGGGGATTACTTCTTTGCTCTGAACAACCAAAACTCATTTCTGAAGATTGAATGGTAATCTATGGTTACACGGGGAACAGTTCAACATCAAAATTAATGATTACAATGGAATGCTCTCATAGATTTGCAATCCCTTTTATAAAAAAAACTTAAACAAATGTATTTTGAAGTCATAAGGAGATGCTTTACTGCTTCGGTAAATGCACCTTTGCGCCAACGATATCAATTAAATGGCAAATAAATCCACTTCAGGGATATATCACTCAATCAGTTGCACAATCCATTAGCTTTTTGATTCATCTCTATTATGGGAGATTGGATTTATATATTAAACATTAAAGACTAAATGGTATGCAAATATGACTTAGAAAATCATCAATACCAATTCAACCGAATATCCATTTTGTTTTCATTAGAGAATTTGTGGCAAAATGCATCGACAATCTTACTAATTAAAAAAACAACAACAACATACAAGTCCAATTCAATCCAAATGTCAAATTTGAAAACAATCAACCGGCATTCCTGTATGTATATACATGTACGTGTAAGTTATTGAATTAAATATTTTGAAAACCAATCACAAAGATATAAGTCCATGTTCGAATCACAATACCAAAAGCAAAGTAAAAACTTTGAAAACAGACAAATTAAGTTAAAAACGCGAAATTCCACAAGAGAAATGAGCCCGGTAGTTCCGGTAGGGTAAGTGCCTCCTGTTTAGCTAGCTACATTCACCGCGTCTGCAATCAAAATTGAGAATGAAAGGAATATGTAACTATGGGACGTCAAATATATCATAGGTAATTTGATACAGAAATATCATATTCATGATTTTGTGATGGCGACCATAAAAATTAAATTTTTTGGTGTTTATTGTACCATGCAGTGAACTAACACAAGGTTATCAATTTCTGTCTACAACTATTACAAATTATTTTTATGCATTTTAGTGAACAAGGGATGCTTCGTTAAGCATACTATATAATTAACTTAGTATAACATCATTTTCTATTGAAAATATTAGAAAATTCACATTTTTAGAAAGTACATGTTCACTACAAAGAAAACTCTTTTATTTTGCCAGACGATATAAATAATTTTAATTTTCAACGCTTAAACAAAACATTCAAAAATTCACTTTCAGGGAAAGTACACGACTACTACTCTTTTTAAGCACACGGTGTAATTAGAGTATTCAATGTTATGTTATCATCTTTTGAGGAATTAAGTTTGTACTACAACAAAGATGTAATGGAGTTTGCCAGATTACCACGTGATCAATACCTTTAACGTTTCAACGGAACGTTTTGGAAAAAGTTTACGTCGAAAGATCCCGGAGTAACGTAAGTTTTTCGGGAAAACGTGAACTGAAGCGATTTCATCTCAAATGGAAATAATTGTGTCGCAGAAATGTAATGGGGTATCACGCGGTACACTGGCGAACCACAATCAACTAAAACGTTAGGCTATCAATTCTATATCAACAAAGTTTTCAAATATTCACTTGTAGAGAAAGTACATGTTCGAGTACAAGAGAAAATATTTTCTTTAGCAGACGATATGACTAACCTCAATGTTCAACATATAAACAAAACATTAAAAATTTATTTTTAGGGAAATACACGACTGCAACATTAAATGTTTTAACCACACGAAATAATTAAGTTATACAGCATTATGCATTATGCTTTCAATTACTACGAGTATTTTAACAATTTATTTTAAATATCACTTTTAAAGGAATTAAGTTTTCTACTTCAACAAAGATATAATTAACTTAGTACAACATTAAGACATCATTTACCCTAGTAGTTTAAAATAAACTATTCGATTGATCCTTCAAGGTCTGCAATTAGAAAGTAAATGTTCGAGTTAAAGAAAAAGAGAAAATATTTTCTTTTGGCAGGCGATATAACTAACAATGATCAACATTTAAATAAAACATTAAAAATCCATTTTAGGGAAAGTACACGACTACAACACTGAATTTGCTTTAAGTAGAAAATATAATTAAATCTTAAAACGTTATGCTATCTGTTACTATTAAAACAAAATATTCAAAATACCACTTTAAGAGAAAGTTTTCAACTACAACAAAGATATAATTGACTCAGGCTATCAATTCTATGTAAACAAAATATTCAAATATTCACTTTTAAAGAACGTACATGTTTGACTTCAGCAGAAAATTCTTTCTCTGGGCAGACGATTTCAATGACATGACAAATGAATTGACTTTATGTATATATCACTAAGTCAGACGGCTGCACAATCCATTAGCTCTTTGATTGCTTGTAATGGAATCGTACAAACGCGTTAGGACATTAACGGAACATTCAAACGTGTCCGCTTTTAAACTACTTTTATTAAGTAGTTGACAGTCCTCATTTGTCTCAATCAAAATGCCAACAGTAAATACATCTTAAAGGATGCCTCATCATCGCGTTAAGTTGAAAGTATAATCCCTAAAAAGATATCGTCCAGTAAAATCTTAATTCATTAAAATACATCTTATATGGCGGCTCATCATCGCGTTAGGTTCCCTAAAAGTTTGGTTAAAAGAAGATCATCCGACAATGACTTAATTGATTAAATTTAATCTAAAAGGGCGGCTCGTCATCGCGTAAGGTTCCCTAAAATTAAGTAAGAAGAAAAAAGTCCAGCAACATCTTAATTCATTAAAATATATCTTGAAAGGTGTCTCGCAATCGCGTTAGGTTTAAATATAATCTTGAAAAGAAAGAAATCTTCCACCAATGTCTTAATTGGTCTTAATCTTAAAGGGCGGCTCATCAAAGCGTTTGGTTCCATGAAAGTTAGATAACAGAGAAAATTTTAATCGATTAAAATATATCTTGAATGGTGTCTCGGCCTCGCGTTGGGTTTAAGTATAATCCTTAAAACTTAGGTTAGAGGAAAATCGTCCAGTAAAATCTTCATTAAAACATCATAAAAGGTGTCTTGTCTCTGCGGTTTGTTTCCAAAAGGTTAGAATAGACGAAAATCTTCCAGTCTTTATTTATCAAAATACATGTTAAAGGGCGGCTCGTCATCGCGTTAGGTTTCCTATAACTTAAAAATGTCTTCAAAAATGTCTTCCTTAATTATAATGGATCTTAAAGAGCGCCTAATCACCGCGTTAAGTTTAAAAAGTTGCATTAGAGGGAAAGATCTCCCAGTAATGTCCTAATTAATTAAAAAATCTCTTAAAGGGTGTCTCGCACCCTGTTCGTTTAAAGTGTAATCCTAAAATGTAGATTATTTTGGTTTCACAATTTTAGTCCAAGCACTTCTGACGAGGAACTGTATTTCGAAACGGTTGTCCAGTGCTGAATAATATTTAATTTATAAAACTGCAACCCAACCTCATGAACGCGGCAGTAACAATGTATGAAGAACACAAGTAAATCCAGAAAGTTGCAGCTAGACATCATGTACTTGGCAAAAGCAAGTAACCAAAATACGATAAAACAAAGATTAAGGAAAAAGCAGCAGTTTGTATTTAGCTCATATTGTAATCTTCCAAAAATATAAATATGACATACCGATTCATTTAAACACTTTAAAAGGCAAATTCATATAACCACGAGAACGTCCACCAGGGAAATGAGGTCGGGTGCTCCGCAAGGGAAACAATAGAATATTACGGAAACTTTTTTCTAAGCAGTCAAACAAATGTAATATGTTCCTACCAATCAGGAACACCCGGCCTCACTTGCCTGGAGGAAGTTCACGCGATTCACCTAATTTGCCAGTTTTAAAGTTTTTACTTTGCTTTGGGATTGTGATTCGTACATGAATTTTTATGTGTGTTTTTGATATTACGATGAGAAAAGTCAATGATGAGCGATAACCTTTCCGTTCTATTCTTGGAATGTATTTTGATAATAATGAAAATGTGCACTTGTGAAAAGTGATGAATAGGTCTAGACTAGATTGTATTTATATTATTTGTCAAAAATATCCCTTAATGTTTCTTAGAAACGAATTTTACGGAACAGTTAATGTGTTTTGTTAGCAATTGGTGGAATGTGATGTACAATTAGTTATGTTAAAAGCAAATACAAATACAAATATTTTGTAAGAGTGTCACATGTCATAAAACAATATAGTACATTTTAAAATATTTACATATACATAAGAGATTATGACATCCAATCTGTAAAAGACTTATGACACACTATTTATGTTTGAAAACAAACATTATGCACTAACACACAATAAAAGAGTATTCATATAAAAATGAATTACGTCTACTTAAAATACTAAAACAGGTCTTGGTAACTAATACTGACACGTCATTATTGCTAAATAAAAATAAAAACTTTTCATCATCAGACATATTATTAAAATCCACATTAAAACTAGCACATTCATTATATAAAATACGGCGTAGATCTGCATATAAAGTGCAAGTTAAAATCACAAAGCAAACAGAAAAATACACAGTTCATATCCAATAATTTGTATATGATTGTTTTTTCAAAAGTTTGCTTATATTGGTGGCAATAACTGACCGATTTATTTACTTATTTATTTGTTTGATTTATTTGTTTCTGTTTGGTCATTATATATGATGGTGGGATCATATCCAACAAAAACGGTCTTATTGTTAACAAGAGTGCGATGGCGAAATCATAATAATCGTTTATTGATTCAATTTCAAACAAAGATAGGTTCATGTTTTGCCAAAGATTTGTACTTTTCTGGTCTAAGTGCACTATTGTTTGCTCCCGGTCTCACTTCCCTGGTGGAAGTTCACGTGTCTAACCTAACTTGTCAGTTCCAAAGTTTTTACTTTGCTTCTGGATTGTGATTCGGAAATGGATTAGTATGTTTGTTTTTGATTGTTGCTTAAAATAACAGAAATACGTTTGGGCCAACAACATTGACCTGTCTGTTTGACCTTTTTATTAGGAATATTCATATAGAAGAGTCCACTCTACATATAAGTAAGAGTAGAATTCGCAGTTCATAATGTGTACACAAGATAAGTAAGTATAGGTAAACACTTTGACCTCTCCGTTTGTTCTTCATTAGGAATATTCATGTAGGAGGGTCCACCCCATACAAAGGTAGTGTTAAAATCCAAGTTAATACACACACATTACAAAGGTGTACTCAAAGAGGTGAGTATATCTCATGATATATACAATATAAACACCTGTGCTCCCTATACATATATGTACTTGATCCATGATTAATATTTAAATGAAAGGTCAAGCGGACAGGTCAAAGTTGTTTACCTAAAGTGCTCTCATTGTGTACAAAATAAACCCGTGTGATTTCCATATGTAAATGCAGTTGTCCATAATAAATATTTAAATTAAAGGTCAAACGGACAGGTCAAAGTTGTTTGTCTGTAATTAGTAATATTGTACACCATGGGAATCACTAGGGTATCACGTGATATCAATCACAGCAGAGAAATGTTATTTTTTCGGATGTGGATCGCATAGTTTTCCCCTTGTAGTTTTGTTATTTTCGGGAATGCAATGTAACATCGAATTATATCGAAGAAACCTCAAAGTAATACACTGATTGGTTTCATTCTATATTCTAATATGCAGTCAGAGTCAGTATCCCTGAGTCAAAAATATGTGTAAGCAGCCTGCTTCGTTCTAAGAATTTCCGAAGTGGTAACAACTAAAGAGAAAACTAAAGTCATCATAATTGTCATATAGTTTCAAATGAAGCCCTATACTGTAGATCACTTATTTTTTGCGAGTAGAAAATTTCGCGTCAAGACCATTTTGGCCTTATTCGCGAATATTTGAATTCGCGTTTGGAATCTTTTCGAATACAACATATGTATGTCAACATAGAAATATCTGTGTGCTGGAAATATTCGCGTGATATTTAAATTTGCGAAACGGATGAGTCGCGAATTTACGCCAAAATAAATCTCTCGCGAAATAAAAGTGATCTACAGTATATAAATCTAAATATGAAGCAGAACTCCAGAAACTGTTGTAATTTTATTTAATGTCATTCACATATCTGTATGCGGAGTTGAATGATTTGAGACAAATCGCAAAGAAATAGCGAAGATTTTGCGAGTTAGGTAGACGTTGTCAAAAGATCGTCGCTTAAGCAGGTATTATTATAAATCGAGGAAAGCCTTTTAAAATATTCATGTAAAGTTTTCAATTTTTTACATAGTTGTGTAATAGCAAGTGTAATTCTTGTATATTTTTTATTTCTTAAATATAAAAATGTAATAATTTTGATAGTTAAAATTGTCAAAATTTGAATTTCCTGATTCCTTTGTTTTTTACTTTATAGTATTATGTAGTGAGACATTCTGAAGCTTAAAACTGGCAAGGAATTTATAGGTATTCGTCAAAGCCTAAAATAATAAATCAATATAACAAGGCAAATTATATATATAACATATAATTGTTCCCATAAATATGTGCCCCAACAATGTATAAAAATCGTTTGTGTTTCATGCGAGATGATGACTATAGCAGTTATTACTTCAAATCTATCACAATTGAAGAGAAGAGTTTTTAACCGAGAGAAAATATCTTACCATATGTCTTAAAAGGCACTTTATGGACGTTTACAAGCCTATTTTATGCTTGTATTATATCTTTCTGGATTGATTGTTACAGCATTACCAGACACATTGTCTCTACATCCAAGGCTGATGTTGTAAGCCAGCAATTAAATTTATAAAATTGTTGTTTGATCTTTAGTCCATTTGTGTCAGTAGGAAAGTAGTTCCAGTCACGACATTTTATTCAGGCATTGTGTCCTACATTCCGGAATTTCAGTATTTAAGATTATTTTTTTAGAATATTGAAGTATTACTATACTAATATTTAATCAACACAATCAATTCGTCACATTTAAAACAGAGTAACTACTGGTTCAACGGATGTCAGTAAAATGTTATTGGCTAGCACAATGGTATGCATGTCTACAGCGTACTTGCACGTCATGCTTTGTGGCTAGCAAGTCAGTAAAAAGTGGCTCTAACTGTGTAATAATACAGGTAGGTTTATAAAATACATCGCAATCGCGCAAAATACGAACTTGTGTTTAGAGTAATCCTTAGGTATCGATAAATTTGACCTCGTGACGAAAAGGTGGCAATATGCTGATGCGACGTTGAGCACCATTAAAACAAAACCACCTCTCACAATATAATCTTCGATTTTCTCCAGAAGTATGAAATGTTTTATGTCAGAGTACAAACGTCAATGGCTGCATGATATCAAGGTTATTGAAAATGTTTTAGGGTTTCTATACCCTCTAATTAAGAATCGCGATCCTGATGAAAACGTTTTCCATCTGCCGTTTTATTGGAGTTGGCTATCTAGTCGTAAGCTATTTAGTCTATATAATTACTTGTGTATGTGTATCCTATGGACAGCAGATCACCCCCTAAAATGTGAAGTCCGTCTCCGAAGTTCGTCTTCGTCTTAGTTTAGTTTGAAATGTCCTATATTTGTATATCTAACAGAACAAAAGCGATTCATCACCACGTAATTTATAAAAGTACAAGACACGAAAAGTACACTTGACTGTAATTTTACATTGAATGAAAATGGCGGAAAGATTCAATAGGACGTAGTACGTTACCTAAGTTAACACGCTTTAAACATAGCTAAGAGGTGCTAATAAAAAGCTAAAAGTGTTTCTGAACTTTTCCAAATAACATATTGTACCAGTGATAATTTTACAGCACTAGATGGCCGTTTCCTCATCATTAATGCCAAACAAATTGGAAAGAGTGGCACAAAAAGGTGCACATATTTAAGAGATTACTGAAGATTTATAAATAAACACATCATGAAGAAATATGCTATTTAAACAGTTTCTGAAATTTTAAAACTTAAAATTTGAAAATTATATTTAAAAACTCCTAAAATGATAAAGAGGAAAGCATTGGGCTATTTAAACAATTTTTGAATTTTAAAACAAAAAACCCTGAAATCTGAACATTATATTTAAAAAGTTTCTTTCGTGTTAAAACTTCTCTAGATTCCTAAACGATTAATTTTTAGGCTATGTTAACAATTTCTGGATTTATAAAAATTTGAAATCTAAAAATTATAATTGAAGAACTTCTGTCATTTCTATGCTTTTCTAGATTATTCAAATGATAAATCGAAGAGTGCATTGTATTTTAAGCTCTACCTCAAATATATCAGATATAAAAATGTTATTAAAATACTTTCTGGAGTTCATAAAACGCCAATTATTTTTTTCTCCATTAAAGCGACAAATCTTTCGGGAATTGTCATTTAAAGCGCTTCTAATATTTCTTTAAAAATAAATTGTTAGTCTCATTAAAAATATTCGTTTAACGAGTATCGCAAAATTTTAAAATTAAAGCATTTATAGAAAACCCAATTATAAAAATTTTTTAAGCCTCAAAACGCAAAATATCATTTTCTATTGGCAAATGAAGTTAAATACACGAACTTCCACGAGGGAATTGTCTAAAGGAAAACACCAAATCAAAGAAACATGGGAAAATGTGAAGGTAAGTGTATCCAGAATGATTTTGGACACAGAGACACCTTTCTTTTTAGATTTATTGCAAAATGCCTAAATGCACTAGGCTCACAATTTCTTCGAGTCAACGATTTATTTTAACACAGGCTTTTTTCTATAAAACAGAACCAGTAATGAGATAGAAACTAGTATATTAAACGTCAACCAAATACACCATAAGCAGGAGGGAGAACCGTGTGAATTGCTTCATTGACATGAAAAAATGACAATAGAACAAAAAATAAAATCAAGTTTTTCATTTCACTTCATATTTACCCTTACTTAACCTAACGTTGATGTCAGAAGTACGATATCAAAATAAATATGGAGCAGAACCTGAAGAATCAGATGCATCTTTTATTTGAAGGATACTAGTATAGGTGACTTTCACAGATTTTCCAAATTAGTGAAAGAACGCCATTTCTTTATCTGTATGTGAAATTGAATGACTTGCCGACGTTTTTTCTTCAGATTTAACAAGGTTAGAAGCATGTTTAAAGTGTTTGCAGAGAAATAAAAGATTACTAACGTTATGTTTAATCTATAAGTTGTATTATGTTTCAAGATAAACCATTCTGTTTTCAAATGCAATCTTCATAGAATACGTGCAATTTTAACTGCATTAAATCCATAGCACAACTTGGTTTAATGACAAATAGTAATTTTGTTACTTTTATTATAGAGATATAAACCCTGATACCACTGACAAATTAATTGCAGAACTGTGATTTGAATCTGTAACAATGGCTTCTCACTGATAATACATATCAGCTCATAGGTGTTACGTCTGTATCACTAAATGCAGATTAATGATTCAAGGACAATCCAACATTTCTACTTAATATGGGGTTAAAACTTTTCCTGATCAATAACAGCTATACCAATGTATTTATTTCACAATCCAAAGCAAAGTTAACAGGAGGTGCTTACCCTTCCGGAGCACCCGGCCTCACTTCCCTGGTGGAAGTTCACGTGTCTAACCTAACTTGTCAGTTCCAAAGTTTTTACTTTGCTTCTGGATTGTGATTCGGAAATGGATAAGTATATTTGTTTTTGATTAATACATTGAAACTGGGAAATAGGGTTAAACACGTGAACTTCTAGCAGGGAAGTGAGGCTGAATGAAGCATCTCCTTCTTAGCTAGGTTCACCCGCTATGTGTGTAATGGAAATTTAGGACAAAAAATGAAAAGACGTCGTTTTTATAAAAAAAATACTTTTTTTCAATTGTCACTTTTAGCAGGAACTCAAAAACACGGAATTTTATATGTCTGATTTCGTTGCTTCCTATGAAATCAAACTCAAACACTATCTATGCTTAACTCACAATTATTAAAAAACTAAATTACGGACAAGGATACCGGTTTTTACGGAAGGGTAAACAACTTTTTTCATTTTATCTACAAAAACATATGAAATCAAAACTGCAATGATGGGAACATGAATATTCATGATAATCAAAAACAAACTCATCCATGTCCGAATCGCAATACAGAAGCAAAGTAAAAAACTTTGGAACTGACAAGTATGGTTAGACACGTAAACTTCCACCAGGGAAGTGAGGACGGGTGCTCCGGAATGGTAAGCACCTCCTGTTTAGCTAGGTACACCTGTGATGTATGTAATTTTGGAGACAATGAGAAAAAACACATGGATTGCCTTCTTGTACACAAATAACGTCCTTGTGTATACTAATATCATCACTGAGCCATCAAAGCATGGTAATATATAATCATTATGAAAGTTATTAAACACTCCTGTCATAAAATAGTGGGAGTAGGTACCATAACCACCGATTAACGTGTCATTAAATCCATCATGTATCACGGACGGAGTTGAATTTTTGTCATGGACTCTAATATGTTATTGCATGCAAATTAAATTAATCAACACATGGTATGTGTTTGTTTTATTGCTTATTACTATTTGGAAATATAATCAAAAGCAAAATATTAATCCAAATAACAATCCTAAAGAAAAGTAAAACAATTGATATAACATCAAAATAAGTTCAACACGTTGATTTTTACCAGGTAAGAGCTTGGGAAGGGTAAGCGTCTCCTGTTAAGCTAGGTACATTATTACGCGTGTAATCAAAATTGAGAACGAAAGAATCATTGATCCATGGGACTTCAAATATATTCATGATAATTATAGATACAGAGGCATCATACCTATGAAAAATATTTTGATGGGTTTATTAATTGATTTTGTCATCATGTGTGTTCTTGACAATTTTCCTTCTCAGAAGGTTTTTCGATTTTTGTTGCATTTTTAAAAATTTGGACATAAATTCAAAAGAAAGAATCATAAACTTGTATGCTTATGTTTATACTGTGTCATCAATGAAAAATCATGACAACATTACCATTAGACCATTAAAAACCAGCGCGTTATTGCATGCATTCAAATCAAATTGAAAAAAAATCAACATGTGCTATTCAGCAATTTAAAAATATTTGGATTTCCACAATTTTAGTTTCAGCACTACTGACAAGGAATCTAAAATGAACAAAGTAATCCATGTCCAAATTGCAATCGCAAATTAAAGCAAAAACTTTGAAACTGACAAATAAAGTTAACAGGTAACCTGCCACTTGGGAAGTGAGACCGGGTGTATCAGAAGAGCAAGCACCTCCTACAACCCGCCACGGCGTGAATTTAAAATTGAGAATGAACATGAAACTATGGGACGTCAAATATACGCAAGGTAAACTAAGACAAAGAGGTGTGATACTAGTGCTGCAAATATGCAAAATTAAATCAGGTTAAGTGAAAATTGTACCGTTTATATCCATTTTTAAAACGCATATTCAATGTAAGGCCTTGATTGATAGATCATGTTTTTTGTAATGTAAAAATTATTTTACTAATCCTAAGGACATGTAATTTCATGTTTATTTTTTACTTTTATATTTTTATGAAAAAAAATGAAAATTTTTTTTTTGTAAAAGTTCATTAATTTTACTAATATTATCAGGGTTCCATTAGTTGATAAATCAATCTTATTTTAATGCAAATAAATGATCACTCCCGCCAAGACGAATTAAAGTAACTGTAAATGCTACAGCGAACCAGTGTGACATGTTATTAAAGTGATCATATGACATGTAATTATTTTCCTGTTTTGATCCTTAATGCCATTATATTGCAGAAGAAAACATCATAAATTCCATACTGTCCATGTGTACAGTTTAACTATCAACATTCTGATATAAATTGTGTTTTGGTTTTTTTTTTTTTTTTTTGGGGGGGGGTATCTATTCATACCTGTTTTTACTCGGTATACTTATATTAAAAAACATCAGTGTAATTTAAATTACAATGGTGTTGTTGCACACTATCACAAGAAAGATAAGACATAATTTGAAAACGTTTTTTCATTTGCACTAGTAGTATTATAGTGCCATTAATACTTTAACAGAATCTTATTATATTTAACGCCGTCGCCACCCTCGCCACCCTCGCCACACCCTCGCCACACCCTCGCCACCCTCGCCACACCCTCGCCACACCCTCGCCAAAACGGAGATTCAATGCCATAACCAACCAGCATGATATAAAATGAGTTATATATAGTTCATATAGTTCATTTCCCTTTTTGGTCATTGGCATATAAATAAATAAATAAAAATCAGTACATTGCATTTAGATTTGATATTCCTTTCCATATCTTGTAGCGTGTGTGTGTGCTATTTTGTTCCTTCTTGTTGTTGCTGTTTTTATTTTTGTTGTTCTTTGTGTCGGAAAATTGATATTTTTTAAAGCAAAACTGAAACTAATTGCCATAACTTTCTTGATTATTTTATTTAATGAAAGTCATCGCTCATGGTTGGGAAAATATTACTTACAAGGCTCTCAAAGCATTTATGCAATTTTGAAAACCTTTTGCATTTCCACGTAAAAATATCTGCAATTTAATAATTCAGCAAAAGTATAAATATTTAAAAAGAGATAATTTGATGATATATCAAAATGTACTGTACTTTCAAACTATTGAATCAAAAACATACACACAAACCGCAATCCCAAACCAAAGCAAAAACCCCGAAACTGACAAAACAGCAAACTTCTGCAAGGGACGCGACGCCAGACGGTACGAAAGAGCAGTGCCCTTGCTCAGCCAGACCACACCAGTTACGCGTGTACTTAAAACCGGGAATGAAAGGAACAGCGAACCATGGGGAGGTCAAATACATTCCTAGCAACCCCACCACAGAGACACAGGACACATCAACAACACCGTAATGGCGACAACAAGACCACTTGATGACCCTGATAATTGCAGGACTGCAAAATCATTGGAATGATCTTTGTTGATATCTTACACATCCAAAATAAACTGTATACGTCAGTCCAGGCATGACGAAGGGAAAAGCCGGTAATGGATCTGACAAGCATCCTCACATTAGGATGTGCTACTCTTAGTGTGACTTAGATAGTGAAAAGCTCTGTAGACTAAAGGAAACACAGCATACCATAAAGGAAACTTCTATATATTATTTAAGTATTGTTGATTATATAGTATTTAATAGCTTGAACTTAGGTAATTACAATGTGGCATCGTTTTCGCAATTTCATTGGCTCAAGTCTAGTTTGTTTGGATCATGTCTGTAATGTTGTATTGCATATTGTCAATTAGATTTTTTCAGGTAAAATCTTTTCTCTTTAATTATCATTTGTTCGTCAAGATCTGATGATTGTTCCAGATGTTATATAACGAAAACTGAATCTTAATAATAAAACATATGGCTGTTGGCAAATCAGTAAACTCCACATGCAGTTATATAGCTTCTCCTGCTTATGGTGTATTTGTTTCCCAATTTATACGTTATGGTAGAGCATGTTACCACTACGGACATTTTGTTAAGCTTATCAAGGCCCTCAAACAATTTTACGGCCGTCATCACAATATTGTTGATAAGTTTGATGTCTCTGTGTCCAGGATTGTCCTGGGTATATTTGACGTCCCATAGTTCCATGTTCCTTTCCCACAATTTTGATTGCACAAGTAGTGGATGGAGCTAGCTAAATGGGAGGTGCTTACCCTTCCGTAGCACCCGGTCTCACTTTCCTGGTAAAGGTCACATGTCTAACCTTACTTGTTTCTTTTTACTTTGCTTTTGGATTTTGATTTAGACATGGATTAGTATGTTTGTTTTTGATATTTGTATGAAAACTGGAAGTGCTTACCCTTCCGTAGCGCCCGGCCTCACTTCCCTGGTGGAAGTTCACGAGTCTAACCTAACTTGTCAGTTCCAAAGTTTTTACTTTGCTTCTGGATTGTGATTCTGACATGGATTAGTATGTTTGTGTTTGATTAAAGCGGTTCTTATGTTTTTATATGTTTGTCATTTCTTGTTTCGTTAGTTTGTTTCTTGGATAAACGTTTATTTTTCGTGTTGTCGTCATGAGCTATTGCAAAACTACAACAATAAATAATTTTTTTTCCTTTGTTGACATTTCATGCATTTCAAATCAATATTTTTTCTTTTATGTTACCAGACCAATGTCATCTTGCGATTTTCTTTGAAATACAGTTGTTGACATTCAATATCTAATATAAAGCAATAAATAAGTCGTTTGACACTGGTACTTCATTCGTTTTTTAAGATATCTTTATCATTGTCGTAGCTGAGATGATGATAACTAGTATATCATTACTTTTATAAAGGCAAACATCCCTGTTTAATGATGTTTTTTGAATGCATGAATGAGTTGGTTTTTTCATCAATCATTTATAATTAATTTCCATACTTTGATAAATCATCGGTGTTTTTATGATACGGATTAGTTAAAAAACATCAATAAAAAGAAAAAATTACTATCTGTGTCACTTATCTAACGATCATCCTGATAACCGCTGAATGAACTTTAAAATTGTGCGTGGGTGTATTAAATCATTAATATATTCTAGTAAGATTATTTGATTATGTTAGAAGAAGTGATTTTTTTCATTGATCAACATTATAAAACAAGAACATTATTGGTTCCCCAATACGTTCTTGTAATTTGTTTTGTTTTTATGTTATGTTTTGTCATTCATGTTATTGTAATTTTACTCTATGTCATTAATTTTTTACAGTTGAAACAAATATAATTACACCATTCACACAACACACTCGTATGCTTACACATATACACACAGCTTGTGTATGGTAGAAAACATTTGTGTTCATGTAAACAATTGATTTTGGAGTGCCGAGTGCTTCGCGAAAGAACAGTCACTACCCACTATGAAGTTTTGGGTCAGACTTGGTCTAGATTCGAACCTTCGACCTACCACTTTCGCAGCAAGCATTCTACCAACTGAGCTACCACAGGGGTTGGATGTTCAAAAGACAAACAATGTTAAATGTAAATATAAGGCACAACATGTAGATAAATCAGCCGTATTTTAGTGCAAAATTAAACAAAACGATATTTAGGCAACATTAGGTTTCCTTGCAACCTTTCTCTCTCTCTCTCTCTCTCTCTCTCTATCTCTTAACTATGCTTATGTTTGGTCTCAAAGGCGACTACAAACACACGACCCCCCGAATACTTTATAAGTATTTAATAATTATTTGTACTTTCAGGGTCGTGGTCATCCTATTCTTGCGGCAATGCAAGTCCAGTAATGGTGTGAATAACATAAGAACGACTGGTAAGTAATAATTAACCTACTTGTACTATAAAAATTGTTTATCAAAGTTATCTGCTTGTCCAATTTTGAACTATTCAAAATACTAGTCTATGCTTAATCATTCAAAACATTGTATTACATATAATTTATAAACTACATTTTGGTTTGTCCTATTTTTAATTGCGACATCGTAAAGTTTTGGATTTTCAATTTTTTGGTCTAAGCACTACTGATGAGGAACTTTATTCCGAAACCAGTAAAAATAGAACAATAATAAACATTTATTCTGAATAGTTTCCGATACCTCTAATGTCATCAATTACATATTATTTTTTGTCTATACAGAAAAAGAATCAAATTGTTTTTGTGCACGCTAAATATTATAAAATTAGGGTAAGAAGTTTGTTAAAAGAGCAAAAATATGTGCATTCTCGTCCATAATGATGTAATAATAATGCTTTAAAACAACTAATGATGTTGACTCATAAGATAAAAATTAATAACCCATGTATTTTATTTTAATATGAAGTGTCGAGGAGCAAGTGTCTTTTTTAGCTTTGCTCGTGATCAGGCATATTCACAAATACATTGCAAGATTATCCATCATCTACAAGTGTGTTTTATACACCACTGCTACACAAATAGCATCGTGAATATCCATGGGCCAATCACAATTTACACAAACATCAATCCGCAATTAAAAAGGTAAACTTCAAGTGGTCAGCCTTACGTTTTGAAAAATTAAAGTTCTCGGGATATTCTTTTTAATTTCACTATGATAGTTTAATATTTTATTGTTACCTTACCTCAATTCATGACAAGAAAATTAAATATATTATCGCCATGGAAAATTTCCTTTCCTAAAAGGAGGTAAGCCTTTTACGTCATCAACTCACTTTTGGATGGCAGTCATTCGCTATTTGTGTCAGATATTGAAATAGCTAAATAGAATTTTCATATTTTTGAGAATATTTTATAAAAACATAAATTAAGTAACAAGCAATGTTGATATAAAAATGGACAATGTGTTGACTGAAAATGATGGTTAAATGCTTTCACGATTGATGCATTTAGATCAAAGCCGACCAATCGTCCTTTATACCTGTACAAAGTCATTGTAAAAAATGATAAATTCATTAAGGATGATCCAAAGGATTTTAACTTTTCCACAAGTTCATTATCGTTCCAGAACAGGAGCGTATAAAACGATACATTTCAATTAATAGTTCTTAATAAGATGAACATTTCCAGTAAAGCCAAATAAAAAAACTATTTTTCTGTTTATGTTCTTTATAATCGTTTTCACAAAATTAATGTTCTTGATTTGTAGTTGATTGTAGCTAGATCTACATTTCTAATAAATTCTGAAATAATATGATGTCTGTTTTAATATTGTTTATCAATGACACTTTTCTGAAGTTCTATTCTTAATATTTGACCAGAGTGTCGTTGTTGTGTTAATGACTTTTCTGAATCGGTCTGATTCAAAAGTCAAATATATTTTCATTCATAACATGATTCTATATAAAACAGATATGCTCCTTTATGACCTCTAGTGCGTGTGTTTCTGAACGCGAAAGTTAATTAGCGACAGGGAATTTACCTCGAGGTCATTTACAATCATTCGTATGGTATCTGGGGTAAAAATAACAATAACGTTCATGGCAGAAACCTTTAAGTACCATCATAGTTACAGATTATATCCGTTTATATAACCTCTGTATGAACCATAAAGTGTTTTGAATGATCCGCATTTTGACAGATCGTATGTGAATTTATCGCAGTTATATTTTTTATTAAGTATCGACTTTAGCTATATCAGTAATTATTATTCCTGTCAAGCAACACCAAGCTGTCAGTAATGATGTTTATCTTAATTGATCCTATTGTAACGGCATCATTAAAATGCGTTTTCGTACTCATTTATATTTTATATTACAAACTCTGTTGGCAAAACTTTTCAATTGTCAGAAATATACCATTATCTGAATTTGCTGCTGGTTCAAAACTGAAAATTTATAAAAACTAAGTTGTACTCCTTAGCTTAATTTTGTAAAATATATTTTGGTCCTTTGAATATTTTATCAACCCCTTGAAGAAATTTTGATTTCACAATTTTGGTCCAAGCACTACAGATGATGGATTGTATTCCGAAACGACCGTCTAGTGCTCAAAATTAAAATTCGTTTAATATGTACTTATTTACATGTAAACGTCAGACTAATATATTTCAGGTCCTATTAAAAAGTAAGTAACACAATCCCAAATAGCAACGTCGCCTCGTTCTGTTTTTTATTCTTAATTAACATTGTTGCCTAGTAATAAGGTCAGGAGATTGTATTTTCTCTGATTACTTTTCCATTCTAAACATACTACATAATTAATTTTTTAAACGAATAACAAAAGTAATTTCTATTTATTTACATTATACGCAGGAATATGTATACAGGTCCTTTGCAAAAGTCAAGTCACGACAAAAAAGTAGTCTTGTTCAAGAGTAAAGTAATTGCTAAGTAATTACCTCAGGAAAGTGCATTTTCATGATTACTTTTCCACTCTTAACAAATGAAAAAATGATACATACACAATGTACCAAAGAGATAACAGACTTGCAAACGTTTTGGCTAACTTTCATTTTCTCTTAATAAATATGTTTGATGTATTGACAAAATTTTAATTTCAAGTTGAAAGTTTACACCATATATTACAAAAATAATTAAAAACTTCTGCCGTAGTGTTCTACACAGAAATTCAACAAAAATGAGTTGATGGTAATCATACTATTAAACACGTGTTTAAGATTGTCGATTCACGCCGGCAAATAGTGGCCCTTATAGACTACTTTGTACAACGAAGTAGGCTGCTTGGAAGCCTAGGCTTATCAAGGCCCTCAAAAAGTTTTATGACCGTCATCACAGTATTGTTGATAAGTTTAATGTCTCTGTGTCCAGGATTGCCCTGGATATATTTGACGTCTCATAGTTCCATGTTCCTTTCACACAATTTTGATTACACACGTGGCGGGTGTAGCTAGCTAAACAGGAAGTGCTTTCCCTTCCGGAGCACCCGGCCTCACTTCCCTGGTGGAAGTTCACGTCTGTAACCTAACTTGTCAGTTCCAAAGTTTTTACTTTGCTTCTGGATTGTAATTCGGACATGGATTAGTATGTTTGTTTTTGATTATTATGTGATCTCAGAATGCAGTGCGTATATCCTTAAGTGCTCGTTCCATATGTGAGAGACCAAGACTTGAAAATAGGTATTGACTGTTTTTTCACCAAGCGTTCTGAATTTAGAAATGAACGCAACGGGGACTTTCGGAAGACCTTAAAACCGATGCCCAGTGTCGCAGTTGGCGTAACATGTCAAAGGACCCTCCCTGCACATTGTCCTGATTGGACTGCAAACGTTAGATTTCTGTAGCTGGTGCAATATCGATATAATTGAAATATATTTGATTAGGTCTTAAAACCTCATTCAATCAATACATCTTCCATGTCTTCTAAAACAATTCATTTTGTTTTAACAAGAGTGTGCACCACCTTATTCGCCAGAGTCGACTTAAGTTATCTTCGAGAATCAGTATTTCAGTACGCTAGAATTTACCAGAAAGTGCTCATGGTCTTAACCCCTAAGATAATTTGCGGAGCACTGTCTAAATGAAGTAGCAGAGGATGATTCAAAGTCTTCAACTGCATTGTTGGAATCTGCTTAAAGCTAAAGCGTAACAAAGCAAAAATTTATGTTATACCAGTTTTAATTTAACAGCACTAGACGGCTGTTAAATGACATAATACCTAGAACAGTTAGTAAGGCTAGCGGTTCATAACAAAGTATTAGCATTTTAATATCTAGTAGTCATATAGGAATTGCATAACCTTCCGGAAAATCCGGCCTCGCTTATCTGATGGCAGACAGTGTGTTTAACTGCATTTGCTCGTTTTAAAAGTTCTCTCTTTGTTTCTGGATTGTAATTTGAACATGACTCGCTTCTTTTGTATTTAGTTATTAGATATTTTCTGAAGTCTATTCTATTGATAGGTTCTATTTTGGTTTATCGTGTTAAAACTATAAACGAAACTCATCATTAAGTGTTTTATTGTCAATATAAAGGATGCTAGAGAATGTATGTCAATTCAGTTAACAGTTTGTAGTTTTCATGCTTTGAAATTCTTTTATTGTATGACTTCCGTTAACATTAATTTGACAGAAAAGAAATGACAAATAGTTTTAGTAAGTGTCGTGTAATCATAAATTTGTGTGGTTCTAAAAAATCATTTCATGGGTGATAAAATTGTGAGTTGTAGTTATTTTTAGGGTTGTTTGTAATTTATACTATTCGTTGACCTGAAAATTCGTTTGTCACTGTGACCACGAAAAAAACGAATATTTGGAAACCACGACTATAGATGACTATAGATGTAACATAAAAAGGAAAATGGTTTAATATTACATTGCTCATAATATTCGTAAATGATTCTATAGAAAAATTAGAAATTAAACAAAATTGCTAATTTACTGTAGAATAGGAATGTTTGTGGGAATTAAAATTTTCGTGGCTTTGTGATTTCATAAATGAACATTGGCAAAACATTTCATGCATTGGTGTTTTGTGGAAATAAATCCCATAAGCGTTCATGATAATAAAAACAATATTGACATTTTTTTCGTGGAATTTTAAAATAACCCATGATATATTTTTGGAAATATATTTCCATAAACTCAAGGTATGATTTAAGCTTGATGCAATTTTGTATAACTACGTATGTTAGAAAGAAATGAATTCTATGCAAAATGTAGTTTCCAACACATTTTAACCTCTAAACAAGATTCCAAAGTAAACGTTCCAGACACCCGAATCTTAATACATTTATTCTTCATTGACATAAAGCAAATATACATGTTTGCAGCCATGTAGCAATATTATATAACATTTGACGGCCAGCAGGAAATACAGTCTCTATATTATACACAATAACAATAATAATTAAAGTAATAATAATAATAATAGAACTATTAAACTGTTATTTATTTATTAAGAATATTTCTTGCAATCTAGCCAGGCATCATATAAAAGTTTTAATAATAAAGTTTTAGACTAACTGCTAATGATATTTACAGAATTGATGGACATTTTGTCAGTGATTATAAGTAATGACACCTGAATCGGTAATACAAGAGAATAAGAACCTTAAGTTCATTGCATCGATGCAAAACATCACAACACAGACGATTCGAATCTCAAAGTCGTAATCATTTTCCTACCAATACCCCTTCACCAATAAAATGTGATTCCGTTTATGCTTTTAAATATTATGATTCTATATATGATGCACATTATAAGGGATAAAACGATTTGGTTTTTGTCACGAAATACATCCAGTAAATAGCGATATATATGAATAGAAACGATGATAAAATTCAGGCAGATATTTATCAAAAATCTAATTACGTCATTACATAAAAGTAATAGGAAATGTCTAACTTTGATTGATAAAATCTGACATTTTTGCAAGTTAACCGAAGTTATTTTAGATCTGGACATTTATGATAAATGGAACTGATGAAAACCAATTTCATAACTAAACAAACCGCAAGAAAATAGCGTCATTTTCAAAAAGTGCAAACAATCTGTAATTTACAACAATTTTGAATTGGAAATATAAATAAGTAGCAAAACGATTTTACATACTGATTTTTATTGATATCTAACGCAAGTTTATGACATCATCTTAAACAGATAACGATATTTTACAACCAAGAACCGAAGTAAAGTTCAATCAACCGATCTTATTTCAGAATGTTCTGTCAATAATAATGATACACGACAGACTATTATTCAAGTTATATAACAAATATTATGACTTTATATTTTTCTATTTTTTTCTTTTTTAAGCCGCAATATACCTGTTTCTCTTTCTTATGTTGCATTTGGTTCACATTTCAACACTATGTGTGTTTGATTTAACATTTAACAATTCTATAATTGTTTTATTAATTAGTTTCAAAATAACAATTAAAAATAACATGATTTGTTAAGTACACGTAAGCATTTTGGTTTGTTTTGTTTTGATATTTTACAAAAGAAACCTAATCTTAAGCATAATTATCAGCAATATTGTGGTACACGCCTTGAAAAGCCTAAGCTGAGCCAACAATGTATTTGTAAGCCCCTTCCTTATATGTATTCTATATTAATAGTGAAATTATCATCTTTGCGCCTTGTTTATAATAAGTCGCGTTATCTGCACTGTTTCGCTATCCTATGAATAGAGAGAAAATGTGAAAATGTACTATATTTTGACGAGTGAAGTGAGAAAATCAATATTTTTACGAGCTGGTGCAAGCTGTGCTGTGAATATTCCCTATTTATTACATCTAATCGACAAATAAATAAGAACAAATATACTAATCAAAAACAAACTAATCCATCTCCGAATCACAATCCAGAAGCAAAGTAAAAACTTTTGAACTGACATGTAAGTTTAGACACTTGAACTTCCTCCAGGGAAGTGAGGCCGGGCGCTCCGGAAGGATAAGCACCTCCTGTTTAGCTAGTTACACCCACCGCGTGTGTAATCAAAATTGTGTGAAAGGAACATGGACCTATGGGACGTCAAATATATCCAGGGAATCCTGGACACAGAGACATTAAACCTATCTACAAAACTGTGATGAAGGCCATTAAACCTCCTGAGGGCCCAGATAAGCCCGGGCTTGCAATATACCTGAGTCAACAACTTATTTGTAAGAAGCCTGCTATGTTGTACAAAGTCCACGTAGTGGGAACAAGCTCTACCATAGCGTATTAAGTGGGAAACAAGTACACCATAAGCAGGAGAAGCAGGTATACTGCTACATAGAAAAGGAAAGTTGACAATAGAAAAATTGAAAAATAGAATAAAAAACGTCATGACGTTTGTCATAAAGTTTCAAATGTAGCCTCTCGCGGGCGTCATAATTCAGGTTTATGTCTAAATATGAAGCAGAAGTTGAGGAATCAGTCGTGTCTTTTATTTCAAGCTCACCAGGATAGACAACACTCACACAATCTCCAAATCTAGGACTGCCAAGAGACAGAAAGCCATCTATATATCTGCATGTTGAGTTGAACGATTTGGCGAGTCTTCTCTCCAGATTCCACAAGGTTCTGCTTAAATTCTACTTCATAAGAATAGAGAGACAAATCAGCAAGCGATGGTGCACAGTTTTCACCTATTGGTATACCGATTGTTTGTTGAAAAACTATATAATCAAACACCACAAATATGTTATCTATCAAAAACTCCAACATTTTGTTGATGATATCTTCAGTATATTTTTGTTTAGACTCCGTATGATCCTTGACAAAGTAACTAGAATCCCTTTTCAGCACCAGATATTTGTATCTAAGCTTACCGATTTTGTAAAAGAATGACAAGTGAATAATTCCTTTAAGATGTTCTTTCAATTTAGAATGAGGGATAGTGGTGTATAATGTAGAAAAATCAAATGTTATAAATTATATCAAAAACAAACATGTCGATCCATGTCAAAATTTGGAAAACCTTTAGATGATGTTTAAAATGGTAAACTTTTGTGACGAAACACAAAACGCAAACTATACATATAATCAGTACAGTAGATCAACAGGTATCAAGATAAATGCGTTTATAATTATTTTATATATTAAGTGGTGCATTTTTGTTTAAAATCTAACATAGAGTGGTTGGGTCATTACTGATGTGTTTTTATTTTGCTTATTTGATTGTGATATGTATTTGTGGACCATTATGTTTACGTTTAATTTGTTTGTTTATTTTTTGTTTATCAGTAATTATATGATCCCAGGGTATTTTGAGTCTAGCGTATTAGTTTATAATGCATGTAAATGTCATTACAAATATATGTCTTTCTTGAAAGTATAGAGTGCATAATCTATAAACGCGTTTCTGACAATACTTTTAAAAAGATATTTCAAAAAATTGTCTAAAATGGTTCATGATACTATGAAAATGAAATCAATATTTCTTTTTGTCATGAAAAAAATAATATATTTGCACATTTTGTGCATCGAATTATATAACGTGTACACCTGTTTAATTTTTTATTTTCCCATAACAATTAGAACAAATATGAAACAAGCATACCCATCTATGCCCAAATCACAATCCCAAAACCAATATAAAAACTAAATATTTTAGGCGAGTTATACTTAAAATTTAGATAATTTAAATGGTAAACACTACGTGACAGCACATGGCGGCGCAAACTAAACATACAAGTATACACAGTAGAGTAGATCATGGGTCATTAAGATAAATGTGTTTATAAGTGTTTTGTTTATTCATTGGTGTATTTTGTGTTTAAAAATCTACCAAAGAATGGTTGGATTATTACTAATAATGTGTTTTTATTTCGCATTTTGGACTATGATATGTATTTCATGGACTAATATCTTTACGATTGATTTGTTTAATTTTTAGTCCTGTTTATCAGTAGTCAAATGATTACAGGATGTGTTTTGAGTAACATTGTAACATTGTCGAGTGCTTTCTTTTATAAAAGCATAAATATAATAAGATGTTCTTGGAACTATAGACGACTTAATATATAAATGCGTTTCTGCAACATTCTAAAAAAGATAATTTGAAAAAGGCCTAAAATGGTTGATAAAATGATGAAAATTTACTATAGAAAATTTTTGTTTATTATCGAAAGATTATGTGCACGTTTTTTTTCGCAGAAAATTAAGTTTTTTATGTAGCTAATGTTTGGTTCCTTGATTTTACCAAAACAAAACGAAAAATTAATTCCATTTGTTATTATGAACTTTAAAAATTTTAAGCAACAAAACAAGAATTTAAATAACAGTACAGCCTTAGTAAAAAGTCGTAGCATTGCTATAGCGTAAAACTTATAAGCATATCTGTCCGTCGTCCATTATTACATGACGTCACTAAGAGATATTCCATTTAAGCAAAAAGAAAGTAAACGATCCGACCAATACAAATACTTGACAAGTCTTTCCTATATTGTCAGGGTTATTAAAACAATGAATTTTCTCGAAACCTTGACAATTATTTAAAGCAAAAAAATAATAATAAAAAATAAAAAAACAAAACAAAACAAACAAACAATACAAGTCATTTTAATTATTTCATCCTGAAAGAGTACAGAAGACAATATTTGTGCCTTAAACAGAATTATATAGGCAGTTTGTAGCAAAAACTGTCCCTAATTTGAATAAGCCAATGCAACTAAGATAAAAAAAAATAAAACAATATAGGATGAAAACATAGCAAAGCCAACCTTCTTTTAAAGGTTAGCCATTTCTATACCCAGAAACTTCTAAACACAAACCTTTCTATACAATGTTAATTACATCCGGAGATGTTGGCTCTTATAGAGATGCCTGATTTGCGTTTATAGTAGAGTTAGTGGTTTTTGTATAGTATAGGGGCGTTGGTATCTATAACTTAACCTGTTTTATTTTTTTTGCAAAAAATTAAAACAGGTTAAGTGATAAATATCAAAGGAAACATTTCAGAAAAAAAATCCTCATCTGTAGTGTTCGAACTAAAAATATGACAACACTTTATGTTAATCATATTAAGGATGTTGAAATGTGTAAAATAGAAGGAAAAAACTATATTTTTGTATAAATCACGTTAAAATCATGTTGAATGACATTGATGATGATTGTAAACAAGTTAATTATTGTTGAATTCTAATATTCAATCTATTTCAGGCTTAAAGATGATTTATGGATTATCCAACAGCTACTTTATCAGATGAAAGACTATCCTATCAAATCCAATTATATTTACAGAAGACGCCCTCATGTTAGGCCCTAAGGAGACATGGATTACGCTTTCTACATTTGCAATTTAAGACTTGAAGTATCATTATACCATATCTTCTTTAACTTATAGCACTATTGGAGATTCGCTAGTGAGAAAATTAAATAAACTACATTATACTATTGCAATTTAAATTTGGAACTACTTTTAACCCAATGGATATCATATTAACTTTTATTACAAATGAATAGACTCGTCGGTGTTAAATTTAACGCTACCACTAAGTTTTAAAATTGAAGCTACTTATTACTATCATGAATAAACCATATCAACTTTCAATGTAATTGCAAAAAAAGTTTGTGTTTTCGTTACGCTACCTTTGTTGAACGTCTAAGACTTGAAGCAACATTTTTGCATAATGAATAAAACGCATAACGATACCTTAAGTGGTTTTAACACAGTGGATTATGTTGCTGACTATGTATATTATGTGTTTATGGTGATTCTAATATTACTTACTGTCGTTGGAAATGTTTACGTAATTGTTGCTATTTTTAATTACAAACCATTAAGAAACGTACAAAATATATTCATCGTCTCGTTGGCTTCTGCGGATTTTGCTGTTGCTGTGTTAGTTATGCCGTTGCATGTTGCTAATGCTGTGAGCGGAAAATGGCTGCTTGGAGCAGAGTTGTGTGATTTTTGGTTGACTTTGGATATACTGTTGTGTACATCCTCAATTTTAAATATCTGTGCTATTGCTATCGATCGTTACTTTGCCATTCATGATCCAATTGATTACGCTCGGAAAAGAACAATTAAACGTGTTTTAATTATTGTGGCACTTGTATGGATCATTAGCGCCACGATATCTGTGCCTCCACTGTTTGGATGGGGTAAGAAAAATTATAAAACGTTGTATAATCCAGTAACGAAGACTTGTCATCTCTCTAATGACTGGGGGTTCGTCGTGTATTCAGCTTGTGGATCGTTTTATATACCGTTAGCTATTCTCTCATTTGTGTATTTGAAAATATTTCTTGCGACCAAACAGAGATTAAGGAAACGTGCGATGGCGTCCAAAGCTACCCAGTCAGCTTTACTGAAAGGGGCTCAAAATAAATTATCTGTTACGGTGGACCAAGTCTCAGAAGTAAGCACTGGTGTTGAAGAAAATAGGAGAGAAACAACAAATAATAATGCTAATGGAGATAGCAGAACTGAAAGTGAAGAAAACAGTAACAAGGGAATGGCAAACTTTTTTCAGCAAAAGCAAAATATTTCTCTATCAAAAGAACGAAAAGCTGCAAGAACACTTGGTGTCATCATGGGCGCTTTTATATTATGCTGGCTTCCATTTTTCATTTTGTATATTTTATCGCCATTTTGTAATGGCTGCTCTGGGAGTAAATTGGAAAGCGTCTTCGTGTGGCTTGGATATATCAACTCGGCACTAAATCCCTTCATCTATACCGTTTTTAATATAGAATTCCGACGAGCCTTCAAGTATTTGTGTTTAAAACATTTTATTTGTTTTACTACGTCAAACCATCCACGAGTTATAAAAACCGTACAAATACCTTTACTTTAGCCGAGATACAATAACTACAAGACACGGAGTAATAAGAATATTCTTTAATGTAAATAACATAAAACGCAAAAATCTCCTTTTACGCCAGCAATAAAAAATAAACAATTACCATAAAAACCATAAAAGCAAAATGTTTAATAAGAGCCAGAATAATAGAAAAAGTCGGTGTAAATCGAGCATTGCAGGACATATATAACATTTTAACTAGGTTTTAGAGCTGTATATCTTATTTTCCAGACACCAAGTGGACACTTGACTATCAGTCATTTTACATTACTTGCATCAGAATATGTAGACGATTTATTGCCCTTCGGGTCCACGATTACGGTCAGCAATTTTATATGTATATTGCCCGTCCTGCAATAACTTTTTTGTTACCCCGTCAGTGCGTCGGATTAGTTTTATTATATATGACCGCCAATCATTATTTTCGACCCGCTTGAGACGACAGTTTCCATTTTCGTGGTAGATCTACAAGTGAAACAAATTTTCTATATTTTTATGGCTTTTCCTACATAAATAAAATGAAATTATGACAGAGAACGTTATGTAAGGCGGATAATATCTAAATTTCTTACTAGACTTGATTTAATGTTTCTTAAATGAGACTTGGGTTATACAAGTTATTCAGAAAGAAATGTAATGGTTTTCTACTCTGAGAATGTGAGTTAATCGATTAAGCTATCTGAATTGTCAAATTGAAGACAACAAATCGCCTACGTATATCACCTCTGACAGAGAAAGTAGATTCAGACATGAACTATAAAACTTAACTTAAATTTACCTATTCATGCAAATAACATTTTGTTATATAATAAGTGCTTTAGTGTTTGTACAACATGAAATACTTTACCAGGCTATTGCTAGTGTTAGGGCACATTAACCGTATTTGACAAAAGGTAGGCAGACGCTAAACTAAAAATTACAATCTTTGTGATAATACTTTTTAAAACATAGAATAACGAGTTTCACTCGGTGTATATAATCATGGAATCCCAAAGCTATGTATATATTGTACAACTTTCATATCTATCAAAAATAATTCTAAAAGCAACATGTCTTAAACTAAATTCATGTTAAATTTTATCCATTGCGGAGCATCTAGGTTCACTTTTGCTGCTGCAATTGCACGTGATTACCTACATTTGACCCATTTTTCAACGTTTTTACTCTTATTTCTGTATTGTGATTGATTAATTTGGAGTGCAGCTAACTAAATAGAAGATTATTTGTATTCATTATTCATACATTTTCATTTTAGCGAGTATCAGCAAGCCTGGGAATATGGACTACTTATGTTTGAGAAAATTCAAACAAATCAGAACGCTCTTTAGAAAACCTTCGAAATATTATATATACATATCAAACATTGTAAGTTGTCGTCTGTTGTACGTCCCAATAATTACCATATTTACCAAAATTCAATATTTAAAAAAAAAACAAAAAACAAATAGTCAATCAAAAATAAACTTAATAATCCTGGTTGAAACAAAAATAAAAAAGCAACGTAAAAATTTTCAAACTTATAAAAAAATGTACATGTATAAAGATAAGGGGTACTAGACAATATTTCGCATTGTTTATGTGTATATATTTCATATTTTCTTATAATTAGCCATTCTTATTCTGTTTGTAAAAGCAAAAGTGAAACTGGATGTTTAAAGTGAAAAGTAGACGAAATATATCATAAAGTGTTTTCTATTTTGTTTAGATATTTTCACATTGCTATTTGCATATAAAAAGTTAGAGTGAAACTAGATGTTACAAGTGCAAAGTAGACAAAATATATCATCAATTGTTTGTCTATTTTGTTTAGATATTTTTCACATTACTATTTGCATATAAAAGTCAGTTTAGAAAGCTAGCGTGAAACTGGATGTTCCAAGTGCAAAGTAGACAAAATTTATCATCAATTGTTTGTCAATCTTCCTTGAATGTTTTTCACGTTACTATTTGCATATAAAACTCAGCTAGAGTAAAACTAGATGTTCCAATTGCAAAGTATACATGATGGTATACGTTTTATACGTATCATCAATCTTGTTTTTTTTTTACTTTGCTTTGCAGTTGTAATTTGGACATGGATTAGTTTGTTTGAATTTGATTTCATGTTGTGGTTGCACTGACATGTCGCAAAATATGTTTTAGTGAAAAAATTCTGTTTTTTATTATACATGGATTCATCTTAAGTCTCATTGAATGTTTGCTTGTGACAACGGAAACTTTGATGAATAAAAACAATTGAACGGTATAATGCTTGCTGTATTAGTTTCATCAACATCATATTCAAATAAACGGACGGTCTATCTTCTAAACAAAAGACAAAAAGGGAAAAGTTTAAATCTGTATGATAGGTATGCTGAGAATAAGTTATTTAATTTATCAAATTGTGCTTGGACAATTTGTTTAGCTTTCAGAAATGAAACGCCTTTCGTTTACAATTTGTACAGAAAGCGAGACATTTGCAAATCTGACATTTTATTAATCTTCAATCTGTCTATACTAAGAAAGTTATTGGTTGGCGATGGATATGTTGTATATCTGTTGATGCACATATCTCGTCTTGATATATTAAAAATCACTTAATCTGTCAATCTGTCATCGTAAAACACAGACAAATCGAATTAAAAGCTTTCTGTGTGTCGTCTGGATTCTAATCCATGACATTGCTTACATAACATGATGACGGGTATAAATACTAAGTTAGGGAAGTCATTAAGGAATAGCAATATATGTGTGTAAACGAACAGTTTCGTCATTACTTAGAGTCGTCTGAAGAAATGAGATGTAAAATAAAAAATAAATATACTTATCCATGTTCAAATTACAATCCGAAACCAAAAAAAACTTTGAAACTCTCACACACACACACACACACACACACACACACACACACACATTCTCTCTCTCTCTCTCTCTCTCTCTCTCTCTCTCTGTGTGTATATGTATATATCCATTTAATGTAGTTGTATACGGTATATAATTTTTTTTTATTTAGGCGTTTTGTCTTAGTTTAAGCTGCTGGCCAATCAAAACTGCTGTTTATATGAAGCTCTTGATTGCTATTAATTCATGAACTGTACATGGATATTACCATGTTCTATTATATAGAAACAAGTCTAATTTTGGTTTTGTCATTGCAGTTATTTAATTAGAGATAATGAAATAAATATATGTAAACATTATGTTAATTGTTTGTTGTTATTTTTTAAAACTTTTAAATTAATTTTAGTATTATTATGACAGTCAAACCTGTCTATAAAGGCACCAAAATAATCCAGTAAAAGTTGTCTTTATGGGCAGGTGACCTTTATATACAGGTTAAAATAATATAAATGAAGAACAATTAGGATACATTTCTGCTGGCCTTTATAAGCAGATGACCCTTACTGTATTATTTTTATTATTATTATTGTTATTGTTTCATTTTATAAGTTTAAATCGTCTGGGTGAAAATTTTACTGGAATTACTTTTGTTATTATAATAATAATAATAATAATAATAATAATAATAATAACGAGTATTAATGTAATGATGGATGCATCATTGCAAACAAGGCGCCCAAACGAATAAAAATCAAACCTTGTATTCAGAACTCATATTAGGAGGACTTGTACTTATGTCGCTTTTTTTCATGTCCATGGCAATGGCTGCCATTTTTTAAATTTTAAATCCTTAAATAAGTTCTACATACAATAGAAAAACTGCAGAGAAACCAAATGACTTTTTGCCATTGTTAAAAGGACCACAAAAATATGATCACAAAATTTGCAAAATGTATCATTTATTCATTTACATGGTATTACATTATTGTAAACATGTATTTAGATACCAGGTTCTCTTAATCAAATAGTAACACTTATTTTAATCCCATCATGCATTACCGGGTATTAGAAATCGTAAACTTGAAATATTTATTTTTTATTTTAAGATTTAATTTTATATATAGAAGTAGTACATGAATCAAAATGGTTGAAATTCAAACAATAGGCAAGGTTGATTGACATACCTATACCCAATATCACAACCTGTTGTTTTGATGAGCTAATAATGTGTTGATTTTAAATTAATCCAAGCATTTATCCATATCTTTTCATATTGATAACTAAATACAGCTACTCTATCGAATTGAATAAGAAATCATGCCCCAGGGTTAACTGACCATTAGTGTTGCTTATAAAAAAAAGATTTAGCTTGAGAGCTTTTGGACAATGGATCAGTGATAACTTAAGTATCCTTGACAATGAAAATTCATGCTTATTGTTTTAATTCTTAAACAAAATGATAGCAACCATCCCATGAAGAAAGCTATAGTTTGAGGGTGGGGATATCAAAGTTAGTACCTAGACCTACCTGTCCCCACCCTCCTATTGGAATGACCGTATGGGTTTACTTTAGTATTAATCTATTCAACTTTTCATAAAGAATAATAAAATATATATGTTAGGGGTGGGGATCTCAACTGATCATAAGTTAGTACATCAGATATCCGCCCATCCCCACCCCTCCCTGTTACCCACGGGTAAATCTTGTGATACAGACTTGTGCATCTTGAGACACTGATCATGAATATATATGGTTTTATAGTACAAAATAAAGTATAAATGGCAAAATTGATAATTATTGTTTTTAAGACCCCGCCCTCCTGTCCCTCCCCTAATGACCCCATAGGCATTTTAGCAAGCTCTCTGGGGAGGAGATTGGGATCAACCTTTATGTGAAGTTTGGTTAAGATTAGACAAACGGTCTTTGAGAAATGTGTTGGACAAGTTCATGGCAGGAAGAAGAAGAAGAGGAAGAATAATAATAAGAAGAAGAAGAAACGGTGCAAAAACAATAAGTCGTCAAACTTCGTTTGGGCGCCTTAATAATAAACCAAAAGTTGTACATATTTATTAAAAGGCTATACTGAATAAGTTTACGTAGCTTAAAAAAAACATGCATTACAAGAAAAAAAAAACACAATGCAGGACAAGAATAAGGAATTCACGGAAATGAAGAATCGTTAATAACAAACGATTTAAAGGTATTTATTAAAATCTGTGCCTACATTACTTTTACCTAAAAAAGAACATTTCAACAAAAATCAAAGTTATTTAGTACCATTCTATTCCATAGAAATTATTTGGTGATTTGGGAAAATATCAAAGTTCGACTGACAATGGACCTCTTATGCTATTAAACTAACTAGAGTTATTTTCAGATTTATACAAAGTTAATCGATAAGGTATTATCAAACTCTATAGCTTTATACGCCATTCAAAAGTGTTTTATCTGATGGTGAAGATCGAAAACCAGTGAATAGTTAATATAGGTGTTTGATTAAAAGAAACGAAATACAATCATACCCCAGTTTCTTCTTGGTCCATTTATTCCCTTTGTAGAGTTTTCAGAAATTCACTAAATACGATATGGTAGAGCTTGTTCCAACTACGGGGACTTTGTACAACGAAACAGGCTGCTTGCAAATAAATTATTTGTTGACTCGGGGATATTGCAAGCCTAGGCTTATCAAGGCCCTCGAAAAGTTTTATTGCCGTCATCACAGTATTGTTGATAAGTTTGATGTCTCTGTATCCAGGATTGCCCTAGGTAAAATTTGACGTCCCATAGCTACATGTTCCTTTCACACAATTTTAATTACACACGTGGTTGCTGCAGCTAGCTAAACAGGAGATGTTTACTCTTCCGGAGCACCCGGCCTCATTCCCTGGTAGAAGTTCACGTGTCTTACGTGACCTTGTCAGTTCCAATGTTTCTACTTTGCTTTTGGATGTGATTCGGACATGGATTAGTATCTTTGTTTTTGGTAGAATAATCAAATTTGAAACTGAAAAAATACTGTAGTTTGCAACCTAGAACGCGAAATATAATTATGTTAAAACAACTATACTGTTGGAAGGGTATTGCGTTATTCATGCATATCATCATCAACGAAATCGTGCAAAGCGTCATCGTGCTGTGGTGCAATACACATTAAACATCAAACACCCCTCGTATCTTTACTAGCTATGCTTTGTTTCACTTGGTCCTTGTAGATAACATTCGTCTTTATGCCATATAACAATATTGTGTTAGCACGTAAATTCTGGAATTGAAAAGAAGTTTGCCACTATGTTGCAATTATCTTTTTTTAGAATAAAGTATAAAGGTATACATATTTCTACTCTAAGTTCAATTTGTAATATCCGCATTTGCAAACAAAATAATAATGGAGAAAAATATATACCTCAAAAACCTCACATGAAACGAATTTAATAAATATACCGTTACTTAATTTTCAAATATTTTAATATGCTTTCAGAACACTTGGGCCAACTTCTTTTGTGTGCAAGAAAAAGTTATTAAATTTTACACCAATATGTTAAGTTTTTGCTTTGTTTTATGGAGGATCAAAACCGTTACAGTCTACCGGAAGCGCTCATTTGAATGCCAATCCTGTACCAACTGGTACTAAGCGCTTCAAATTAAACACAAACATGTACATGGTAAAATCACAATCCTAAACACTTTGCAAAAATTATGATAATAATTAATAATTACAAACTTCGCGTTGTTACACAATTTAGAGCATTTTCATTGGTTGTTTTCTTGCAAAAACACGTTGTTATTTTCCAATAACAACGTTTTCTACCGGAAATACTTTGAGCCCGTTTCGAGGATTACCCATCTCTGAATTCTATTAATAACTGTAAACAAATGGGGAGATCGGGAACGATTTCACATAGAAACATTAAAATACTTCGATTTTTTTATAAATTAAAATTTTGACGAAATAATTCAAACATGTTCTAATTAATTTCCACCGATATTTTGAATAATTTACTTTAAGATTGTATATTTATGAAATATTTTTCAAAATCGACATTTTATCGTCACCAAGCATTTTACGTGTCTATATAGGCCTAAGTATAAGGAATATGACACGCACCATGGTATTATCGGATGCCAAACCTCAGTGCGGGGTGTTTTGTTTGAAATTCATCACATACGCATCCTTTTAAAAGCAAAGACATTTATTATTCCCCACGACAATGTATAGACGGGGATCAGGATGAATATTTTGAGGAATGCAATGTCAGTGTGCAGATAAGTCAGATTGTTGAGCCTGAACTGGATCTTAATGATAATGACAGTGGTAGGCCTGCCAATAATAATTTAATAAAATTGATAACATACTATAATCCAAAATTCACCCGTAAATACCGCTTGTTTACCATCTCCAAATGTCCCTGATCAGCCCATACAGCTACCACCGGTGACAGAATCCCTCATCTCACATCAAGTCCATAGGTGGTAAAACATTGATTCATCCAAGAAAACATTAATTCCATGTCAATAGTTGGTTTCAGGTTTTGTTTAACACACTGTTCATTCAACCAATGTAGTTTTTCTTATGTTATGGGTAAAAACAACATGTAAACACGCCTGTACTACAAACGTATGGCCGTCACGTATGACGTTGTACAAAGTGTTGTTTGTTTTCATGATTGCGAGACATAATATAGTCCCCTTTTGTCAATGGATTTAAATGTAACATAATTTATATGTTGACTGAAAATAACTAGGAAATAAATAAAAAGATATAAATTCAAAAATATTTCAGCTTTTTTATCGGATATTTTATTATTTCATAAAGATGTCATTTATTGTATTAATACGCAGTTCAACCTTGTAACGTCGATTTTCTGAAAATCAGCTGATCAGTTGGGAAATGTAGGTCAGCTTAAAAACTTAAATTTCAAGGTTGGTTTGTAATTATAAGAATTAAATTGCACTTTTTACGTTGTTATCGGGGTGTAACAACGTGAAAATTGTCACAAATTATGCGTAAAACCGCAGCGCTACGCTACGC
Source organism: Anadara kagoshimensis (assembly GCA_021292105.1). Lineage (NCBI taxonomy): Eukaryota > Metazoa > Mollusca > Bivalvia > Arcoida > Arcidae > Anadara > Anadara kagoshimensis. The sequence goes on from CM037857.1 coordinate 31,157,393, forward strand.
GATTTTACACAATTTGTGATAATTTTCACGTTGTTACACCCCGATAACAACGTAAAAAGTGCAATTTAATTCTTAAAAACTCGCCGAAAATGCTTCCAGGGAAATGAGACCGTTTGCTCTGGAAGGGTCATCCCCTCCTGTATAGCTAGCTTCACCTGCAACGTGTGGAATAAAAATTGCGAATGAAAGGAAAATGGAACAATGGACCAAATTAATAATTGAAACAAGGAAAATGTAAAGCTTGATAACTCCATTTTCCATAACCTTGATCATCAAGAGTACATTTATCCGTTTTTACACTATAGTTGTAGGCAAATAAGCAATATGATTAAAATTGGCGACATAAAATTCAGAAGATTTGTCAAATTTGCTATATGCGTTATCTCTTTTCTTCATATGTCACCAGAAACTTAAATCCATCAAGAACATATATTATTTGTTTGCAGTGTTAGCGGTCTAGATACTCTGTTGATACAAAAATCTCGCCTTGATGAATAATAAATCAATTAATATGTCAATCTGTCATCGTAAAACACAGACAAAATTGAATAATAAGTTTTTTTATATTGGGAATGTGTTTCGTCTGATACCTTATCAACGATGTTACATAACGCCATAACGTTTATATATAAATATCTTATATGGCTTATATGTTGATTTCTTTATTCAATGCATGTATATTTTATTGTCAGTGGCTCTTTTAGAACGTTTTTCATTTATAAGTGTATTCATTTTCCTAGTTCACAAAAGGGGCTGAATAAGTCTGGAAACGTTCCCCAGGAGCTTAATCAAACTACAATTAGTGGGCTACATACTTTGACGAAATGGAAATTCTAGCTGGAACGAGTATAACATATTTCTTAGAATTGTTTAAAATAATAGTCTTTTGAAGAAAACACAACATTTTCGTTAATGTTGGGCCAACACATATGCCAAGCAAGTCTCGATCTTTCCAAATAGCATATTATATCATTATATACATTTTACTTTATTCAAAGCATTATTTTTAGTACATGTAATTTATTTACAACATGATGTATACATGTTGATCTATTTGTTTATTATCTTTGTCGAGGGACAACTTAAGTTTTAGTATGTGCTCAGGGGAACTGCCTTTACTGACTGACTAAATCATTAAAATGTAATATGAAATATTTGACTACCCTTCAGGAGCACCCCGTCTCACTTTCTTGGCGACAGTTTACGAGTTTTGACTTTTTTGTCAGTTTTAAATTTTTTAGGTTTGTGATTTGAACATGTATTACCGGGTAGTATGCTTGTTTTCATTGTGAACGTGGTTATCTTTAAAGAATCTTAAAATGATGTTTCCTCCAGAATATAAATAGAGATTATGGCATTGTTCATAAGAAAATAGAGAATATTGTAGATAAGTATTAAGTCTCTGTGTTCAAAATTACTTTGACATTTGGCGTATCATTGTTTCATATTCGACTTCGATTTAACACATGGAAATTGTAGCTGGCTACATTGGAGGTGCTTACCTTTCAGGAGCACCTGACCTCACATCCCTGGCTGGTGAAGTTCACATCTTTAACCTATTTTGCCAGTTTTTATAGTGCTTGGAGATTGTAACTCGGACATTTTTGGGTGTGTTCAGGCTTAAATATCCCTAAAGCGAATGCTAGAACAGAACATTTGAGTAACAATGAATAGAATTTAATTTTTTTCACCCAGCTTCACCTATTTATATATCGGAAATTATAACGTAACTAGAAACACGATATAATTTAAGTACTTGACAAAAAAGCAAAACCAGACAAGAGAACGCCAGAGAGACACGCAGTGGAACTGTTAATTGGTGTATCGCCGACCACGCCTACAATGTCCCGACACTGGCCGCCATCACGGTACCAAAGCAGCGTCACGGCAACTAATGACGTACCTGTGTCAGTGACGTCATTAAATGGCGCCATTCAGGTCGAGTTTTCATTCTTTTTGCGTATAAATCCAGCATCCGGCCATTTGTCCGGCGTAGCCGGTGATAAGTCAATTATAACACTGCCAACTTTACATGGAGACTGGAGTAACTACTTGTTTAGTGTTCTCATCCATCACACATGTATTAAAGTCTTAAAATACACATTTGCATCATAGAGCTGCTTGAACGGGTAAACATATTTATTATACCTCATTAGAAAAATACGATACTATCTGTAATTTGATTGGCTCGTTGGATCATGTGATCAGGGTGGAGAAAACATCGTGTATCCCTCTGAAAACATCATATCCCACCTCTTCGGAACACACCATGACGTCACAATGATATGACGTCATCGATGGAGAATCGGTCGTGCAACGTTCTAGCGTTTGCCCCCGATGAGTTCCGATAGGAGAAAAAGCAATGAATCGGAGAGGGACTGATGTTTTTAAGTTGTCTTTTTTTTAAATATTTTCTTCCTTTCTGTCTTTCTTATTACCATAGCTATCTTTCGGTATAATAAACAATTTATTGTTTATTGTTTAACAACTCACATTTCCCTCGGGAAATATGACTTATTGCGGGTGAACAAATGTTCATATCTCCCTCACTCAAAGGCAATACATGTATAGTGTATCATCCTCCACCAAAAGTAAGGTATTTTAATTGTTTCTTGAAAACGTCCGAACCATGATATTTACTAGTTTTGTTGAGGCCAGGTGCTCCGAAAAGGTACATGCCTCTCGTCTTTTCTGATTTATCCGTTGTTCTCTCAACGTTTTTGAATTTGCATTAATCCTGGGTATGAATGTTTTGTACAAATCATTATAAAATTAATTAAAATGTATACAATCATGACATTGTTTTGACCGCATGTTATTTATTCCAGCTCACACATAGAGTTCTAAGGTTACTCTTCTTACAGCTTTATTAAAAACCTTATTATATGAATGATATATTGTTTGCCTATCTTTGTTATAAAGTGGTATTGATCAAGCAGAATTGTTGAATTAACGCTTCATATCTGCTACACCATTGACAACCTAATACAATAAATGAAAGAAAATAAATGAATTCGTTCCTTCAACAAATAAAAAACTGTCATTTTTCTTGTGAGCAAATTTCGTTTTGTCTTATAAAAGCAAAACCCATTCAAAATCTGATGAATGTATATTCTACATTGGTAAACTTTTTTTGACCTTTGTCGAGACCCAATTTCCATCAAAATTCCATCAGTTTCTATCCTCTATCTCACAGAATTGTTCCCCTGGTGTTCAAACAAAAGGAGTAGAATTGGAGAAATGGGAACCATAAAGCGGCAATATATTCTTATATTAGTTAAGAAATATGTTTGCGATGAAATTAATTTTCCTTTTAGCGTGAATTGGATGAATTCAAGCCAACACTACCACATCTTCCTAACCAATTTCAACACTTGAGTAGTCACAGAGTCTACTGGATTGTTTTCTTTTACTCAGTCTTGTGTTTTATATGTTATTGCAAGCATTATAAGAAAAAACACTCCGCTTACACTTTATACCATGACTAACAATGGATTGAACTAATGACAAAGTATGTTATAAATATAAATATTTTTAAAACAGACATATGAAAATATTAACCAATCCCTAACCAGTCTTGTTTATTTATTTATTTTTTTTTTATTTATTTTTTTTTTTTGTAATGTTGAACAATTATTGTTTTTATAAACCATAGATCAATGATCAATACCAAAAGCAAAGTAAAAACTTAGAAAACTGGCAAATTTAGTCAAACACATGAACACAAATCAAGTAAGCGAGACATGATGCTCTGTTGCAGATAAAGCATCTCCGGTCTAGCTACGGTACATGTCTGTCGAAGATTTAACGCTGCGCTAACAAAATAGAGCCTAACGTAGTCGCTAGATGTTCGATATGCATAGATACCTATAGACTGGAGAACTACCGGGAGATATATAGCAGCTGACAAGTACATTTAGCTTACGAGAAGCCGATATGACCTTCTGATTCGGTACTAATTCATTATCTTAATGTTAAACTTTCGACAGGTTTGTACTGTAGCAACAACTATCAAAGATGTGAAATCAAAATTTGGAATGAAAGAATCATGGAATTTTGGGAAGTCAAATGAATTCAGAGTACTATCGGAAACAGAAACATCATGCTTATCAACAGTATTGTGATGACGGATATAATAATTCAAATTTCCTAGAATTAATAACAAATCACAAATCACAATCACAATGCAAAGTAAAATCTTTGAAAACTGGCAAATATAGTTAAACACCTGATCTTTCACCAAGGAAGAGAGGTTCGGATGCGAAGTGCTTTTGCTTTTGTTAATAAACATGTACATTCTTATAACCAAGACCACTTAGATCACGTGACAACAAATAAAGAAAACAAGATCAGAGAAATAGATATTGACATCACTAGTGATAAAACTTCTCACTTTGGACAGACGTTGAAGACCTCGAGCCAGAGATTAAGATATGGTATAAGGGTTATTTCGCCTATCCTCTTTGTGCCCGTTGACACATGAGGCCCCTTTTCAGAAAAATACTGTAAATTTATTAATTTAACCATGTAAACAGTATAATTGGAACAAGCAAATTCAGTGTATAAGGATCCACCGCCAGTATGTATTTTATTTTATGATTTTCATTTATTTTTAAAAGGCAATAACTCACAAAAAATGTACAAACTAACTCGAGTTAAGAAATGCACAACAAAGTCAATTAAATAGTGCTCCATAGACTTGGTCCAGACAAGAGGTTTCTGGAAATTACAATTTGAAGGCAAATTTCTAGTTTTTTTTTTTTAATTTTACATAAAAATGTGTAACACGTTATTCGAGCAAAATTCACAGAATGAATGAATTATTAGTTTAAGACTAGAGAAAAGCCAAATATCACATCAGAATTTGACTCCATCACAAGTTGTAGAAACCTAAACTGTTTTAGGTTTTTCAGCTAAAAACCATAACTCCCAGAAACATACTAAATCAATCTGGGTAAAAGATATTCACAACTATCAATGTTGACTATTTGCACTCAATTTTGTAAAAGAGTGCTACGTAGCTTTTGGTAATATATCCCAACAAGAATTGTCTGGACATAACAATTTGACAATGAGGTCATTTTTTCAATTTTGTCAAAATTTAACGCTAAAACTGATAACCAATTATTCGACCAAAGTTCTCGAAATTAATAAATTATTAGTTTAATACTACAGAGAAGCCAAATACCATATCAGATTTTGACGCCAGCCATGCGTTTAAGAAACTTTTACTGTTTAAGGTTTTTACTCAAAGGTCCATTTCTTCCAGGAAATGACCAATCCAATTCCGGATAATGCTATACGCATCGTCTATGATGCTTTGCAATGAATTTTGCGAAATAGTGCTTCATAGTTTTAATGAATTACTAATGACAAGAATATCTTGACGTACGGAAGGGCGTAAGGAATGTAACTCGAATTAACCCCTCTCTTTTTCAAAAGAAGGGGATAATTCGCTTAGACTTGAATAATGATACATCTTATAGATCACATTGTGTCTGACAATGATTTGATTTAACTTGATTTTGAATTTGAATACGCGCTACTACATCATCGCATACATTTCTAAAATAGTGTACTGTTAAAATCAACGCATAAACAGTATATGGCAACTGACTTTAGACATCGAAAAAGTAAAATGTTCGCCAGAATATAAATGATAAAAGGACTTTTTTAGACAAAACAATACTTCACTTTTTAATTTTTGGGGTTCATTTAATCATTGAATATAAATATTTTACCAGAAACAGTTTTCAAGCAAATCGCTAAAAAGAACATTTGAGTCCTTATTTCATTTTTTAAATTTGAATTCCTTTAAAGAAATGGCTTTTATATAATTACTCGACCAATTGTCCGTGTTTGTATGGTTTATATTGCAACTATAAACATTTAACTAGAGATATCAGGTAAATGCGTCAATATTGAATAAGAATTTCGTGAGAAAAATAGTACAATTTCATGAACAAGAAAAAATAACCTTAAAACTTATAATCAGATATTTAATGGAACAAACATAGTATAGTATAGTATAGTATAGTATGATTTGCATGTTTTTGCCTTTAAAAAACGTTTTATCTGTTCTTGTTAATTCTTCTTTTTTTTTTTTTGATTGCTTTGGAAAACAAAATTAGTATTGAAATCAGCTATATGAACTTTTGATTGAACTCTGTGCATTAGGTTCACAATTACGTTTCTAATACACAATCTTTATAAGGACATCTAACATCACAATAATACGGATCATCTGAAGGGACATACTTGTAATCAATATTATTTAATCATTGCATTGATATACTAAACCGTTGTCGATATCGTTATTTCGATATATCGAAACTAAATGTTTATAACCATATACTTTACAAAATAAATTGTAATAATTTACAAACAAATGTATCACAATCAAAAACAAACATACTAATCGGTGTCTAAATAAAAATTCAGAAGCAAAGTAAAACTGAAAAATTAGGTGAAATGTCACCAGGGAAGTGAGACCGCGTGTTCCGGAAGGGTAACTACCTTCTGTTTAGCCACGCCACATGTGTTTTCAAAATTGATACAACAATGTATTATTCGTTTTAATGATATCGATTTAACAAACAATTTTATCGATTTAGTATTTCCTTATAAAGATTTAGTATTTGGTGATAACGATTAAATATTTATTTTAGGTATGTCCCTTCAGAAGCTCCGTACAATACCACAATTACACACTAGTAAGTAGTGCTAAATAACACAAATTGTAACCAAGAGATGAGCAGAACACTTGCGTGATCGTGTAATTGAACTTGGAATTATCTTTAATTTTGTTCTTTACTAACAAAGAATAATAACAAAATAAAGAAAACCCCATAAAGAATCTAAAGCTAATTGATAGCACTTGGTTTTGACCTCCCCCTGACCCGATATGATGGCCCTAGCTAAGTAAACATTGTAATAGTATCTGATATATCTCCTTGTAAAAAGGCTTCACTTTCTCTACTAAGGGGATTTGCTGTTTCCATACATTCTATGAATAATGGCGCTTTTAATCGTCCTTTTGACAGGGAAAGAAGAATGATCTGATCTTAAATGGACACTTAAAAAGATTAACATTGTTGTTTTGTCAGTAGAAAATACAGATAATTAGTAACAAAATGAAAACAGGTTGTATAGCATTTGTATTACTTCATTAGTACTAGACGAGGTAAACAATACAAGGTAATTACACAAAAGTCACAAAACACATCAACACATAATATGTAGTAACTGCATTACCAGTTTAAATTACTTCTGCATCAATGAAAAACAAATATATAGGACAAAAAACTTTGTTTTTAATGTCTCTTGAAAACTTGAATACTATTAAAACAATTCTCAAAAACTAAAGTATACTGCCGAATGAGAAGTATTTCCTTACCTAAATTTGGTAAACATACTTTGCTCCTTTGGGTTATTTTTCAACACCATGAAAAAATTGGTTTCAAAAATTTTGAATACTATTAAAACAATTCTCAAAAACTAAAGTATACTGCCGAATGAGAAGTATTTCCTTAACTCAATTTGGTAAACTTAGTTTGCTCCTTTGGGTTATTTTTCAACACCATGAAAAAATTGGTTTCAAAAATTTTGTTTAAGTAATGCTGATGACTAAAGTATAGTCCGAAACGGTCGTTTATTGCTGTAAAATCAAAACTTGTTCAATATGCAATTTCCCCTTCCGCTTATTGCCACGCTATTTGGAAGTCTTGAATTTTATCCTTTTTTATAAAACTATTATTTATTTCCAAACCCTTTAAAACGCACAAAATTGTCCAACTTCAAACTGAAATATTGACATAACTAAATTAGAAAACCAATGAGTGCCCACGGTCGATGTTGGACCTGGTCCCAAAAAGGGGTACAGCCGTTATAAAAATATTGTTTATAGGTTTTATGTCTCTTTTTTTCAAAAATAATCCTGACATATCTTGGTGCAGTTTCCTTTTTTCAAAATTTGAATTCCGCTGCTGAAGCTAGTTATACAGGCGGACTTACATTTCCCTAGCATACGATCTCATTGCTCTGGTGCAAGTTCAACTGTTTCACTTTATTTGCCAGTTGTCAAAGTTTTTACTATGGATTACAATTTGGACATGCATAGACATGTTTTGTCTAGTGTTGCAGTTGAAAACGTTTCCATATCATCTACTATTTTCTACGGATGTGCTGGAAAAGGTTTAACGCTATATTTATTTTCTTTTTAAAACAGTCACTGAAACTCGTTCTGGACAGGAAAATATTCATCCTCTCGCCCAAGGTATCTCTTTTTTACGCATTACCTGGGCATGTAAACACATCAGAAATGTAAGAATACAATAAAATATACAGTTGTTGAAACGTATAATAACACCTTTGATTTTTCTACAGTTACACCACTTTCCATAATTCAAAACTACACAAATGTCTTATACAATAGCTTGTTATTCTTTCACTAACATGGTAGGCCAAGATACAAGATCTGGTGACTAAATTGCTAAATATGAATTCTGTTTTTTTTTTTTTTTTTTTTTTTTTTTTTGTCAGGCATCATACTGATTCCAAACAAATTATACTTAAGATAACATCAACAAATTGTTAGAGCTTTTGATAGGCACGTGTTAGATAAAATAATTTTCCAACAGACAATTGGTATACAAATGGACAACAAACAGTGTACAATTGATTCCTGATTTTCTTTATTCATATGAAACATAATTTATGCAGAACCTTGTTAAATCTGGAGTGAAGACTGTCGTCAAATTATTCAACCCAACATACAGGTAAATTGATGACACTCTATCTATTTGTAATCTTAAAATTTGAGATTATGTGGATGTCATCTATTCTAATTAACTTGACCGATTCTTCAAGTTATTATACCTCAATTATGACGCCAACAAAAAGGCTACATTTAAAGTTGTATGTTTCATATGCACCGATATACCTACTTCTTCTGCTAATCAGAATGATGCACTTGCTTTTACAATTATAACGCTATAGAAGAGCTTATCTCTACAACGAGGTAAACTACTAAGTCTTACAAATAAATTGTTGGCGCAAAGATATTGTAAGCCTCGGACTATCAAGGCTCTCAAAGTTTTATGGCCGTCATCACAATATTGTTGATAAGTATGATGTTCCTGTATTCAAAAATACCTGAGATATATATGACGTTCCATGGTTCCATTTTCCTTTCATTTTCAATTTTGATAACGCACGTAGTGGGCGTCTCTAGCTAAACAGGACATGCTTACCTTTCCGGAGCACCCGGTCTCACTTCCCTTGCGAGAGTTTACGTGTTTAACTTAATTTGCCAGCTTCTATGCTTTGGTATTGTGGTTTTGTAATGGATTGGTATGTTTGTTTTTGATACATAAACAAGAGCATTATGAATTCGAGGAAATGTTTAAAATGACCGTGTAACAAACGTGAAAAGTATAAAAAGGTGGAGAGCTATGTTTCCGACAGTTAAAACCTGTTTGATTGACCAATACAACGGTCAATATTGAATTCCCAATAGCTTACCATCCCCACTTTGAAAGCAAATCTCATCAAATAGGTTGATATGGAATTTTATTGCAGCTTTCACTACGCATGTCATATAGGTATACAGTAGACGGAACGGTGTCTAGAAGCACACTAGCATTGCCAATTGATATATGTACATATATATGAAATGATATTGAAAATAAATTAGTAAACATTCAAAATATGTGCAAGGTAAATATTCAAAACCGATATAAAACGCAGATATAATTTACAGCTGAACAAAGATTTTATATCGTTTGATAATATGTAACAAGAACTGTACATGGCGGTGAAACATGTTTTACAAAACAAATAAAATAAATAATTCAGTTGTGTTTTAGAAAACATTTTAACTTTTAAGTTTTAAATTTATAAATTAACTTGATTATTTTCTGAACATCTCCCTATAATGAACTGCAGAAATAGCAGAAACAGTTCAAGGAAGAAGAACACTAATTGATTAGCATTATTTGAATGAAATTGGAATATTAAAATGTAGAACTGTAACAGAGTTGAACACAAGATAAAAAAAATCTTTTTTTTTTTAAAAAAATTGGCCCTTCATTATTGTAAATAAAGTGACAAAACTTATTTGATCTTAATTTTGTAAGGCTTTTAATTAAATAAATCTACAATGTTACTAAGTAAACAACATGGCATATTTGTCAATGTTAGTAGATATAAGTAAGTGAATATGCTACACGGCAGCGAGATGGCAAATGCAATTACACACAATGTAAAGCTCATTTGTCATCATTACTCGCTAAAGTAAATCGACTGTCAGGCTAAAGACAGCCTTGGAAATTCAAATAACCTTTTCCATTGATTTGGTATTAAGAGAGCTGTATATTGAATGACAGGGACTTAGCATGCTAATACCGTAATTATTTGTCAAGAGTCATGCCGAGTATTGGGTATCAATATTGTTCATAAATCTTATAAGAACGGATATATGCTGTCAAAACATATAAAAAATATGCAAGTGATAGGTGTACTCAAATTCAATGAGCTGAAAACTTGACGACATAAGTTATAACGTGATATCGAATAGGTATTGAGAGCCTATCACTTTAACATCAACACATGTATAGTAACAATAAACAACAAAATCGTTAATGGGTTTACTGTTACTGCTTAGGTCGAGCTCAAAATAGAGTTATGTGTTGTTGAAAGGGCGTACCTGGCGAAAGGGGAAGTTTTTATTTAGTGCCCTGATCTGAAGTGTCCCAACAATTTGACGTCAGACAAATACGTTATCGTCGGTTACGTCAAAACATAGATTGAGACATGACGTCATTTTACGTGGTTGTTATCACGCCTATTGTTCTGGTACCCAGAAATTGCAAATCCAAGTTGATCACTAGATAGCTAATTCAAACAAGGAAATAAAATAGAGGAGTGTGGTATTCCAGAGGACATCAATATGGCGTAGAAACACGCTTGATTAACATATTTTGGTCGCCTGAAAATTTGATTTCACAATTTTGGTCCAAGCACTACTGATGAGACATTGCATTCCAAAATGGTGTAAAATTAACATCGGTATAATATCAAACACAAATATACCAATTTATGCAATTTATGTCCTAAATTACGATCCCAAAGCAAAGTAAAAACTTTGAAGCTGGCAAATTAGGTTACACACGTAAATGTCCACCAGGTTAGTGAGACAGTTGCTCTGTAAGTGTAAGCACCTCCTCTTTAGCTAGCTACATCCGCCACATCATGTGTCATCAAAATTGGGAATGAAAGGAACATGACACTATGGGACGTCAAATATATCCAGTGAAATTCTGGATACAGAGACTGTATACTTATCAACAATATTGTGATGACGGCTTGCCATATCTTAGTGTCAGTAATTTATTTGTAATCAGCTTCCTTCGTTGTATAAAGTTCTAGTAATGGGCAAAATCTCTACAATATAGTTAAACAAATACACCATAAGCAGGAGAAGCAGGTATATTGCTGCATAGAAAAAGAAAGTTGACAACAGAAAAAAGTCATCACGTTTGACTTACAGCTTCAAATGTAGCCTTTTTTTGGCGTCAATACTGAGGTATACAGTGTTTCATGCGTTCAAATAATGTATACATGTATGTATAGTGCAATAACGTGAAATCAGAAATTGACTTTTAAAACAGTTTATTTGAATTGGTGTGAATAATGAAACATGACATACGTGGGGTGGGGGGGGGGGCATTATCTACCTCAGTATCTACAGAAATTGATTTTGAAATTCTCTGTTTACTTAATATCACAACTGAAATATAATTGCTATGATGTGATCATATACTAGTGTACATATACAGGTTCCACTGTAAGAAATGAAATTGATCATCAAAAAATGTTGTATATCATTTTCTAGTAAGAGTTTTTTTCTGTTTTTCTTAAATGGCTGTAAACTATTTGCATTAGCTTATTATTTGACAAATGAAAAGTTCCAAAAACAATAGTGACAAACTAAGTTAGAAACATGTACTTTTCCACCAAGACCACTGCGGTAGCTCAGTTGGTAGAGTGCTCGCTCCGTAAGTGGAAGGTCGTGGGTTCGATCCCTGGCAGGGTCTGACCCAAGACTTGAAAGTGTGTAGTGACTGTTCTTTCGCCAAGCACTCTGCATTACGAAATGAAAGTCAGGGTTCTTTCGGATGGGAACTTAAAATAAACGATGTCCCGTGTCACGGTGGGCTTGGCACGCTAAAGAACCCTGCTGTATAATGGCATCAGCGCAACACACAGGCAAAATTTCTACACCTTCGCCTATAGCTGGCGACGTCTCGATATAAGTGAAATATTCTTGACTGGGACGTTAAACACCATTACTCAACTCAACTTTTCCACCAAGAAAGGGCAAAAGGGTAAGCACCTTCTGTCTATCTATCTAGCTACACCAATCACTTGTGGAATCAATATTGAAGAGGAAAGGAACATGGAACTATAGGGTGTGACTAAATATTTATTTTGATATGGCACTTCGATTATAAATAATTTGGTTTCTTAAGAAGCATACAAAACAAACATATTCTTTTAAACACCACCCATTTGAAGCCGTAAAACTGACCTCTATCAGAAGACAGGACCGACACATTGCTTGAAGGATAGTCAAGTAAAAATGACATTTATCTAAAGAAGGTCTTTAAACACAGAACCAAATTATATAAAGCCTTTCTATTTTTAGCAGTAAAAGTGTTTATTAGCAGATGATATTAATAAACAGCCGAGTGAAAGAACTTGCACCTCAACAATAAAATGCTGGTACTGTCAAATAAATTATTAAAATTAGTGTGTACAAATGTTAGCTCAAATGATAATTTGGATTAATTCATGAAGACTTTAATAAGCATGGTTGTATTTAATTTGGCACTGGGTTTTAATTTCTATTACTGTATCATTGCAAAAATGGCTAAAATTTGTAAATCAATATGTTAACAGTACACGTATGTAAATCAAACTGTTACCACTGTTACATTAACTCTGCTTTAGGCTAAATTATACATCACTTTAATAAACAAGTACAATTAAAAAATAAAAAAAGTTTAAATAAGAATTTAATTTAAAAATTTTAAAAATTTATACTCTATAGAAAAAAACATTTTAGCATGAATAAAATGACTACATGTATATATCTAACACAAGGGATTGTCATGTCTATAAATAAAGTCTAGATTTATCACAGTCACTGAAGTACTTCTATCTAAAACTGAGATACAGTGAAACCTGTGTAAATAATAAAATACAAAACAAACATACTAATCCATGTCTGAATCATAGTCCAGAAGCAATGTAAAAAACTTTGGAACTGACAAGTTAGGTTAGACACATGAACTTCCAACAGGAAAGTGAGGTCACGTGCTCAGGAAGAGTAAGTACCAGTGGATTGGAGTAATAGAGTTTTATACCCCAGTCATGATTTTTTCCCTTATATCCAGGCGGTCAGCTTATGGATGATAGAGGATAAGTGAACTGCAAAACGTTCTCTGATCACTAAAAATTGGAGTAAGGGGCTTGTGCATAGTGGAAGAAATTGGAATGCCCAGAGAAAACCAACAACCTCTGCATCAAGGCAGTGAACTACCAAACATTCTCAGATCACTAAATAGTGGTATGCAGTTATGGATAGTGGAAAAAATTGGAATACCAAAAGGAAACTACCAATCTTTGGCAAGGGAAATTCCAAACTTTCTCACATTAGGATCTGTCTTAAGTTGGATTTGAGCTTAGCCCATGAGAGGCCTTGTGATTCAAAAGCATGTGTTATGCACTATTTAGCCACTAAATACCTAGTGTAAATAAAGAACCTGTCAACATTCTTGACAGTCTAAAAACCAATATTTTCATATAACCCATGAAAACTGAAAACCTGTCTAATCATGACAATATTTTTGGTTAAGAAGGTGTTATATTACAATATAGGTTCCACTGTAAATCGATTTCAATAAACTAATGATAATCTATAATAAATAAATAAAAATTAACACAACATTAAGAATTAATAATAACAATATATAAGTTAATTAACATTTTGTGTAGCATAATAAATAATGTCACAATAGCGTAATAAATAATGCCACCATACCACATTCTACCCCCTAATGTTTGTGCTTAGAATTATTTCCATTGGCTATAGAATCACATCAGTTGATTTTTTTTTCAGTAAATATGACATTTTTCTGGCAATTTGTGACAGAAGTTTTTTCAAAAAAACGTTTGCATAAATGTTAATAAGTATTGGCCATATTGTACACTGCCTCACTCCATTGTTTTAAATGTCATGAGACATATAGACAGTGGAGAACATTTAAACAGCAAATTGAGTACCGTAATAAAAATTTACACAAAAACAACAACAAAATTACATAAGCACATGTATTTAAACTGTTATACATGAAATCAGTTACAAGCACTGTACAGGTCATCACAGGCTGAAAATCTTCAAAAAATTAAATTTTTGAAAACATTGTTCTGCTAAAGCTGTGTGTTTTCAAGCTAAAACAGGAAAAAAAATTGAACAAATATTTCCTCACATTTTTTATATTTCGCCCTAAAATTTTAAAAATCATAACATAACATAACATTAAGATACCACATTCAAATACTGCAAAATATAACAATTCTATGAATAGAATTTAATTTGATGATTATAATGAAAACCTATGGCATAAATATATTTGTACAATTATTTGTGGATGACAATATAAAGTCATTTTAAAAAGGACTTTCAAATCTTTTTATACATGTAACAATATGTTATTTCTAAAAGAACTTTTAAATTCTGTTAATAAATGTACCAGTATGGCATTTTAAAAAGGACTTTCAAATCTTTTTATACATGTAACAGTGTGTTATTTTAAAAAGGACTTTCAAATTCTGTTTATACATGTAACAGTATGGTATTTCAAAAAGGACTTTTAAATTCTGTTTATACATGTAACAGTGTGTTATTTCTAAAAGAACTTTCGAATTCTGTTAATAAATGTACCAGTATGGTATTTTAAAAAGGACTTTCAAATTCGTTTATACATGTAACAATTTGTAATTTTAAAAAAGGACTTTAAAATTCTGTTTATACATGTACCAATATGTAATTTCTGAAAGAACTTTTAAATTCTGTTTATAAATGTACCAGTATAATATTTCAAAAAGGACTTTTAAAATCTGTTTATACATGTAACACTATGGTATTTTCAAAAAGACTTTCAAATTCTGTTTATACATATACCAGTATGTTATTTTCAAAAGGACTTTCAAATTCTGTTTATACATTTTAAAAAAAGGACTTTCAAATTATGTGTATACATATATCCCTACCATACATCAAACAAACAAGACAAATACATCAACACTCATAAAAACAATCTTAATTTGTATACAGTCACACCTGTCTATAAAGGCCACCTAAGGGAAATAGAAAAAGTGGCTTTTATTGGCAGGTGGCCTTTAAGGCAGGTTTCACTGTAGTTCGTATTATACTTAGGGGCATGTGCTTGTTTATCATTGTTTTATATATATATAATAATTATTTGCATATTTCAAATGTACTTAGTGACAACTAATTTCATTGAAGTTTGTGCCACGTGTGTTTGTGTGTGTGTTGTGTGTGTGTGTGTGTTGTGTATGTGTGTAAAAAGTTTCAGATAAATGTCTTGCATATGGTGAAATACATAGAAAACAAAAAATCCTCAGATGGAGTTTTAGAAACATTTTGTCCCTTTTGGGACTTTTCATGCTATGACTGTTTCTTAGTTACATGTTTTTATGATGTCCTACCTTTTATGCAAGGGAGATAACTTTGTATGACGCCATCATTTTAAAAATTTTAACTTATTTTTAAGTTTTTCAAATATAAAATTATCTCACATAAAGGATAAATTTTATCGACATATTCAGAATTTATAGAAACTAATTTAAATAAACTATCACAGTGCAAACTACCGGTATGTGAATATATATACAAATAGAACAAAGCATGCACAATATAATAATTTAATAATCCATACAAAACAATTGTAAACCAAGAACATTTGGCAAAAATATAATAACATTTCAGGAACAACAACTCTTACATGAATTATCATACTGTATATAGTTACAAAGACTGCTACTTAGTTTGATCTTGTCATGTTGAAGTTTTATCTATCTATAATACTTTAAAGAAAATATGATAAAATAAAATTAGCTCATAGTCGATATTTCGGTTTTACAGTCTTTATCAAGACACTAAATAATTATGATAAAGGCTGTAAAGCCGAAATATCGACTATAAGCTAATTTTATATTATCGTTTTCAAAACGATTTTCCCGTAAGGGAATAATGTTGAAAAGGTTATATTAAAGAAAATAATTAATAACAGCCACATTTGCAAAAAATTGATCATTCCTACATGGATTTGGGTATAGATACAAATCTTGCTACTTAGGTCTTTATCAATCAACCAACTAGTTATGGCACTTTGAAAGGACTCTTTATCAATAAATCAATCAATCAGTCAGTCAGTCAATCAATCAGTTTATCAATCAATCACCAACAAGCTATGGCACTTTGAAAGGACTCTTTATTAATCAATCAATCAGTCAATCAACCTACTAGCTATGGCACTTTGAAAGGACTCATTATCAATCAATCAATCTTATCAGTCAATCAGCCAGTCAGTCAGTCAGTCAGTCAGTCAATCAGTTAATCAATCAATCAACTAGTTGTGGCCAGTCAGCCATTTCTTCAAGATTCTCAATAGACAGATCTTTGACAGGAAATGGTACTTGTTTCCATTTCTTGAAAAGGTTTTTCCTATCCATATTGTCAACAACTAAGAAACTGGCAATTTTCAAGACTGGGAATTGTATGTTCTTATAGATTGACACATTACCTAAATCATATGCACACTTCATACAATTCAATTTACCAATACCAGTTTTGATATCCTTGTCAGAAAAAGCAGGTTTGCTTGTTTTAGTTATATTAACCCTTTCTACTAAATCTCTGCAAATGGCTGCATGGTGTGCTTGTTGAATTTTATGGACTGCTGATGAAAAGCAAATAAAATTGGAACATCGAAAGCATCTCAATTCAAACTCCCCTTCTAACATTTCATGTCGGCCTCTTGTCTTTGCTTCCAGATCTCTCTCTGTCTTAGCTTGCTTTTGAAGTCTTTCCAGTTCTTCTTTGAACCTGCGTGGATCCATTGTGAAATCATCTTGTAGCTCTATTATGGCTTTATTCATTAGGTTTTCTCTGATGATGTTTAATTCCTCCTTTTCTGCGGTTCCTTTACCATGTTCTGCCAGAACTACATATTTGCTATCCTCTGCTCTTCCTCTACCTGTAAATACATAAACAACTAAAAGTTAACAAAATAGTATACATGTATTGGATTAAAGTCTGGTAACTTTTTCACCTCATGATCTAGAGCAGTCTCTTGATAGTACCCAACAACCCCTACATAGCCAAATTTTGTTCACGTGAAATTCACATGAAATGAGATTCATGTGAAATTCACGTGAATTTCATGTGAAATTTTTCAAGTGAAATTTATGTTAATTTCATGTGAAGTTTGCATGAACAAAATTTGGCTACATACCTGTCAACACTAAATTTGGTATGCAACACATCATCTTTTGTGTCAAGTTTGATCAAAAACCACAAATAGACATGGAAGATATGAAGTGGACACAGTATTAGGATAGACAGACAGACATGGTGATTTCTATCTATCCTTTCAAACTAATAAACATAGCACTGTCGTGCTGTTGTACAGCGTAGTTGGGAAAATTGTGTTGTGGCAAGACAGAATATAACCGTAAATTCGGGGGGGGGGGGGGGGGGGGGGGGGGGGGGGGGGTCGAGTCGATCTATGCATAGTCTGACGGATGGTTTTTTTTTTTTTTTGGGGAAAAAGAAACAATGTATCAAACCATGTATTGCTGAATTAAATGGTAGAAAATAATAATTTCATAATATATGAAAAAGACAATCGGTGATTAAAATTTAAACAAGAGGCCCATGGGCCTTAACGCTCACCTGAGGAAGAGTACATATCTTATGCAGAGGTTCAATGGTCAATGACATTAATAAAAGAGAATATCAAAATTTTCAGCAGTAAGGGCCAATAATATGCAAGTATTTTTGCAAATTAATTATAATAATTATTATATAAGTATGCTATATATAACATATCTAAAGTCTAGCTACAATATATTATTTATAAACAGCTAAAACATCTGTATATTAAAATATATTCCAATATACATGCCTATACAAAGAGTTTATAGTTTTTGAGATAATTAACCATTTAAGTATTCGTTTGCATCTATGACCTTGACCTTTAAACTTATGACCTTCATTCATATATCAAAATGATTGTTGTGCAAATGCCTACAATATTCCAATATACATGCCTATACAAAAAGTTTATAGTTTTTGAGATAATTAACCATTTAAATATTCGTTTGCGTTTATGACCTTGACCTTTGAACCTATGACATTCATTCATTTATCAAAATGATCGTTAGGCCAATACGTACCTTATTCCAATATACATGACTATACAAAAAGTTTATAGTTTTTGAGATAATTAACCATTTAAGTATTCATTTGCATCTATGACCTTGACCTTTGAACCTATGACCTTCATTCATATATCAAAATGATCGTTAGGCCAATACCTACAATATTCTAATATACATGCCTATACCAAAAGTGTATAGTTTCTGAGATAATTAACCATTTAAGTATTAGTTTGCATCTATGACCTTGACCTTTGAACCTATGAACTTCATTCATATATCAAAATGATCGTTGTGCAAATGCCTACAATATTCTAATATACATGCCTATACAAAAAGTTTATAGTTTTTGAGATAATTAATCATTTAAATATTTGTTCGCAGCTATGACCTTGACCTTTGAACTTATGACCTTCATTCATATATCAAAATGATCATTAGGCCAATACCTACAATATTCCGATATACATGCCTATACAAAAAGTTTATAGTTTTTGAGATAATTAACCATTTAAGTATTCGTTCGCATCTATGACCTTGACCTTTGAACCTATGACCTTCATTCATATATCAAAATGATCGTTAGGCCAATACCTACAATATTACAATATACATGCCTATACAAAAAGTTTATAGTTTTTGAGATAATTAACCATTTCAGTACTTGTTTACATCTGTGACCTTGACCTTTGAACCCATGACCTTTATTCATATATCAAAATGACCATTGTGCCATTACCTACAATATTCTGATATACATGCCTATACAAAAAATTCATAGTTTTGCAGATAATTAACTATTTTGGTATTCTTGGACATCTGTGACCTTGACCTTTGAACCCATGACCCTGATCTATGTATCAAAATGATCGTCATGTCAATACCTACAAATAACTGAAAATCCTACGCCATTATCACAAGAAATGTTGAAAAGCATTTTTTATCAAAGGTCAAAAACTGGGACATGACCTTGACCTTCGACCCTGACATCAAGTGGAAGAAAATTGCAAGACAAGATCAACAGTGAAAACTCCATACAATTATCTTCAGCGATTATGAAGTTATAACAATAAATGTCTCATTTTAACAAGAGGCCCATGGGCCTTAACGCTCACCTGTGATCTTTGAACCCATGAGCTTCATTCAAATATCAAAATGATAATTCGGCCAATATTCTAATATACATCCCTTTACAAAAGTTTATAGTTTTTGAGATAAATAATCATCTCAGTACTTGTTTGTATCTGTGATCTTGACATTTGAACCCATGCTCTTCATTCATATATCAAAATGACCACTGTGCCAGTACCAACAATGTTCTAATATACATGCCTATACAAAAAGTGAATAGTTTTTAAGATAATTAACCATTTAGGCATTCATTCGCATCTGTGACCTTGACCTTTGAACCAATGACCTTCATTCATATAACAAAATGATCATTAGGATAATACCTAAATATTCTAATATACATGCCTATACAAAAGGTTTATAGTTTTTGAGATAAATAATCATTTCAGACCTTGTTCACATCTGTGACCTTGACCTTTGAACTCATGACCTTCATTCATATATCAAAATGGTTGTTAGGATAATACCTACAATATTCTAATACATGCATATACAAAAAGTGAACAGTTTTCAAGATAATTAACCATTCAGGTATTCATTCACATCTGTGACCTTGACCTTTGAACCCATGACCTTCATTCATATATCAAAATGATCGTTAGGATAATACCTAAAATATTCTAATATACATGCCTATACAAAAAGTCTATAGTTTTTGAGATAAATAACCATTTCAGTACTTGTTTACATCTGTGACCTTGACCTTTGAACTCATGACCTTTATTCATATATCAAAATGACCATTGGGTCATTACCTACAATATTCTAATATACATGCCTATACAAAAAGTCTATAGTTTTAGAGATAAATAATCATTTCAGTACTTGTTTACATCTGTGACCTTGACCTTTGAACTCATGACCTTTATTTATATATCAAAATGACCATTGGGCCATTACCTACAATATTCTAATATACATGCCTATACAAAAAGTTCATAGTTTTGCAGTTAATTAACTATTTTGGTAAACTTGTACATCTGTGACCTTGACCTTTGAACCCATGAACTTAATCAATATATCAAAATGTCAATACCTACAATTAACCAAAAATCCTACATAATTATCACCAGAAATGTTTAAAAAATAGCATTTTTTATCAAACTCCATACAATTATCTTCAGCCATTATGAAGTTATAACAATAAATGTCATTTTAAAAATTACATAATTTTACGCAAAAAACGCGTAACCTATTTTTCGTCCAATTTTCATGAAAAACACAATTTTAGTGTATCTAGGTATCCTGAATCCAAATATCCAATCAAAATTTGCCTGCACCTTTTGGTTTCAGAGAAGAAGATTTTTTTGTCTTTTGGCTATTTATAGTAACGGCAGCCATATTGTTGGGCGTGGTCAAACCCCGAACACAATTTTGAAAGCCTGTTACCCAGGCATAATAATCACCAAGTTTCATCAAATTTGGCTCAGTAGTTTTGGAGGAAAAGATTAAAATGTAAAGTTTACGCACGACGCACGACACACGACGGACGACGGACGACGGACAGTGATAGATAGCAATAGCTCATCTGAGCCTTTCGGCTCAGGTGAGCTAAAAATTACGTAATTTTACGCAAAAAACACGTAACCTATTTTTCATCTGATTTTTATGAAAAACACAGTTTTAATGTTCCCAGGTATGCTGAATCCAAATATCCAATCAAAATTTGCCTGTTTTTTTTGGTTTCAGAGAAGAAGATTTTTTTGTCTTTTTGCTATTTTTAGTAACAGCGGCCATCTTGTTGGGCGTGGCCAAACCCCAAACACAATTTTGAAAGGCTGTTACCCAGGCATGATAATCACCAAGTTTCATCAAATTTGGCCCAGTAGTCTTGGAGGAGAAGATTAAAATGTAAAGTTTACGCACGACACTCGACACACGACGCACGACGCACGATGGACGACGGACGGTGATAGATTGCAATAGCTCATCTGAGCCTTTGGCTCAGGTGAGCTAAAAAGTTGTACCCGATCGTCATGATCGTTTTGTCATTTCGGATAGAGAGAAAGTAGAGTTTTGCAGATCCTACCGTCGCTATGAGGGGGTACATTCTAGCAGTTGTATGTAACTGGATCATTTGCTGTTAATCAGGGTTTTAATTAACTGCTGATTATCACTCGCAATATTCCCGTTTCATGTTAATGGTGAAGTACAGTTGTTTTACCAGTTCCGAATTTTTACTACCGAATAATCTAAAATTTCAATCCCGTTCAATTAAAGGAATCGCAAAATAACTTTCTAAATTTGCTTCTACTTGAATGTATGGGCATTAATTGTTTAAAAATTATAAACTTCAACCGCTTCCTAAATGTATGTGCAGGACAGGTCGACAGATTGTTGGTGACCTAGTTTAACGATGTAAACAAATCGTGATCACGGAAATGCTTTTTTCAAGAAAACATACTACCACGTGCTTTTGAGGACAGGTGTCGATATTTTGGAATCAGTAAACATTTGTATTATTACACCACATAAATTTTATTTCCTCTGCTTGTGGATGGCGTCTGCAGCAGCGCTTATATGAAACCCTGTTCAGAACTGGTAAAACGACTGTATTTAAAATTTGTACACAACACTGTACGAATTATCTCCCTTTCACGAAAGTAAAATCTAATCGATAAACATTTTCAAATATGACACAATTGCCTCAACATCAAAATACGTAATCATAACCTTCAAAATAAATTTAAATTTCCGTAGATTTCACGAAGAATTAATTAAACAACCTGCCGTTGCTGTTCATTTCATAAAAAGTTATGATTTTACATCGTAGGACGCAAACTTCTCGAACTACTTTTTATTGTAAACATGAGATCAGTTCGCCAAATTGCAGAAATTATTAGATGCATCCCGTCGCAATATTTTACTAGATTCCGAAATGTATTCCGAAAATTTATTCCAAATGTGCATATGTAACCAAATGCATTACCCGTCTCAGAATACATATCTCACGATAAAACAGATATACTTCTTTCACGCTCATTTACCAGGCGCACTATTTCCAGGTGTACTCATATCTTATAATTTCATAGCAAAGAAGCTCGATATCTTGGAAGAAAGCGATAGCAATGTACACGTTCACTTTGTTCACGCTGTACAAAAACTAGAGCTGTCTCTAGCCCCCACCCCAAACATTTAATGTTTTTCCAAGACCTTGAACTTTGTGATATGACCTTGGTTCAAGGTCATGACCACACCTTTGGACCGTGAAGATTATTGCTGAGACGCTTTATAGCAGTCATCCAAAGCAGCCGAGATATGGCCCGGACATGATTTTCAAACATACTTTTCCCGCAACCTTGACCTTTCCGATATGACCTTGGTTCAAGGTCATTACACACATTTGGGCCATGAAGATTATTCCTGAGAAGCTTTATGGCAGCTGAGATATGGCCTGGACATGATTTTACATGGACAGTCAGACTGACAGATGGACAAACAGACATGGTGATTACTATATACCCCTCTCAAACTAGTTTGCGGGGGTATAAAAATCCTTGCATAAAAAGACAATAACAGTAGTTAACATTCCTTATGTTAATTACCTCTAGATTGAACCATGGCAATTTCATTGGTCACATGATCATATCTGATGACTAAGTTACATTTCTGTATATCCAAACCTTCTTCTGCTACAGATGTGGCTATAATGAGTTTGTGTGTGCCTCCACGGAAATATTCTAATGTGTTGTCTTGGCCAACTTTTGTCATACCTATAAAAGAAATGCAGAAATCAGTAAACAATAAAAAAAATTAAATACAGTCGACTCTCGTTAAGTCAAACTCGGATATGTCGAAATTCCGGATAAGTCAAAGTAAGTTTTGCGGTCCCAATTTTATTCTGATATAAATATACTGGAATTATATGTTTAAGTTGAAATCGTGTAAGTCGAATTTCCGGATGAGTCGAAGTAATTTTTGGGTCCGTTGACATTAAATCATTCTAAATTTGATACACATGAGTCGAACCGGCAAACTTCTTTGATGTCTTAACTGTCACCTGTCACGTTTGTGCATGCATGATTGAGTTCCCTTTGTCGGAATAAACTGAAGTCCTTCCTTTTGTTACCTTTACCTGTGAAGAAAGAAACCCTTTCTTAATCACCTGACCATGAATCAATAATCAATAATCAGCATTATTGATCTTTAATTACATCCACGCACCTTCGGTCAACAGTGTTCACATGTACACACAAACAGTTACCTCCCGCGTGGGTCATTCAAATTTACAGAATGATTACCTTTGAAGTATGGGAAATGAAAACTTTTCAGTCGAGAATTATTTCATCATTATTTATTTTTGTCATTACATTGTTTAATAGTAAAAACATAAGTTATAAATATTAAAATTATTTATTTTTGTCATTACATTGTTTAATAGTATAAACATAAGTTATAAATATTGAAATAAATAATGATAAAAAATTGCCGATTATGGACCGGAAGTCAACAGTTATGAGAAGTACAACAGAGTTACATCCCATGTCAGGGACTTGCCGATTTTGAAGTCGAACTTCGGATATGTCGAACTACTTTCCACGGACCCAACAAATTCGAGATAACGAGAGTCGACTGTATATATATTAGTCAATTCCTGCATTAAGGCCAGGTCTATATAAGGGTCATCTGCTTTAGAAGCCAGTAAAATTGCTCTTTGTGTTATTTGTATCTGTATATAAGCTGTATCTGCCCATAAAGGCCAATTTTACTGGTTCCCTTAGGTGGCCATTATAGACAGGTTTGACTATGTATACCTATAACATGTATAAGTGTGTGTGTCTGTGTGTCTGTGTGTGGCAATACAGCCAAAGCAGTCAAGAACAAGAACATCAACAGGACCTAGCTGAGTTAATCTCTATTGGCACTCTATACAGTACTTAAATTATAAATATTGCCTTTTGATTTCAAACAACCATCTAACTTCAGACAACCACACAATTCTGAACTATCTGCAACCAAGTATGTTTCACAACAAATTGGGTACTAAAAATGAAAATAAATGAACCTCATGCTTAAAACACCACAAAAGATGCCAAATATTGGCCCAAAGTTAATAATGCCTCCAAGCTTTACTAATTTTAACATGTTTAATAAATAGATTTTTTAGATAAAATGTTTAAATAACGTCAGTTTATATAGAGATATTGAAAATTGATATTGACATTCATATCCATAAAATGAAGTTATATTACTTAATATACATGCAACTAAAATCTGCTGGACAATTTTTAAATTTTGCCAAGAAACATATAAATAGACGGAGGGATGGGAAGCTGATGAACGGACAGACAGGGGTAAATTCTAATGCCCCTTCCCAAAGTATTTGTCATTGGGGCATGAAAAGGTATTACTGATTATACTGTAATATATATAGAAGAAACACTTGCGAAGAAAAAATATTCACGATTTTCAAAATGACTGGTACTGCGAATATATCTTTTCAACAAAAATTTCTTATTTTCCTTGGCACCCTTTCCATACAGTCGAAACCTTGAAAATTTCTTACTGCAAGATAGTTAAGAAGATCAAAGCAGCAAAATTGTCCATCTAATTTCCTGTGGTACCAAGGGTACAAAGAGTTGCTTCCCTTTACCCAGCCAATACTCAATTTTAATACTTTGCAATTGGACGTTTAACTTTGACAGATAGTACAAGTTTCAAAATGATCAAGACAATACTAGTACAATATGATGTACCACTATACAAATCCTTTGTAAAGTAATATTAAAAGTTTAACATTTTAACAATACAAATACATGAATCCCATGAAAATGAAGTTGACTTATACCTCCTACATAGGTTTTGCCATTGGGCACCTAAATTCAGAAATGTGAAATATCATCTTATGTTGGTTTAGATTTGTACCAAGACATTAAAGATATGGAGTGGACACGATACCGGGGTGGATGGCCAGATGACAAACAGACAAAAGGCTGAATAGATAGACAGACAGACAGGTTTCTACTGTAAGTGTAGTTTTTTTAGTGGTGTATTAATTTTTGCTAATTTGGCAGTCAAACATTTTTCGCAAAAAATTTACGCATGCTTAAAATAACACATATTCTCTATCTTTAAGAAGCTTGGTCAGTTTCTGAAATCCATGAATATTACACCCCAGCAAAAGGGTTAGAAAGTACAAAACTGCCAAAAATTAAATCTGTTAAATTAAGTATATTTACAGTCATAATAAATGTATATCCCCGTAATCTTCATTTGTGAGGGGTATAAAAACGTACCTCCTCTATCTGAAGAAGCCTGAGCACCAACAAACTTTACCGGACATAGTTCCTTTAGTCCCTGTGTTTCTTTCATCCAGGTCTCTATGGCTTTGACAAGATCTCTGGTTTTCACGAATACGATACCCCTCATATCTTTATTGACTGTGTAAGCCTGCTGGATCATCTCATTAAGTTTTTCTAATTTTGGATTTTCATGTTCTGGATCAATTGCACAATGTTCTAACAATGGTTTACTTTCTGAAAAATAAAAAGAGAAAGTAAAATGTAGTTTAAGGTTGCCATAGAGATGATTTCCATTTTATCAAGACACTGGTCGTCAGTTATAATTAAAGTTGAAGACATACTGTACAATAAGAAACATTTGCAAGGAAAAATATTCACAATTTTCACAATAACTCTTGTACCACAAAAAAATTAATGAACATTTCTTATTTCCCTTCTTTTTTACATTTTACCAATATTTACTTGAAATATACTAGGTTTAGAAAACCAGACAACTTTTTTTCAGACAAGTAGTTCTTATAAAATTTACATATTCATACATCTGAATATAAATAGAATAGAAATCTTAAACCTCTGTCTTATATATTTGATACTGAACTCAGCTTTAGATTCAAAACTTTAAAAAAATCATTATTTCATACAATACTGGCAAACAAATTCAGCTTAATAACATATATCAGGCATTTTTATACCCCCAGCTTAGGGGTATATAGTGATATGGGTGTCCCTCCGTCCATGTGTCCGTCTGTCCTTCCGTTACACCTTAGGGTACCTATCTCTTATCTGCAACTCCTCCTAAACCCTTCAATGGATTTTCATGAAACTTTCACACAATCTTTGTGATATAATGTAGATGTGCACCTCCTATTTAAAAATTTGATCCGATGGATTTTTTATGTGGGGGGGGGGTATTTTTTGTGAGCTTATGACTCAGTTTTTCTTGTTTATTTTTATAACTATTGATACTTTCCATGAGTTTGTTTTGCTAACTTTACTTCAGACAACTATTTCTGACTTTCTGACTGAAGAATTCAAAGGGCCATAAATCTAAAGAAAATTGGCAAATCAACTCGGGTTAATAATATGTTCATCTCCAATACTCCATGTTTTTAGGCAAAGATTTTATAAACATGGAAAAGTGTATATAGGCAAACAACATTGACCTGTCTGTTTGACCTTTCTTTAGGAATATTCATATAGGAGAATCCACCTATCGCATAGGTGGTATTAAGATTTGAAGTTGACCCGATTTTCTATAACAATATCTTTGAAATAATTGCTGAATTTGGAAATAACAATTTTATTATCTGTGGTGACTTTAATCTTTGCTTGGACCCTGATTTAGACTCATTCAATTCGTACAAATAACCCAAATGCCAGAAACAAATTATTAGATTTTATTCAGGAAAATAATTGCATAGATGCATTTAGAGAGCTTAATCCAAATTTGAAAAGATATACTTGGAGAAGAAAAAACCCTCTAAAACAAGCGAGATTAGATTTCTTCATATTAAGTGAAACTTTATCGACAGATACAATTCAAGCTTTTATAAAACCAGGCTATCGTTCAGATCATTCATTAGTCCAATTACAAATGACCTTGAACGAATTTATTAGGGGAAGAGGATTGTGGAAATTTAACAATTCTTTATTATATGACTTACAATACATTAAAACAATAAAAGAATTAATAAGTAAAATCAAATTACAATATGCAATCCCAGTCTATGATTTAGATAATATTGATAAAATAAAACTTGACGCCGTTTAATTCAATATTAATGATCAATTATTTTTAGAAACTTTATTAATGGAAATCAGGGGTAAAACTATTTCATATGCGAGTTATGTAAAAAAACAAAAAGAAAATCAAGAGACAACATTGATGGATGAAATAAAATACTTGGAAGAAAATTTAAATGATCAAAACTTTGGTATATTAGAGGG
Organism: Anadara kagoshimensis; assembly: GCA_021292105.1. Classification (NCBI taxonomy): domain Eukaryota; kingdom Metazoa; phylum Mollusca; class Bivalvia; order Arcoida; family Arcidae; genus Anadara; species Anadara kagoshimensis. The sequence continues at coordinate 31,185,241 of CM037857.1, forward strand.
TAAACGGGTACAATTAGAGAATGTCAGAAAAGAAAAAATCAAAAGTTCTATCGTTCGATCGCGAGTTAAATGGGTAACAGAGGGCAAAAAACCAACAAAATTTTTCTGCAACTTGGAAACAAAAAATTATTTCAATAAAATTATACCTAGAATAGAAAAAAATAACGGAGAAATCATAACTGATCAAAAAGAAATTTCGAAAGAAATTGGAAGTTTTTATAGTAATCTGTACTCTGAAAACCGTAATATTTTAGATGTAGATTTAAACGACTATCTCAACAATTGTGACTATTCAAAATTAACCAAAAACGAATCTGATCGTTTAGAAGGTGTTATTACTGAAAAAGAAGCTTTATATACATTAACGAATATGAAAAATGATAAAAGTCCTGGCTCTGATGGTTTTACTGTTGAATTTTTTAAAGTATTTTGGAATGACATTGGGCCCTTTATTATTCGATCTTTAAATTATGGGTATAAAAATGGACAACTTTCAGTAACACAAAGGGAGGGAATAATAACATGTATACCAAAAGAAGGAAAATCTAAACACTTATTGAAAAATTGGCGCCCAATTACTCTTCTTAATACGGTATATAAAATAGGCTCAGGGGTTATAGCGAACAGAATTAAACCGACTTTAAATAATATAATTGGTAAAGAACAAACGGGTTTCATTCCAGGGAGATATATTGGAGAAAATACTAGACTAATATATGATATAATGCAATATACTGAATACAATGATATTCCTGGGTTATTATTATTAGTGGACTTCGAAAAGGCTTTCGATTCAATCTCTTGGTCCTTTTTAGACAAAGTATTAACTCTTTTTAATTTTGGAATTTCTATAAGAAAATGGATTTCTAGTTTCTATAAAGATATTAAATCTGCAGTTACACAAGGGGGAAATTTAACAAACTTCTTTCAAATTAAAAGAGGCTGTAGACAAGGGGACCCTTTGTCACCATATATCTTTTTACTATGTGTTGAGATTTTAGCAATAAAATTCGAAATAATGTGAAAATAAAAGGAATTAGAACAAATCTTACTGAATCTAAAATATCTCTATTTGCAGATGATACTTGTCTTATATTGGATGGATCTGAACTTTCTTTACGACAAGCTTTATGCGAACTTGATGTTTTTGCAAACATTTCGGGTCTTAAAATAAATTATGACAAAACTCAAATTATTTGGATAGGAAATAAAAAATACAGTGAAGAGAAACTATGTATAGACTATGACTTACACTGGGGCAATACTCGTTTTACATTACTTGGTATTATATTTGATGTAGATATAGATAAAATTACCAAAATTAACTTCGAACAGAAATTAAATACAGTACGGATGTTAATAAAGTCATGGAAAAAACGAAATCTCACTCCGATTGGAAAAATCACAGTGATAAAAACACTTCTCATCTCACAATTAAACCATTTATTTATTTCATTACCAAATCCAAACCAGAAAAATTATTACTGAACTTAATACAATTTTATATCACTTCATATGGGATAGTCCTACTGGTAGAGTCAAAAGAGATGTAATAAAAAAGGGGAATAAATCCATGTTTTTTAGAAAATTATACGAGAAATGTGTTAAATTTGTTAACGACTTACTCGATATAGATGGAAATTTTTTAGACCTCAAAAGTTTTAACAATTGTTTTAATTGTAATATAAATTTTGTAGACTTTAATGGTATAATTTCATCGGTGAAATGTATGTTGAAAAAGAATAATCAAGCGCCTGTTTCTAAAGTTGAAAATCCATTTATTCCGGTGAATTTAAAAGTATTTTTTATCAGTAAGAAAGGTTCAAAAGACATGTACAAAATCTTGAAGCAAGATAATATGATACCAACCGCAAGGTTAAAATGGCAAGAAATCTTTGAAGATTTAAATACAGAAACGTGGAAAGAAATCTATAAATTAATTTTTTCAACAACATCAAGTACAAAACTGCAATGGTTTCAATACAGAATTGTTAATAATATAATCGGTACTAACGCCTTTTTGTTTAAGATTAATTTAAGAAATGATCCAAAATGTACTTTTTGTAAACAAAGTAATGAAACTGTTATACATCTCCTCTGTGAATGTGAATATGTGCAAAATTTTTTAGAAGAACTAGATACCTGGTTTTTACAAAACAGCATACTATTAGATTTTACAAAACTTCATTTTATATTAGGAGACTTTAGTTTAAATAACAGAATAAACAAGAGGCCCATGGGCCTTAACGCTCACCTGAGGAAGAGTACATATCTTATGCAGAGGTTCAATGGTCAATGACATTAATAAAAGAGAATATCAAAATTTTCAGCAGTAAGGGCCAATAATATGAAAGTATTTTTGCAAATTAATTATAATAATTATTATAAAAGTATGCTATATATAACATATTTAAAGTCTAGCTACAATATATTATTTATAAATAGCTAAAACATCTGTATATTAAAATGTGCATTAGGCCAATACCTACAATATTCCAATATACATGCCTATACAAAAAGTTTATAGTTTTTGAGATAATTACCCATTTAAGTATTCGTTTGCATCTATGACCTTGACCTTTGAACCTATGACCTTCATTCATATATCAAAATGATTGTTGTGCAAATGCCTACAATATAAGTTATACAGGGCTTTGGCAGGTTACACGGTCCCATGTACCCCGTCAAAGATTTATGTACCCTGAGCCGCAGGCGAAGGGTACATTCATCTTTGACGGGGTACATGGGACCGTGTAACCTGCCAAAGACCTGTATAACGTTTTTGTCACCCTTCAAAGCGTTACCAGTTGGATCTTTTTAACTTCCATTTCGTATTTTCTGTGACTTGCGTGCGTTGTCGCCATGTTTGTTTACCGTAACTAGACGTCAGAGATGTACGAGTTACTTCCCTTTTACCGCTAAACGTCGCGTGCTCTCATGTACCCCGGCAGATTTCCGAACATCGTTCCATGTACCCCGGCAAGTTAACCAATCGCTATGCGAGAAATTTCTTTGAAGGGTGACAATATTCCAATATACATGCCTATACAAAAAGTTTATAGTTTTTGAGATAATTAACAATTTTAGTATACGTTCGTGTCTATTACCTTGACCTTTAAACCTATGACCTTCATTCATATATCAAAATGATCATTAGGCCAATACGTACCTTATTCCAATATACATACCTATAAAAAAAGTTTATAGTTTTTGAGATAATTAACCATTTAAGTATTCATTTGCATCTATGACCTTGACCTTTGAACCTATGACCTTCATTCATATATCAAAATGATCGATAGGCCAATACCTACAATATTCTATTATACATGCCTATACAAAAAGTTTATAATTTCTGAGATAATTAACCATTTAAGTATTAGTTTGCATCTATGACCTTGACCTTTGAACCTATGAACTTCATTCATATATCAAAATGATCGTTTTGCAAATGCCTACAATATTCTAATATACATGCCTATAAAAAAAGTTTATAGTTTTCGAGATAATTAACCATTTAAATATTCGGTCACAGCCATGACCTTGACCTTTGAACCTATGACCTTCAATCATATATCAAAATGATCGTTAGGCCAATACCTACAATATTCCAATATACATGCCTATACAAAAAGTTTATAGTTTTTGAGATAATTAACCATTTAAGTATTTGTTCAATTCTATGACCTTGACCTTTGAACCTATGACCTTCATTCATATATCAAAATGATCGATAGGCCAATACTTACAATATTCCAATATACATGCCTATACAAAAAGTTTATAGTTTTTGAAATAATTAACCATTTCAGTACTTGTTTACATCTGTGACCTTGACCTTTGAACCCATGACCTTTATTTATATATCAAAATGACCATTGTGCCATTACCTACAATATTCTGATATACATGCCTATACAAAAAATTCATAGTTTTGCAGATAATTAACTATTTTGGTATTCTAGGACATCTGTGACCTTGACCTTTCAACTCATGACCCTGATCTATGTATCAAAATGATCGTCATGTCAATACCTACAAATAACTGAAAATCCTGCGCCATTATCACAAGAAATGTTAAAAAAATAGCCTTTGGCTCAGGTGAGCTAAAAATTTGATTATAGTCCATATAAAATATTATATTTATAAAACTAGATGTCTTGGCAAATCCCTGTCAATAGATTCATTTAAGTATATTTTGGCTGATGTGTACAATATTGAAAAAAATATCGCTACAAGCAGAAATAATCTAGAAAAATTTATGAAAGAATGGCAACAATTCCACAATATTGTAATAACTTAAATTTATATCTATTTATTATGTCTAGACATCGATGTTACATTGTACTGAATGACTTTAAAACTATTCAACCACCAATTGTGATATTTACGTAAATACTCTCTCTCCCCTCTCTCTCTCTCTCTCCCCTCTCTCTCTCTCTCTCTCTCTCTCTCTCTCTCTCTCTCTGTTAATATTGTTCTATGGATTTATATGTTTGAGTGACTTACAGGTCCTTTGGGCCGGGTGCTACTTTATGTTATTGATTATACTTTACTATTGTATTTGATGCACATGTCACTATAATAAATTACTTACTTACTTACTTACTTACTCTCTCTCTCTCTCTCTCTCTCTCTCTCTCTATCTCTCTCTCTCTCTCAAAAACACATTCATTATGTAAGTTTATATTGTATATATGTATAGATGTTAGAGTATTGTTAAAATATGATGAATGTGAATAAAAAAAAATAAATATAAAAAAAAAAGATTTGAAGTTCATACATGAACAGTGTTTATTTTAAACCTTACTCGCTATGTCAACAAAATAAACATGTGTGTTCCCTATATATAGATAAACTCGTTTATGATAAATATTTAAATTAAAGGTCAAAGAGACAGGTCAATGTTGTTTGCTGATATATATAATGTCAATATTGTGACATATATGCATTTGAAAACACAGTATTGAAAACTTCAAAGGGTCATAAATCCATAAATAATATGTGCATCTCCTATAGTCAGTCTGTGGTGTTTTGGCAGAGTGTTTATAATATCAATGTTGTTACAAATGAAAGCTTGAATATACCAGATGATAACACAGTGTAACAGGAAAGAGAAAAAATGCAGGGTCGGACTGGGGATCAAACCCGGGACCTCCCGCACTATAGGCGAGTGCTCTACCACTGAGCTACCCAGACCACTACACACAGTATTAATACTTATTTGTGTTGATTAAACTCGCCCATGTTTATAAACACTCTGTCAAAATATTGCGGACAAACTAAATCACTGTTGATACTGTTTGTCAAGTTTTAAAATCGACAAAACAGTAATCAACAGTAGACAGATACGCTGCTTACTTTCATAAAGTCGTTGTAGTTTTTTGTCTGTCTCATCAGGTTTGGTGTTTTCTTGCCATTTTGTCAACTCTTCTCTGATCAAGGTGAGAGCATCAATAACTCTGGCATCACCATGCACTATCAGGCTTTTGTTGAAAATCTGTAAAACAAAAAATAATGATCAATTGAAATCAGTTTACGATGTCCTGTGTCAGGGTAGACCTGTCACACTAAAGAACTTTCCATGGTTTGACATTGTTTTTTTCAACAGTACCCCACAGCGATAGTAGTTGTTTGAAATCACTAACCCTGTTGGAATTTGAATATCTAAGGCATGTTTTTAGGTCTAAAAAGCTCTGTATTGAGTTTATGAATGTCTGACCAATTTTTACTAGCCACGGGCTAGCGGGCCTGCTTTCCCTGCATATTGCCCTGAGAACACTACAATAATATCAGCTTCTTCACTTAAGCTGGTGGCATCTCAATGTAAGTGAAATATTCTTGACTTGGACATATAACCCCAATTAATCAACCGACAATAAACACATAAACATGTTTCTTAATGTTTAACTGCGAAAGTTTCTACTCGTGAATATTTCTCAAAAATAAAGTTACTATATAACATACATCTAGATAATTCCGACATGTGATGAAAAATCTTCTTGCAGTCTGGTCATCAATTTTTGCCATCTCTTTCCATAGTCCACTTATCCACTGAGTGTACTGGTCTGCTCCACGTTCTGCTGGTGGCTTTAGGACATTCTCGGCATTTGGAAGAGCCTTTGCATCTACCAAATGAAAGCAGTATCAACTATTTCGATACAATAAAAAATTTAAAACGAAGCCCTGGGGGCTCTATTTTAGCTTCATTATAAGGTGACTTTGTAACATTGTTATATATAGATTTATATAGAGAAGCGGCCAGGCCCAATATTTGTCTTCATGCTATCCATGTATTTGGTGTAAGCATAGAAAGGAAAACAAAACGTGGCCAACTTGATAAGTGACGGGGCATAATATGTGAGTGATATTTTGGCAGAGTGTTTATAAACATGGGCGAGTCTATTATATACAAAAAGGTATTAATACCATGTTATTGTATATATGTAATATGTAGTATATTAATGTCTTTAATTATCATGTTCATGCATTCAGAGCTGCCAACTGACCCGCAACTCGCAGGTCTATCCCGCATTTACACATGAATTCCTGCTGACCCGCCAAGAAGTGGACTGACCCACAATTAAGCATACAGTTTGAGGAGTTGCATTATTCATTCATTACCACTCAAATCACAGCGTATTTGAGTTATTACATGGGTGGACTAAGGGTCTAATAGGGACTATTTTTGTGCCAGTAGTGGTTGAAAAAAATCACATTTGTGACGTGCATATAACATGTATAATGTATCCATTTTTCTGTGAAATTACACAACAGCACACCATTTTGAATCTGTTTATTCCCCCCTCCCCCAGTCTGAGTGGTGCAACCAGCTTAGTGTGCAATACAGCTTAGATCTCAGACAGACCCGCAATTGCACAAAATAGGGTTGGCAGCTCTGCATTCATCTATCAAAACTACCTTTATAAATGATTCCTTTTTACATTACATGTATACATGTTATATAGACTCTTACATGTTTATAAACTTATAAAACACTGTCAAGACATTGCTGACAAACTTTAGCTCAGTTGCTAAAGTCGGATACTGTGGCCTGCTAGCACTGGGAAAGACAACACTCTTGGGTTCAATTTCTTGCTTTGCCTGAGGCATTCTTCACTTTTCTTATGAAACCAATCTAAACATAATTATGTTTCTATATAAGTCATGATTATATGACCTTTATACTCATTATGTCATTAATTACAATTGTGTGAGCGAAATATCAAACAGTGAGAGAGAAAGAGGGAGATCGAGAGAGATTGATTAAATGAACAGGGTTTTATGTCCCAGTCAAGAATATTTCACTTATATCGAGACATCACTAGCTATAGGGCCATTTTTGCATATGGATGTTTATTTCTAAGTACCGAGTGCTTGTCAAAAGAACAGTCACTACCTATTTTAAACTCTTGGTCAGGGCCCCGGCCAGTGTTTGATCCCATAACCTCTCACATACAGAGCAGGCACTCCATAGTGGTGCAATAGAGAAATAAAGATTAAGAATTACTATTATAAACATGTATTTACATTCCGATTTACTCATATACTTTTCAACTGTCTCCATTATTTTCCTCAAAACTCTTCCAAAGTAATCCTTCGTTCTTCCATAGACTTTAACCACATCTAGAAGGATAAATGTTAGATGTGAAAGGCATTACAAAATTTCATATCTTCATTATAATTTTTTTTTCCAGATTTTCTGATTATTTTACTAAAACTTTTCATATCTCTACATCAAACCCTGAGGGCTCCGCCCGATATGGAATTTACTGACCCTGTATAAACCATATTAGGTCACCAATAGACTGTGTAAATTAAAGAGTAAAAAAAATCAGGAAAACCAAGTTTTAATACATGTATATATACAGGTTATAGAGAAATGGATATCTGAAAGTGTTACTTATATTCATGATATTTTTAATAAAAAGAAAAAAAAGTGAATTACAAGTATAAAATATTTGTGGCAGGCTAAACATGATTGTTGACTAGTGCCGCCAGTATACAGTATTTTATTAAGATTGGAGATGTCCCAAGTATGAGTAACGTTTCTACTGTTTCCCTTTCATGTTCTATATTTGAAAAAAGGACTCATAAATATTAACCCACCTTCCTCTGGGATGTTGACATGCTTGCTGAGTTCTTGTCTCTCATCTCTCACTGTTGCTAGTTCGTCTGCATCTAAATTTGCCATTATTTTCTTCACCCACTCTTTAGCTGTTCCTAAGTGTTTAGCTTTTCCGACACCAACAGAAGCTGTCAAACCAACAACCTGTAAGAAAAATGTTTAATTCTAACATATTTAATAAAGTAAAACCTGACAATTCTCCATTTCTTGACCACAAAAAGATAGCTTTTAATTTTCAGATAAAATAGGATATTTTAAAAAAACCTCACAAACTTCTGAAAGTTTTTATACAAAACCTGCAAAAGTATTTTTTAACAAAGTGGGATAACTCTTTTTATCTCTGACTAGATATAACTAACTCATGAAATCCAATTTTCACTTTTGCTGAATTTAGAAAGAGACAGAATTAATCCCCCCCCCCCCCCCCCAAAAAAAGGGCCATTTGGCAAATTTTTATAAATCAAGGGGAAAAAAACAGAAAAAAAACTTGCAATTGAGTATAATCTGTAGTGATGTAATTCAAGATTATACTTCTAATGTCCAAATTTCTCAGATTTATGTAAAAAATAAAATAAATTTACTATTTAAACATTTAAAGTATTTACAGATTTATGAAAAATGTAAAAATAAATAAATTCTGATTTCTAATATGGTAGAGTTCAGTTGAGTAATTTTGATTAAAGTCCCAGTCAAGAATATTTCACTCACATCGAGACGTCGCCAGCTATAGGCGAAGGTGCAGAAATTCTGCCAGTGCATTGAGCTGATGGCATTATACAGTAGGGTTTTTTATCCTGCTAAGCCTTCTGTGAACTTTATTTATTTATTTTAAGTTCCCTACTGAACCTTTGCAAAAGAACACTCACTACCCACTTTCAAGTCTTGGTTCAGACCCAGTCAGGGTTCAAACCCATGACCTCCCACTTACAGAGTGAGCACTCTACCAAAAGAGCTACTGCAGTGGTAAAAAATACTACTGTACAGGAAACATTCTCTGGAAAAAAATATTTGCGATTTTCATGGTGACTCTTGTATCTTCTCTGCAATTTTTTTTTTATATCTCTTAATTTTAATTTCCCTACAGTTGGAACAATGAAAAATTTCTTACCACAAAATAGTTTAGAAGTTCAAACCCATGAAAGTTTCCAATGCTATGTTTCTGTTTACCTGACCAGAATTTGAACCAATGACCTACCACATATGTTAAAAGCAAGCAATCTACCAACTGAGCCACCACATTGGTAATGGGTGGCGTGGAGTAGAGTGAAGTAATATAATTTAACTGCCCAATCAGGAGTACTTCACTTGTATGAAGGCAGTCAGTTCTGGGATGTTGGAGGAAACCACAATACCCAGAGCAAATAATGGACCTTCCTTAAAAGAGCAGACAAAAAATGTCAACCCCTAAATTATTGTTGAATTTGGTAGGGGGGGGGGGGGGCACAAGCAATTCCCTGCAGAAGGCCAGCTGTGTCCATCTCTGAATCATGCTTTATATCCATATATTGCTGCATGATGACACTCGAGTCTTAGACCAAGCTAGAGTTTGAAACCCTAAATTACTGGATAATTTGGTTAGGGGAGGTAATTGACATATCGCTGACCACGCCCACAATGTTCCCACAAAGGTCTGACATGCTTGAAATCCATGCAAAAATAATGAATACTCGGCCTGAATTGCGCCGTTTAATGACGCCACTGACACTCATACGTCATTAGTTGCTGTCACGCTGCTTTGGTACTGTGATGGCGGCCTTTGTCGGAACACTGTGGGCATGGCCGGCGATCTGTCAATTCCCTGCGGAAGGCCAGCTTTATCCGTCTCTGGATCATGCTTTTTATTCATATATTGCTGCATAATGACACTCAAGACTTAGACCAAGCTAGGGTTTGAAACCTTAAATTTAGTAAGGGGAGGTAATTACCTGTGGTAGGCCAGCTTTGTCCGTCTCTGGATCATGCTTTATATCCATGTATCGCTGCATGATCTGATTAAATGGATGTTTATAAGCAGTATGATGACACTCATCAAATACCATGAGGGTGAAGTCCTGTATCCGCACATCTCCATTTGCTAATGAGTTGACTAGAATCATGGCCGTCACAACAAGTATGTCCCTTCTACATGGCAAAAAAAACAATGGCAATTTACAAAAGATGAAATATCAATATATGGGTATATATAAAAAGATTTGTTGTTGGACCATTTTTATTTACAAAAACAATTAAATTATTATTATTATCAATTCAATGTCGCATTCAGAATGAGTTATTCCTGTGCTCCAGGGTAACATTTTAATATTAAATGCGCAGATAAATACAAATTCAGTTGTCCAAATTAAAGGTACCAATTTATGCATCAAACACCTTTAATAAAAAGAAAAGTTTATGTTTACATTGGAAACCAAAATACTAGTATCAGCTGCTACCGTAACAGGTGTAAAGTTTGCACTGACTGAGTAGAAGGACAAGGTTAAAAATTATATTTTGGAATGGACAGTCCAGGACATTTTGCCTTTATTTTAGACAAGTTTTGCAAAATATTACCGTACTTCATAGTTTTGGAGAATTACTTCCAAGGAGAAGTGTCTAGGTAGATGGAAGGACGGACAGAGGTGCCAATTTACAATGAAATACCCCTGTTTCTTTGAAAGGTGATGGACAATATATGGTGTACTCACTTATCTAACCATTCAGACAGTAACTGAAAATTTTCTGTTCTCTGTGAGTCACCCGTAATGAGCTTGACCGCTTCATGTAAATGTTTCATACAGACTTTGGACTGTTGGTCTGCTAATGCATTCTGCTCAACAATAAAAGCAACTTTGGCTATTTTCTTCCCTTTCATCTTTCTGAAATGTTCCTGTCAAAAAATACAAAAAATATACACCATAGATCCTCATTCGAATGTAACGTAACAGTATGTAACGCCAAATTCTGACTGAACGAATGGTGACAAAGAATCTGTTTCATTTTCAGCATCTCTCAATTTATCATCAAAGCAATTGATAAAATCAAAATCTGAGTGAACGAATGGTAACATCAAATCTATGTTTCATAAAAGGTCTCCGTCAATTTATCATCAAGTTAATAATGCCAAAATCTGACTGAAACAGTGCTCATTCTATATAGGCCCACAGGGTCATAGATCCCTTACTTTACCAAGTGGCCCCATTGTTGGTACCTTACTGGGCCATATTTAACATTACTGTGGATCACTTTTATTTCGCGAGAGATTTATTTTCCCATAAATTTGCGACTCATCTCATTCGCGAATTCAAATATCATGCAAATATATCCAGAACTCAGATGTTTCTATGTTGACATACATATGTTGTATTCGATAAGATTCCAAACGCGAATTCAAGTATTCCAAATAAGGCCAAGACAGTCTTGAAAAATAAGTAATCTACAGTACTTACATGAATGCAATAAAATAATGTTATAGTGTTTTAAATGAAAGGTTTTTGAAAATGGCCCCATTAAAAAATCCTAGATAGAACACTACTGAACAATCTTATATGTTTCATTATATCTCTCCTTTGATTTATCTTCAAAATAGTTTATAACAATCAACTCTGACAGAACCAGTCTTCATTTCAGAAGGGGCCATGGAGCCATACATCCCTTATTTTGCCAAATGGCCAAATTTTGATACCTTACTGGGCCATATTTAACATCAAATTAATGCAAAAATGATGCTAAAGTGTTTTAAATTTAAGTTTTTTAAAGGGCCCCCTCTAACAAATTCTAAATTGAATACTGCTGAACAAATGGTGGCAAACTAATATGTTTCATTATAAGTTCCCCATGATTTATCATCAAAACAGTTTGTAACACCAAAATCTGACTAAACAAATAACGGCATTAAATCTATGTTCCACTGATATTAAATACCTCTATTATCTTCAAGGCAACATGTGTTTTTCCACTTCCTGTGGGTGCCACTATGATACTGTTTTTGCCTTCCAAAGCAGGTCGTGCCAATTCTACCTGATAACTTCTTAACTCAAACGGTTCTTTGTCGCCCTGATTTTCTGGCCGTTGATTGTCAGCTCTGGAATACTTATCTGGGTAAAAAATCAAAAAAAATTTTAAAAAATATATATTTTCCAATAATATGATATCAATGATAAATTGAGAATGGTTCTTTGTTGCCCTGATTCTCTGGCCGTTGATTGTCAGCTCTGGAATACTTATCTGGGTAAAAAATCAAAAATATTTTTAAAAATATATATTTTCAAACAATATGATATCACTGATAAATTGAGTATAGTTGTTGCAAATTGCAGCTTTTAATTCCACAAAAGAGAACTGAGCATAATGTAACTCAATAAGTTTGCCAATTTACTTATCGCAACAATATTTTGAAGACCAAAAATCTCTTTCTTCTATAGTTTTCTTTATGACTCTCCCATCAATTAATTGCTAAACTCTTTTATATTGCCAGTATTTGATTGAACAAATTATGGTGACAATGAATTGAGGATTAAGTATACTGGAAAATCTTGTATTCATGGAGGGATTATTTGTCATTATTTTTGTGGGTTAGTAAATATATCAAATTTAATGACACTGATCTTTTTATTAAGTCAAAGATTAATCCAATAACAGAAGTTCCTGTGAGGCATGAATTTTTACAGCCGTAACTTTAGAATGTTAGTACACTTGTCTGCAATGTAACTACTGACTGGTAGCTCAGTTGGTCGATTGCTTGCTCTGTAAGTGGGCGGTCATGGGTTTGAACCATAACCTGGTCTGACCCAAGACTTGAAAAAGTGGTAGTGATTATTCTTTCGATAAGCACTGAGCATGAGGAAATGAGTCACATTTCTTTTGAATGGGAACTTAAAATAAACAAGGCCCGGTGTCATGGTAGGTGTGGAATGATAAAGATCCCTGCTGTATAATTTAATCAGTGCAATGCACAGGAAAATTTTCTGTACCCTCGCCTAAAGCTGGCCATTTCTCAATGTAAGTAAAATATTCTTGACTGGGACGTTAAGCACCATTACTCAACTCTCAACTCAACTTGTCTGCAATGTGACAGATAAGCATTGGTGACTACTCAGTCCATTATACTAGTAACTGATTGAACCAGTAGAAGCCAAAGACAAAAAACCTCTTTCAGACTTCATGGACTTGCAGTTGACTGGGATTGAACCCTTTGGCATGATACAGATATTAATTTGAAGGCAAATGCCTTAACCACTCAGCCAAAGTGGCACAAAAGAGACTGAAAGTTAAAGCTGACAAAGAGTTAGAGCTCAAAATATTTTCAAATGAATAATTTCTGCTGACGGACTAAGCATACAGGAGAATATCAGAAACTCAGTATGCAATACTTTTGTATTGTCAGAAATATACTACTGTCTAAATTTGCTGTTAGTTAAAATATGAAAAATCTTCAAAAACCGAGGTATACATGCTCATGCAAAGTATTTTCTTTATTTTAGCTAAATTGGGTTAAATATATTTTGGTCCCTTTGGATATTTTTTCAACCCCTTAAAAATGTTGATTTCACAAGCACTACTAATGAGGAATTGTATTCCGAGACTGTCGCCTAGTGCTGTAAAATTAACACTGGTAAAATGTGTGAAATAATACCTTCTCTCTTGATATTAGGTTCCAGTGGACTATTGTTTGGAAACTCTCGGTCTATACTCTCACAAAGGTTATCCACAACATTTGTATCCAGTTGCACTCCAATGGATTTATTGTCATACATATGTGACTTCTCAATACTGCTATCCTGTGGTAAACTCTGCGATGTTGGTGGTACATTTTGACTTCCTAACTTATTCATAGAACTAGTTGAACCAGAATGGCTTAGCAGGTTAACATTGGTATCAGAAAAATTACTTGAAGATTGAGCTATTTGTTTCAAATGTGTTATTTCATCATCATCATCTTCATCTGCATTTCCTGTAGAAACTGACTTCTTGGTTGTTTCAATGTTATTCATGTTTTCAGCGCCCTCAACTACTCGTTCCTGTATAGGCTTGTGGTGAGCATCAAAAGCTCTATCCATCATTGAACCACCTTTAGGATTGAGATCTGATGAAGACATGCTAGATAAAGAAGACAAGCTGAGGTCTTTATAGGTTTGGTTAAATTCGTCATCAATGCTTAAAGGTGTAACATTTGGTGCATTTAAATCATTATTTTGATAGGCTGATCCAGCGGCTGAAAATACACAAATCATCAACATATTAAATTTAATGACAAGAACTAATTGACAGAATGCTGGCTACGCCCACAATGTTCCAACAAAGGCATGCATGCTTGAATTACACACAAAACGAATGAAAATCAGCCTGAATTGTGCCATTTAATGATGTCACTAACAGTACTAGTACATCATCAGTTGCAGTGGTGCTGCTTTGGTACTGTGAATGGCAAAGTAGCTCAGTGGGTACAGCATCCCATTAGTAATGGGAAGATCCTGGGTTCGAGTCCTGGTTTGGCCACTGCATTTTTCCCCTTTTCTGTTGCATTTGGTGGCTCGTCTAACCCTGGGAAGTAGCTGACAAACAGCTTGGTCACAGGGTGGTAGTTTGTGGTTTTTTAACTCCCTTGAATCGAAAAAGGAAGGAGGGAATGTGGGGTGCTGGTAGGTTGAATTAATTCATACAACTTCAATGAAAAATACAAAGGGAGCTTATGAAAATTCTATTAAAGTTACAAAGGGCAAATAATTCTGTACAATCACTATGAATTAAAAACTGTCAAAATTAAATTATTTCCGCTGCTCAGAGGAGAATCAGTTTTCAAAAGTAATGCTGTATTACAACCGGTACCTTGTAAAGTATTTTCTCTAATGGAACCATAACTTGAATCTTGATGACTTGAATATGACTTCTTATGAAAGCTGCTGCCATCATCTCTGCCTGAAGCCTCTGTCCTCTGCATCTGAATCTCTGCAAAAATAAAAGAAATAATTAAAATAAAGGTTATTACAATTATGAAGATAACATTTTCTTCAGTCAAAACATTCATGTCCATTAGCCAGTGATTTTGTTAAATTTCTTAAAAACTACCTTTTGCCTTTTAAATTGGGAAAATTTGAAGGTCCCAAAAACATCAAACTGCATTATGAATTCCAACAATTTTTTATTGGTTGGGTCTGATATGGCATATGACATGAATTTCACTGTTTATCATATACTTAAACTGTTTCCATTTAGAACAAATGCATGCATTACAGACATTCATCCAGATTATGACACACAATTAAACTTAGCCTCAATGGGACAAAAAATGCATTCCTCCAAATAATTCCAGTCACAAAATTCAAATAACATTCATCCTCAGGTGAACCTTTGTAATGCATATATGCCATGGGATGATTTTCAATGATATAGTTATACAAATGTATATCTATTTGGTTAAAGTAGCCTGATATCGATAGTGATACGACTTTTCTAACCGAGCACATGTGGTCGGTGATACTGATTACGTCATTTTAGTCCTAACTGAGTAAACAAAACAACATATTTACTACAAAGTATATGATAAAATATGTTATATACTTACTTTCGAGATAATCTTGATCCAGTTCTTTAGCTAAATGGAAATATCCTTCAGTGTCCATTAATGTTTGAAGAAATATGTAATACCAGTTGCTACGGTGACGAGGAATGCAGTCTAATAGCACCATAGTTGCTTGTATATACCCTTCATTTTTCTCGGCACATCTAATTCGTTGACAATCTTCATCATTTAAAACATCCCTAGCATAAAGGTCCATAATTAACTCTGAAGGAATTATTTTTTTATTTAATGTCTGTGAAAACAAATGGATAATCCTGTAGTGTCCCTCATGATCCTGCTCGGCCAACTTTCCAGACAGAACATCTAAAATTATCTTGTAACCTACAATGGAAACAAAAAAATTCAAAAAATTAGGATTCCCCACCAGAAGGTATTTTTTGGCGATTTGCATTGATGTTCAAGGGGCAATAAGTCCCAGGAAATGTGTAAAGGAAACGAAGTCACTTTAATGATATGTGCATCTGCTATCAAGTTTCATGAAATACTTCTTTACAGTTTCTGAGAAATACTACTGATGTATGAAAGGAGGGACAGAAACTCAAATTTAATATTCACTCTTTCCTTGAAAGTTTGAGGATAAAAATAGAATGAAATAAATGGATTTATGCTTCCAATGTTCTATAAGGACTGCATTTTCAAGAGTCAAAATTTTTAGACTTAATATTTTGATGGTTTTTTTCATCTGTGTAGGAACTTACATATTTTACTAATTACTTATAGTAAGTAAACAGATCACAAAATATTTTCCTATTTTCATTTTTCATGCACATTAGTATATCCTGTTTTTAGTAAATATTTTAATTTATTTATGTATTTATGTTTGTCTGTGGTGTGTGTGGGGGGAAGTGGTCAGTTACATTATGATCCATGTCACTAGACCACTATGGTAGCTTAGTTGGTAGCATTCTCGCTAAGTATGTGGGAGCCTATGGGTTCAAATCCAAGCCGGGTCTGACCAAGACTTGAAAAAAGGTAGTGACTGTTTTTTTGCCAAACACTCAGCATTTAAAAATAAAAGTCACAGTCTCCTTCAGACTTAAAGACTTTAAAACCAATGTCCCATGTCATGGCAGACATGGCACATTAACGAACCCTCCCTGCACATTGCCCTAACCAATAGCTGGTGACATCTTGATATGAGTGAAATATTCTTGACTGAGACGTACCGGTAAAATTGATTGATTGATTGATTGATTGATTGATTGATATATCAATCAATTAATCAATGTCATTGTTTGTCATACTTAACTACATACCTGCATCTTTCAAAGCTTCTTTAAATGAGCGCCACAATCCTGGTTCATCTCTCTTCTGAAACAATATGTTCAAGAAGAATTTTGTACTTTCTCTATGTTCACCCTTTCTATGTAGCTGTATTATTCGAGATTTTTCCTCTGGTAAAATAAAAACAAAAAATATGTGCGGTACATCTAATCAAATAACATAAATTACAGCAAACCTATCCTTTAAATGCAACTGGCAATAAAATGGTAAAAGTAAAAATGGAATTAAAATATCTCCAGGCCTGAAAGATCAGTTATTGATACATGGTGCTTTTCACCTTAGTCAATTTTTTTTCAATTACAGATTCCCTAGATAAAACCGCTGACTTTCAGCGAGTGCATTGACAAACTTTCTCACACTAGGAGTGGGATCTGCCCCCTAGTGGGATTTTGCAAAACTATGTGGTGCGAGACAATGTGATCTATAAGCACATGCTTTAGACCACTTGGAGGCCTTATTTCAATTGTGTAGTGCCTTGAGAAAACCTCCGACCTTCAACAAGCTCACTCACTAGGATCTGTCCTCAAGTGGGATTCAACCTAGGCGTATCGTGGTTAAGCAATATAAAAAATGTCTCACCATTGCTAGAGCAAATGATTTAGCCTACAATTTATATAAGTGTCATTTGGCTTACCAAAGTATGGTTAATAAGAATTGAAAAAAACAAAGATTTAAAAAAAAAACAATAAAATTTTCACAGTTAAATTAAGTTTAACTCAGTTAAACTTAATTTAACTGAGATAAATTGAGTTTAACTAATTAATGTGACTTTCGAATTCCATAGATGCCTGTAGTTAAGGTAGTAATGGTGTTTAACGTCCCAGTCAAGAATATTTCACTTATATCGAGATGTCACCAGCTATAGGCGAAAGTGCAGAAATTTTGCCTGTGCGTTGCGCTGATGGCATTATACAGCAGGGTTCTTTAGCGTGCCAAGACTACCTAGACACGGGACCTCGTTTATTTTAAGTTCACATCCGAAAGAACAGTGACTTTCATTTCGTAATGCCGAGTGCTTGGCGAAAGAACAGTCACTACCCACTTTCAAGTCTTGGGTCAGACCCGGCCGGGGTTTGAACCAACGACCTCCCACTTACGAAGCGAGCACTCTACCAACTGAGCTACCGCAGTGGTCCCTGCAGTTAAGGTGCCCATATACAAGACTAAGGAAAATACTAAAAATGTTTAGTACAGTAGAACTTTGATAACTCGAACTTTGATATCTCGAATACCACAGATAACTTGAAGTCATTATTTTCTCCCGACCAGTTTTCTATATAAACTATATAAATTCAACTTCGATAACTCAAACTTCTATAATTCAATACCCCAGATAACTCGAAGTAATGTTAAGGTGCAAAGTTAAAAACTGTATGACAAACAACCTTCTAAAACTCGAAATATTTTAACAATGACTGATAAATAGAACATTCAGTGAAAGGGGCCATTAGCTCTCGGCTTCTGTTCAGTACAATTGATGGGTGATCAATGGTTCCGCTACTGTATTAATTAGTATCAACTAAAGGATTAAAGGATTAGTAACCTGTGCCGTAATGGGCAATAAAGTGTAACCGTGTACTCCTTAGTAGAAGCTGAGTTTTGTGCCATTGGTGATAACAGCAAATTTTCAAGTGATTTATCCAAACTGAATTTTAACGACTGACACCTTGTATGCACACTAATTTTATAATTTCTATAACATGTGTGTCTTGTCTTGGGTATATATTATTTTGATTATTACATACACTGTACATGAATATGTTTTCTGATTCAGTTCTTTGACTGCATTATGATCAAGTATTGGAAATACACATTTTGTGTATTTAATGTATGCGTTTGTCGTCCTCAACAGTCCTTATAAAATCATAATTAATAAATAAATTTTAATTCATTTATTATTTTATGCGATACATATTACACTTGTGTATGGGTAAACTGTTAAACGCAATCCAGCATATCTCCAATAGAATGAATATCTCCTTGTGTCGCCATCCTTCAACTTCGAAAACTCGAACACCCTGATAACTCGAAGTCATCATCGAAGTTCCGTGCACTTCGAGTTATGGAAGTTCTACTGTATTGCTAAAAACTTCTGGTTTTCTAGTTGTAGAAATATTACCAATAGTTTTTAACAGGAGGCAGGCTGAAGTAAAAATTCAAATGAACAATAAATTGATTACAGGCTGACCAATTCGACAGATTTATCAGTTTTTGATGGATTTGTTCCATGAAAAAGGATAAATGGACGGATAAAATGAAAAGGTCTTATTAGACAGATTTTTTCCATGTTGACTGGGGTTTTTTTCTTTGGTTTTTTTTTAATTAAAAGTACATGTACCAAAATCTCGGACATTTTCAGTACCGTAACTACCTATGAGGCAACCGAGGCAACTGCCTCAGTAAAAATTTAACAAGTACTTTTTCGCACAGAAGTGATATTTTGAGAGTTTAAACTTCTAAACTATCCTCTAACCTGAATTACGAGGTTTATTGGTGTGGTTAAACTAGTTTTTATGGCACAAAACCTACAACAGCTGGTCTAGTTTTGAGCTTTCCTATTATACTGTATCATAATGCCTTCCGTACATGTGAAAGATGTGTAAAACATTGACTGTTGGTACTGTTTTTGCATGGAAATTGTAACCAAAACCAAACACTTAATGATTAAATAGTACCTAAATGGCAATCTTGCACACTGAAAATGTACCAATCTGGACAAATAAAAAACTGTGATTGGTCAGTCTGTGATTATATATTAAATACAATATAAAATCATTACAGCTCTATTCAACCAATATATAATATTTACCTCGATTTAAAATTTCTGGTAATAATGAAACAATATCAATTGCGTGTAGAGTTTGTGTAATAAAATCTCGATACATATCTAATAATTTGAACATTTGTTCTGAATCAAGATTCAGTGACATTAACATGGACTCTGGGCCTGGCAGGTTCAACAATTGTTCACCCATTTTTCAACTATTTTCCTCTTCTTCTGAACTCTAATAAAGTAACGTCTGCGTGTTATCTTTATCCCTCCTTCTTAATATATCATATACGTTTGAAGGAATTCCCAGATGATTTGGTAATTAAATTCAGACTAAATTCTAGATTTACTCTGGGGAATGTTTGGAAGAAAACCATTTTTCAAGTTCTACTTTCGGTTTTTCCAATCACGTGACGTTTTAACTTTCGGTATTCTCTTGAATTTACTTACAGTAACAGACGAAATGTCCTACTTTCGGTTTGTAAAATGACGTATTTTCTTTCGGAACCATTCTAATTTTTACCTTATCTGTCAGGATACTACGATTTTCTGAAAATAAAAACTGTGTAACTTTTTAAAAATAAATCCGAAAAATACGTGTCGAGACTTTATTGATTTTAATGACAAAAATGCAGTTTTAAAACAATGATCTTATTGTTATATTCTGTATAGCACGAACGATCTAATTAAAATAAATAAACAAATCTTAAAAAATAAAATAAAATAAAAAGTAGAAATAATAATAAGAGTTAGACCCCTTTGGCCATTCATAGAACACAGGATCAGCTAGGCCTCAGTGGCATAATTTTAAATCTGTATTATTTTCTTAATTTTTAAGATAATATATTCAGGAATTTAAGGTGGCATTTGAAGAACATTTCTAGCTTAAAATATGTATATTTAGTTTTGTCAAATATAAAGATATTTATTAATAGATCTGAAAAAAACATTACCAATGCAAAATTTTGCTAAATTTAAGTCAAGGAAAATCTTATTTAGGAAATGATAGTAAAACTTGGACCATGTTACTGTATTAATTTATCATCTCCCCGTCTCTGAGAAAAAGGATGATATTAAATTTGAGTTTCCCGCCCGGTCCTTCCTTCCGTCAGAAATTCTTAGGAGGCACTATAATTATTTCACGAATCTTGGAGCAAAGCATGAACATTGATAGCAGATGCGCATATCGTTAAACCGAGTTCGTTTACTCATTTTCCTGGGAGTAATTGCCCTTTGAATATAAGTGCAAATCTTTAGAAAAAAAAGAACCTGCTGGCAGGGTATCCTAATTGTTGTTAAAAGTTTTGGACTGTTATCTGATAACGTTATGACTGGACTGGAGGCGCAAGAAGTAAATCGATTTTATTGCATTCAAAATTTTGGTTAAAAATATTTATAAAATTCAGTAAAAAAAAAAAATAAAATAAAAATGCATCCACTCAACTCAAACAACAAAATTCAATGCGAAAAATTTGGATCACTGAGGAGTAGGCCGAATTCTCTGCCCTAACGATGGGAAGACATTTTTGGTAGCAATATCAATAATGTCTTACCAATCGTGACACGTACACATATGTACCAAGTTTCTTTAATATTTCATGATCCAGAAATGAGATAACGTTATTATAAAAAATGACATTATCATAATTTATAGTCCTGTTGATAAATGCGATGTTCCTCACTCTGTTTAGTTTCCTGTTGTAATTTTTTGCAGTCATTTTTAAAATGGAAATTCATCTTGACAGGAGGATTATTGCATGCCATCATGGTAAAGCTTGCTTTATTACCATTTTTCAAACCGAATAAAGAACGTTACTTTCCCTTTTACTAAACACCGGAAAACCCAAACACGGCGGATCTTTCCAATGCTTTAAGCACCAATACCCGTGTTGAGATAGGCAAAATAGGCAAATGTACATCACGTAATTCAGTTTTGTACTAGGACACTAAATATTACTTACATAAACGTACATTAACATGTAATAGCATCGCCAATAAGACGACTGCCTGTCCATTAAGACTGCTGTTTTAAGGTACGCTTACTTCATATTTTAACCACAGGCGTTTGATACCGTAACCTTAAATACAGTCAATTCTGTCTATAATGGCCACCCATGGGAACCAGAAAAAGTGTCCTTTATGGGTAGGTGGCCTTTATATACAGGTTCAAATGATATGGAAAAAGAACAACTGGGATACAATTTTACTGGCCTTTATCAGCAGGTGACCTTTATATAGAGGTGGCCTTTAAGGCAGGTTGGACTGTAACATCTTATGAATTTTTATTGACCGTATCAAGCGCCTGTGATTTTAACTAATAAAACCTTTTATAACAAGACCATCCACCTGTTTATATTTCTTTGGTGACTTGGTTGGTCTTTATACTTGGTGAGATCCATATCATATGTCATATCAGACTGAGACTCCCTCCCAATATCAGACCGAGGGCTTTACCCCGAGGTTTTATATTGGTCGAAGTCTGATATGGCATATGATATGGATCTCACCAAGTATTGTATTATTATTAAGGATATTATTAAGGATATGTATTATTCTGTTTATCATATTTTTAAACTTTTACCGTTGAGAACAAATACATGCATTACAGACATTTGTCCAGAATATCACACAAAATTCAACTTTGCGGCAATTAGACTAAAATGCATTCCTCCAAATAATTTCATTCGGATAATAATCCTCCTTATCCGAATTCGAACCTGCCGATGATAAGGCGTAGGGATCATCGGAGATATTCTAACTGATATAGTGATTAGTTATGTTTGTTTTGAGTAGCCAGTCCGACATCGATATCAGACTGGTGATACGTCTTTTCCGACCGTGCGTGTGCGGTCGGTGATACGGATGACCGTCATTCTAGCCGTATCTGAGCATACAGAAACTATGTATTTGCTACCAAGTATGTGATAGATAGATTCTACTGTATATTTCTTAACAAATTTCACCTGATAGGCGTTAAAAGACAAACAGTAACCACTAATAGCCACGACCTCTCAAAATACGGATAGAGCACTGTTCCTACTGAGGTACCGTAGTGACTCATTAGTGAGATATTGTTTTATTATTTAGGTATAGTTTTATAACCAACACAAACTAGAACTGTCATTGAAGCTGACTTAAACCCGTGCAAAAGAATTGTCATTGTGTCACGGACCTTGAATTGTACAGGCCAAAAAGCGTCTCATGTTGGTTTGGATTTGTGCCATGTTTTGTCATTGTGCCACGAACCTTGAATTGTACAGGCCAAAAAGCGTCTCATGTTGGTTTGGATTTGTCCATGTTTTGTCATTGTGCCACGAACCTTGAATTGTACAGGCCAAAAATCGTCTCATGTTGGTTTAGATTTGTGCCATGTTTTGTCATCCATTGTGCCACGAACCTTGAATTGTACAGGCCAAAATCGTCTCATGTTGGTTAAGATTTGTGCCAGGTTTGTCATTGTGCCATGAACCTTGAATTGTACAGGCCAAAAGTCGTCTCATGTTGGTTAAGATTTGTGCCAGGTTTTGTCATTGTGCCATGAACCTTGAATTGTACAGGCCAAAATCGTCTCATGTTGGTTAAGATTTGTGCCAGGTTTTGTCATTGTGCCATGAACCTTGAATTGTACAGGCCAAAAATCGTCTCATGTTGGTTAAGATTTGTGCCAGGTTTTGTCATTGTGCCATGAACCTTGAATTGTACAGGCCAAAAAGCGTCTCATGTTGGTTTAGATTTATGCCATGTTTTGTCATTGTGCCACGAACCTTGAATTGCACAGGCAAAACATCGTCTCATGTTGGTTTAGATTTTTGCCATGTTTTGTCATTGTGCCATGAACCTTGACCTGTACAGGCCAAAAATTGTCTAATGTTGGTTTACATTTGTGCCATGTTTGATCAAACTCATATAGGCATGGAAGATGTGGAACGGAAATGATATTGGACGGAACCTATGTACACTCCCGCAAACGAAGTGATATAGTGTTATATAGTATAGTACAGACCTGTCGGAAGTGTAACACTGAGCTAACGAAAATGAGGCGAATCACGGGTGTTAAGAGGCCGAAGTATGGATACGTAGTGCCCAAAAGCTGTCGAGAGATAGGTGGCACTAAGCTGTAGTGATATAGCTAAAGATGAGCCAAAAATAAGCTGTGCACTGGGCACTAATTCGTCAGTTTGGTGTTTAACTGTCGACAGATCTGTACCGTAGCTTTAAACATGGATGCTATGGATGCTTTATTGGATTAAAAAAATGAATTGTATAACCATTGAAATGTTCTGAAAGCGTATACATGTAAGAACACTTAATTATTTTTCCTTTTATAAGGTATAAATCATTTAAGAAGCGATTTATTATGACCCCAAGTACGGTCGTGTTACATGGTATATATAGCAAAGGACTATCAAAAATTTAACGCCAATCTCAAGAATAAATATCGGATAGGCAGCTTATCTCGACCCCTCGTTAGCTAACGATGTTTTACTGGATTATCAATCTTTAAAGCTAGATTGTATCACTACAGTAGCTAAGTCGGTAGACCGGTGCTCGTTCCGTATGTGGAAGATCCTGGGTTCGAACTTCAGTCGAGTTTTACCAAGAAGAGAAAATAGGTAGTGACATGCGGGGTCCGGGTCCTTCGGAAGAGACCACAAAAATCGTTGTCTGTGTCACAGCAGCCGAGGCACGTTGCAGGGGATATTTCTGTAATTCCATCTATAGCTAATGGTGTTAAATATGAGTGAAACGTTCTTGACCAGGACGTAAAACCCCACTAAATCAATCAATCAATCAATCAAGCTAGATTGTACTATACCGACAGTTATTCGGCAGCTGGTATTTATTTTTCGACAGCTATTGAGTCACTAGCTGTCCGAGGTCATATCTCGGCCACTTGGCAGTCGAACTTCGACATCTTTTTGCATAAGTTAAGCTCAGTGTTAAACTTTCAACAAGTCTGAACTATAGCTACATTGTAGGTTCGCCGCTGACCACGTGATACCCCCTTTCTTTTAAGGATCAATTATTTCCATATGGAAGGATATCAGTACAAACTTACGTTATATCTGGAATGGACGTTAACGTTTTCAAAAATGTTAATCGGTGTTGATCACGTGGTACATATAGAGGCATTTTAAACCCCGTGGACTCTTGACACATACATTCACGTCAGTGGTATAACATAAGTATAAAAGACAAAAAGAGAAAATTGTAAATAATTTATGAATACATATTTATTCGTTTTGATTGTTGAAGTTTTACATGCCATTTCCAAGCTGCTAATAAATTAAGAGGGTCGGAATACCCCGGTGAAGTGAAAATACGTTGTATGCAGATGTTAAAAAATCTACATTTCTCGGTCATAAAATTTCTATTATGTGTCGCGTTTACTTTTAAACTGTAAACTAAAATGCCAATAAATACATCGTCAAACTTAATATAACTTGTGAACTTGATATAGAATTGAATATCTTTAATAAGCTCCATAGAAAGCACGACAGCTCCACCTCTAACAAAGGGAGGGTACTCGTCAAAAGGGTACTCTTTCACAGAAACGTACCATTTCCATTCTTTCCTTGGCTTTATACCAGTTTCAACACTTCCCAAATATAAATATTTGTTTGTGGAAAATTTTGAATCCATCAAATACTTCAGTAAAAGCCCTGTTGATACAAAATGGTCGTCATCGACCAATAACACATATTTTGCGCCAGAACAGTGTTTTATAGTCCACATTAATCCCCCTATGGTTTTTAATGTATTATTGGAATATCCATCTTTAAAGTTATATTGTACAATGTCCTTATATTGGCTATGCTCTTCATTTATCGATACCCTTTGTTTAAGGTATTGAGTATCTCCTAATAGAAAAATCCGTCTTATTGGTAAATAATTAACATAGGATTCATTTCCCCAAGTCGTTCTAATAGCGTTTCTACGTTCGATATTCTCTACCGCTGATTTAACCAGGAATAAAACAAATATGCCTGTTGTAGTCTTATTGTATTTATGTGAAAGGCCATTAGCTTTGCGTTGATGGCCAAGTTGGCACTTTTCCCAGGATGGAGATTTCAGTAAACGATAAGGGAATCCATTGGACCCTTTAGAGGAGGTGTTCCCAGATTTCTTAAACTGGTTAATTATCATGGTAATGCCATCCAAAGTGTAACTTAAGTTAGAAAATGGGATTTCCCGGCTATTATCCATAAATAAATCAGGGTAATATGACCGTCCTGTCATGAAATATCGTGTGTCCAAAATTATCACAGCCAATATAACTGCCAGGAGGACATACGTACGCACTCTCTTAAAATAACACTGGCACAATCGACGAGTTCTCATAATTAATTAAGCAACGGAGAACAGTCAATGAGACATACGTGCATACAATATTATTGTACTCAATGACCTCGCAAAATTAAATATTAATACATATTAAATTTCCCTCGAAGTCTGTAAAATCCTCATCATGATTTCGACACTATTATTAAACATAAAATTCCAATTTAACACAGTACAAAATTCAACAGTGATAGGTAAATAGCTATTTTGTGTTTTCTCAAAGTCCATATAATTGTAATCATGATTTTGACACTTTTAGTCTACACGAAGTTCCTATTTAATCACATTTCAATTGAACACCTCTAGTCCTTAAAATCCTTAACAATATGTAAACAACTCTGTAAAGGTATATAGGTGCATTTAAATAAAATGCTAAGATTCTGAATACCAGATACACTGTTTTAAATGAGCTAAAACATATTACTTGAATTCCAATAATTAAGTCTTGAATCTGGCACATATATTATTAATAGTTTGATCAGTATATACATGTATGTTTTTAGCATATAAAATTCAAAATGATCAGTCATTTGGAAAAGCACAGTAATAAAACTCAAGATTGTCGTGATATACTTAAACGCTATATATCCGTTAACGAGACACAAATCAAATACTAAACTCAAATCACTTGTCCGCGGTATTTTTTTAGACTGGCATTTTTACAACTTCAAATCCAATATATTAGTCAAAAAATTAATCACTTTTCACAGAATTTTTCAAACTGACATTTTTATAACTTCATATCCGAAATAATAGTCATTTAGTCATTTAAACAAACTCGTTGATATATGTTTAAGCATGCTTCTTGCTCTGCACTTGTGCACACATGTATCAGATTTGTACAATCTAAACTGTTCAAGTAGTTCACACTTTACAGGTGTATATTCAACAAGTCAATTTTTTAAACTGGTCTCTGCGTTGGTACCAACTTTACAAGCCGTTGTTATAGTCACTTAATGCTAATTAGTACATTTTGTAGTAGATACTAGTATTTTAAGGGTGTAGTTTAACCAGTTTTAATTTATTTTTTTAATCATGCACATATTTATAACCAGAATTCCATTATACTTTAGAACTAATGAACCTTTGTTATCACAGAAACCATGGCCACTTCCAACCTAAGTACCACTCGATGAAATATTCCATTGGTGCATTTCATTAAGGTCTTATTATGCACGTGTTTTCACTTAAATCACTTCCAATCTACTAAGCATGCAATATAATCAAGTTAAGGTTTTTTTTTATGCACATGCTTTTCGCTTAACTCACCTCAAATCTACTATCCAATGCAATATTCCGTTCGCACATTTATCAAATTAAGGTCTTATTATGCACATTTTATTCACTTTAATCACTCCCAATCTACTAAGCATGGAATTTTCTATTGATGCATTTTCGCCACTTTATATTCAAAAGTCAATAAGGCACTAACAAAAATGTCTTTAAAAACAACTTTGTATTACAGTTGTCGCCATCGCTGTTATGTCGTAACACGATGATTAGTAAGAGAACTGAACTAATGCCCGGTTTCGCTTGTAAAAGTACTGAATATGAATGGTGTGATTATATAATTTAACGCATATAAATCACTTTCAATCTATTTACTCATATTTTGCCACTTCGTCGATAAAAACAGTATTCCTTATGTAAAACTGTACTTTTTAACACACGGTAAACGATCGATACCCTGGCCCAGTATAGGCAAGAAACGATAAATAGAGATAGACAATCGAGATAGATTTACCATGTTCACGTCACAAAATATGAATAGTTAAATAGGTAAACCACCTTTAAATGAGTTGATTTATTGTGTTTTAAATTTTTATTTTTTTTAAAAAAAAGATATTTAAATCGATCATTGTGTATATTTTATTATTATAAGAATATGTTATCTTACGTCATAATTTTGATAGATACAATGTAATTCGACATAGAATAAATACCATATATTTGATTTTTTTAACGTTGACATATTGAAATATTGATCAGTTCATATTTCAAAATTACAAAGCATGTTAAAAATACTTCAAAAGGTTAAATAGCTTTATCAAATTTAAAAAAAACGGCTTGTTTTATGAGCTGCACAATTTTTGACATTTGGTATTTTATAGCAATACAGCGCAGACCTGTCGAAAGTTTAACACTGAGCTAACGAAAAAGAATCGAAGCTGAGTTGTCAAGAAGACGAGATATATGGATACCTCGTGGCCGTAAAGCTGTCGAGAGATAGACCAAAATAAGCTGTGTATTGGGCTCCATTTCGTCAGCTTGTTGTTAAACTTTTGACAGGTCTGTAAGGACTGTAAATATTTTAATAATGCTGTTCAATAATGGTCGTTCCAGTGTTTGGTAGACCTTGATTATTCTTAAAATGTATGTTTACCATTGTATTGTTAGCTTGACCGACTACGACGAACATCTGCCTTATGGTATGTTATTTTTTATATTGCTACCATCGTAAATAACATACCATCATTAGCAGTAACATACCAACTTTAAGGCAAATAATTCGGCCTAATTGTCCAACAGGCCACATGTACTCATACAGCTCTGTCAATCTGCATTCTTAGCTGATTGATTGATTTAAGGTAATGTAATGTCACAGACAAGAATACTCATTGATATCAAGAGGTCCCCAGCTATAATAGAAATAAAAGATGTTTTTTTCTTTTGCGGTTCGCTCAGGACATTGTACATAAGTGGGATTGAGATTGATTGGTTGGACGATGTGTAATGTCCCAGTCAAGAATATTTCACTGATACCCAGACATCACCAGCTATAGACGAAATAGTTTTTTTTTTACTTTGGACAATATACAGCAGTGAGTCTTTAGCGTGCCACACATACCGTGACATTGGGTATCAGGTTTAAAGTTTTTTCCAAAAGACTGTATATCCAATATTAACTGAACAAAAAGAAATGAAATTTGAAGCCTGTCTCTGTGGTTTTGATAATAAAACATACCAAATAAATTTTTAGTTAATTAAAGTGTTGAAAATTTAATGCCCAATCCGTCTTTGACCTTGGGTATAAAATACAACTGGGTTTTACTAACGATTTTAATAATAAGTGCGCTAAATAGTTATTGATTTATCCGTAAATTGCCGATATATATCAAAAACATACATATTAATCCATGTCTGTTTTGCACAAACATTTTCTATTTTGTAATTTTTTACCATATTTTTAAATCATTTTTTTTACATATAACTGTATTTACATACAATACAGGTATGTCGAAAGTTTAACACCAGGTTAACGAATTATGTCATATTGACAGCTCAAATCGGCCCCTCGATTGCTATGTTGTCGACATTAATTCTGCAGCCGCTGTCTATTAGCTTTTCGGCCATTCAGCAGCCAGATTCGACTTCTTTTTGTTAGGTCCGTGTTAAACTTTCGACAAGTCCATATTGTATACAGATACAAGAAAATGCCAAATCTACGTATAGTCTAGTGCAACATTATTATTGTCATCTAAGTGGTAAAACAATTACTTGTACTGCTAGAGTATCTTCAGAAACAATGTTATGAAAAACGGTTGTTGGACCAAACCCATGAATAAGTACAGAATGTACTACGTAACCGACGCCTCATAAGTATTCGCGAAAAAATAAAATGGCGGAAATGTATTTCAAGCCATTTTTTCGCTATGACTGCGTTATTGAAAAACGATGTGTTATTTTGAGATTGTCCCAGTGTAGAAAAAAGTTCCATTCATGCATTAATGATTGGTGACATAACGCCGAGTCGACAGCTCCTTTCTATGGTGATCTGTTAGGGCCATTTAGACATTATCGCTCATTCACGGCTTTAAAAGCGAAGTAGCGATAGTACCATCGCTCCTTCGCCATCGTATCTTCGTCACTTCGCTTCTTCGTCATCGTATCTTCGCTCCTTTGTCACCGTATCTTCGTCACTTCGCTCCTTTGTCACCGTATCTTCGTCACTTCGCTTCTTCGTCATCGTATCTTCGTCACTTCGCTCCTTTGTCACCGTATCTTCGTCACTTCGCTTCTTCGTCATCGTATCTTCGTCACTTCGCTTCTCCGTCATCGTATCTTCGTCACTTCGCTCCTTTGTCACCGTATCTTCGTCACTTCGCTCCTTCGTCATCGTATCTTCGTCACTTCGCTCCTTCGTCATCGTATCTTCGTCACTTCGCTCCTTTGTCACCGTATCTTCGTCACTTCGCTCCTTTGTCATCGTATCTTCGTCACTTCGCTTCTCCGTCATCGTATCTTCGCTCCTTTGTCACCGTATCTTCGCAACTTCGCTTCTTCGCGTTCAGGTCGAAGGTGCAAAGGAGCGAAGGAGCGATAGTGCCAATTTTGCCCTAACAGAATACCATACATTTCGGCACCTCGTTAGCTTTGCCGATCGCTGCTATCTATCTCTTTGTACATGGAGCCTTTCTTTCTACATATATATATATACCACTCGGCAGTCGAACTTCTACTCTTTTTCGCTAACACAGAATATATATAAGTTTAGAATACAACACATAGAAACTAGATACGTTTTCAATTGAATTCTTACAGTGTACTCTTTATACCCGTAAAAGTAAAATTAAAAAAGAGTGATTTCAATAACTTTAATTTGAAGATTTAAAACTGGGCCAGTCATGCATTTATTGTGTTTTGTTCATTTAAAAGGCTGAAAAAAGACTACAAGCGTATCAAACTAAAGCCGAAAAACCTCGATGACCTCATATCTGTTTTGATGAAACTACACCTTAGTTACCTATAATTGTATAAGAAAGCTACAGCTAAAAAAGCTACAAATCAAACACGTGACAAGAAAATCATTCAAAAAATTCAAAATGTATAATATAAGGTCATTCTGAAATAATATGCACAACATTTTACAGTGATATCACAATAATACGGTGGCTGAATGAGGTCATGCATATCACAGAGGCCAGTTTCATAATAAAATTTAAAAAATACCCCTAAGTATATAAAAAGGGGTATTTTTTAAATTTTATTATGAAACTGGTCCCTGTGATGCATATCATATCGCACGTGGAATTATTACGTACGTACGTGCAAGTCTTTACGTGCGTACGTGGAAAAAAATTTCTGCATGGCCCTATTCAGCCACCGTACGTTTTTGATTTTTCAAAAAAATATAAGCACAGAAAAAAATGGCAAATTTAGTAAAACGCGAACTTTCAACAGGGAAGTTATAATTATATCATGAAATGATAAATTCCTTGGCTTGACTGTAGTTTTACTGGAGGCATATTGATTTCACTTCTCAGCTTCAGTATTCATTTGCTGGTTACATAATTGCTTTAATATTGGATGTAACATATTGAAGATTGTATCATTATTGTTTTCATTATATGTTGAAAATTTTAAAATCTGTCTACATATCTAAATTTGAACGTTTTATAGCAGAATGGTTTTTCACAACTACATGTAGATCAATGTTCTTTCAGTCTTTGGATTGTGGATGAAACAAGATTGCACAGAGAGGACCACAAAACTGGCATAAATGTTTTCATAAACTAGTTTGAGGGGTACACAGGGACCAGTTTCATAATAAAATTTAAAAAATACCCATAAGTATATAAAAGATCACGATGATCGGACACAAATTAAAAAAGTAATGTAGAGTTTTGTCGGAGCACCTACACTTGAAAGATCCGATTCGTTGTTCCCCTTTACTCTTTTTTATATACTTATGGGTATTTTTTAAATTTTATTATGAAACTGGCCCCTGTGGAGGGGTATATAGGAATGACCATGTCTGTTTGTCTATCTGTCTGTCCATCCGTGTAAAATCATGCCCGTGCTGCATTAGACGATTGTTATAAAACTTTACATGAATAATCTTAATGGTTCAAAGGTGTGTCATGACCTTGAACCAAGGTCATATCGGAAAGGTCAAGGTCGCAGCAAAATATTAAACCCTTGTAGATGTGGGGGGCTCTCAATAGACATTTCTAGTTAGGATTTGCTGGAGTGGGATCCGAACCTGAACTGAAAGAGACACTTTGATATATAAGCAAATATATATAAGCTTTGGATCATTTGACAACCGATTCTGTTGTGGCCATGGATATTTCAAAGATTCTGATTGTATAGCTTAACTTCAGAGCAAACAATAGTCTTTAACATAAATTTAGCAAATTCGGCTTATGAAGAAACTTTTTTTCAAAACTAAATACAATATACGCTTGAACTTATTCTCATATGACACTTATTCTAAATATATTCAAAATTATCAATATCATTAAGTCAAATGTGCCAGATTTCAGATATTTAAGGAATGATTTTGAAACTGGGGCTTGAAGAGTAGTACATTACCGGTATTGTAAACTATGGTTCGAAAATTGTGACACCAAGACTAAAATCTAATCAGAAATTTCGGACTACTTAGACTAGTATTATTAACATCTGGATAATTCAATTGAAACTGAGTTGTAGCAAATATTTACGGATCTACTATGTAATGTAATTTAAAATTTAAATAATATCTAAAACCAATGTACTAGTGTTTAAACTTGTAACATCTTATCATACCATATTTCATTTTTAAACAAATGATGTTTGTTCGTCCTTAAAAATAATCAAGTTATAATTGTAATGTCAATTTTGATTAGAAAGGCTTTTATAATGTTAAGTGGTGTCCGTAAAGTTGTTCTTGATAAAATATGTGAATACTAAAGATAAGTTAGATATTGATATCCAGTCGGTTAAAAAAACGGATACGCTGGTAAACTCTATTTTAGGACAACGACAATATTTTATTGACTGTTTGAATGGGGTTTTACGACCATGTCATGAATATTTCACTTATATCGAGACTTCATCAGCTTAAGGTGAAGTTGCAGAAACTTTTTACCTTTGCAGTGCGCTCAGGGCAGTGTACAGGAATGGTTCTTTAACGCGTCCCACCTGTCGTGGCACTGGGCATCGGTTTTCAGATCTCTACCAAAGAACCCAGTGACTTTCATTTCTAAATACATAGTGCTTGACAAAAAACACATTCACTTAATGTTTTCAAGTCTTAGTCAGACCCTCAGTTGGTAGAGTGCTCGCTCCGTATGTGGGAGGTCGTGGGTTCGATCCCTGACCACTTGAAAGTGGGTAGTGACTGTTCTTTCGCCAAGCACTCGGCATTACGAAATGAAATTCACGGTTCTTTCGGATGGGAACTTAAAATAAACTTGGCACGTTAAAGACCCCTGCTGTATAATGCCATCAGCGCAACGCACAGGCAAAATTTCTGCACCTTCGCCTACAGCTGGCGAAGTCTCGATATAAGTGAAATATTCTTGACTGGGACGTTAAACACCATTACTCAACTCAACTCAACTCTTAGTCAGACCAAATAGGTGTTCAAACTAACGGCCTCTCACATGCGGAGCGAGCAATCTACCACCTGTACCTTTTAATTGTCTATATCTATGCTTTTGATAAGCTGTCTCAAAATATGTTGCCTTATGTTGTTATACCCCCGCTTAAAAAGTGGGGTGGGGTATATAGTGATAGGGGTGTCCGTCCTTCCGCTACATCTTAGGGTACATATCTCTTATCCGCAACTCCTCCTAAACCCTTCAATGGATTTTTATGAAACTTTCACATAATATTTGTGATATAATGTAGATGTGCAACTCCGATTTAAAAATTTGATCCGCTGGATTTTTGGGAGCAGGGGTAATTTTTTAGCTTGTGGCTCACAGTTTTTCTAGTTTCTTTTAATTTCGCTTTTAGCTCACCTTACCGAAAAGTCGAGCGAGCTTGTGACATTGTACAGCGCCATTTCACCTACAGATGGTGACGTCTCGATATAAGTGAAACACTCTTGACTGTGATGTAAAACCTCATTCAATCAATTAATGCAAAATACTACCAAAACATTTCGTAACAGGTCCCTAAATGTATTCTGTGTAATAGATCCTATATATAGTTTGTCACTGAAACTTCGTTCGAATTATAAAGAATTCTTTAAGCAAATATTTGTTATATTGTGTAGGTCACACACACACACACACACACACACACACACACACACACACACACACACACACACACCTACCTGTATATAGAGTCAAACCTGTCTTTAATGCCACCTCTATATAACAACCAAAAGCCAGTAAAATATTATCTCAATTGCTCTTTATTAATGTTATTTGAACCCGCCGGTATATAAAGGCCGTCTGCCCTTAAATGACACAGGTCTTGGGTTCGATCCTCGGCCGAGTCTGACTCAAGACTTGAAAGTGGGTAGTGACTGTTCTTTCGCCAGAACAGCATTACGAAATGGATGTCACGGTTCTTTCGGATGGGAACTTAAAATAAACGAGGTCCCGTGTCACGGTGGGATTGGCTCGTTAAAGAGCCCTGCTGTATAATGCCATCAGCGCAACGCACAGGCAAAACGTCTGCACCTTCGCCTATAGCTGGCGACGTCTCGATATAAATGAAATATTCTTGACTGGAAAGTTAAACGCCATTACTCGCTCACTTAAATGACACTTTTATTTGTTCTTTTTTGGTGATCTTTATATAGATTTGACTGTATATGTCATAATATACTACTTAATGGGGTATTTCAACCTCATTGCAGAATTTTTTTGTAAATATTTGCCTTTTTTCAGTCCTTGACCTTGTACGATTCATACCAAGTTTACTTCTATATTCGTACCAAGGCACTAGTTAGAAATCCATTCAACTTTAATATATACATGTTTAGTTTGATCATTTATTTTTATTATGTCATTATGTATCTTAATGGTGTTTATTCTGCCTTTAAGAAAATATTTATATATTGTATATATATTGACAAGACAAGATTTTTAAAGTATAAAAGTTTGTAAAATTGTTGAAGTTGTTGATATTAACTTGGTAAAAATGAATTGCATATTTAAAGTCAGTAAACATCTACCAAAAACGCCAGTGAAGAAGGTATGTGTATATGTACCTATATAATAAGGACAGTAATTCCGCTTAGTTAAACCATTTAGCTTAGTTTGTAGAGTGTGCTCAAGATCCAAGGGTCAGTGGTTCCAATCCCGACAGGGATATGTTATAACCTTAAGCAAGTTACATATTGCTACTGACTCACCCAATGTGAGGGTAATGGGCCGGTGGGGCAGCAACCTCTGCAACTTCTGTCTCTAAAAGTCGCTCCGAGTATCCGCTCAGCACAAGGCAGGCATATCCATAATACACACTGTCAAAAATAGTTACATCGGGGTAACCTAATGTAATCTGACTGAGTATGGCACTGCACTGCGGAGATTGAAATGTGCCCATACAAGCCTAATGCTTCCTAAATTGTCTGATATAGAAAGGAAAAGTATATTATAGTGGCAGGGCCTCTGTGGCCAAGTGGTGTATAACAAGCGGTTGTAAGTCAGTGCTTTTCACTGCCTAAGTTTAAACCCATTCGGACCGTTGGCAGAGTCTAGCGTGAGAAAAGGTGTCAGTTTGCTTGCTTGGTTACTTGGGTTCCCTCCATCACAATTCCGGAACTTACTGCCTCGATATTTTAAGTGAAATAATTTATGATTTTGGGCGTAAAACAATATAATTCCACTAATAGGTTTGGTTTAAGCACTAACTTGTCCAAACCATGTATAAAACAATTTAGTACTGCAAACTAAAACACTGAAGGTACCTTCAACTAACGATTTTTATAGATAACATATTCATAGTTTTCCAACAAACAATCGTTATACAAATGGGCAAAAAATATGCACCGTTGCCTGCTGAGTTGTATCTTTTATACTTTATGAATCTCGCCAACTCATTGATACATAGATGACATTCTGTTTCTTAATAATCCTAAATTGGAGATTATGTAGATGTCATCTATCTTATTGATCTGAAATAAAAGATTCGAATGAGACTTTAATTTCTGTTCCATATTTGGAGTTACACCACAATTGACACCCATTAACATAAGGCTTCATTTGTATCCAATAGTTTGGGATACATATTCATATCCTATAATATTGGATATAGAGGCATCACACTTATCAACAATATTGATGACGACCATAAAACATTTTACGGGCATTGATATGCTTATAAACGTTTGCAACATTCTAAAGCCAACAGTTTATTTGTTTATAAACAGCATCCATCGTTGTATAAAATTTCCATAGTAAGAACAATGTTCTCTGCTATTACCTTACCAAACAACTAACATGTGTACAAGAATGTTTGATCATTACGTGATGACTTCAATTTTTCTATTGTCAACTTTCCTGTTTCTATTCAACTATGTCTCCTGCTTATGGTGTATTTGTTTCACAATACGATATAGTAGACCTTAATTCCACCACGGGAACTTGACACAACGGAGCAAGCTGCTTACAAATAAATTGTTGGCCTAGGGATATTGCAACCCTAGGTCTAACAGGACCCTAAAATAGTTTTTATGACCGTCATCACAGTACGATAAGTGTGATGTCTCTGTAGCAGGATTGCTCTGGATATGCTTGACATCCCTAAGTTCTATATATAGAGGGCGCGGTGGCCTAATGGATAAGACGTCAGTCTTCAAATTCAGGGTCTCTCACCGCTGTGAGTTCGAGTCCCGCTCGGACCACATGTGGGAAAGTGAGTTTTCCTTACCGTTGGCCTTTACTGATTCACCGGTATCAGTATAATGGACTTGGGGAGTGGTACGCTTGTCTGCGGCGTACTGACTCTGTGAGCTAGCACGGTAAAGTCGCCCTGAGTGCGCGCTAGTACAAGGCAGACCATACAACACATTTGCACTTCACATGCATACACAAAAATTGTTCATAGATTAATCCATAGAGATTAATTAAATAGTTCTCGTCGCGAATAGCTGAAAAATTGCTGATGCGACGTTAAGCAACATTCAACCAACCAACCTTAGTTCTATATATGTTCTTTTCACTCTCAGTTTTGATTACACATGTAGCAGGTGTTAAAAGCTAAACAGGAGGTGCTTACCCTTCTCCCGCACCAGGCCACACTTCCGTGGTTGAAGTTCGTCCGTTTAACATTATTTGTCGGTTTAAAATGTTTGTTTTGTGATTGTGATTTAGACATGGTTTTATATTTGTTTTTATATATTTTAAACCATGATTCTGTTCCCTGTCACACAATCATTTCTTAACTAAGATTTTCCATAACTTAAATCTGGCAAATTTAAAATCTTAATAACTTTGATAGTTGTTTTAAGATATCCGTTAATTTAGTGTGCGATTTTGAAGATCGCAAGTTTATTACATCTACATGCTTATATGCTGATAGTTTTAGTCCCTACCGGCGAAAGTCGAAGGGGACTTTAGGTTTGCGCTCTGTCCGTCTGTCCGTCCGTCTGTCACGCCTCAGTTTTCCACACTTATTTTCTTAAATCTTTTAGATAATGAACTGATTTTTGGTATACATATTATACCAGTTATGTGAGTCTACCATGATGAGTTGCAGATCAAGTTAGCGTTTCATTCTGGTCCGCAAATTTTTACACGAGTTATGGCCCTTGAACTTTGAAAATTCACTGAAATTTCAGTTTTCCGCTCTTTTTTCTAAATGCTTTTAGATAATGAACTGATTTTTGGTATATGAGTCTACCATGATGAGTTACAGATCAAGTTTACGTTTCGTTTTATCTGTTAATTTTTACCAGAGTTATGGCCCTTTAAAAATTCACAGAAATTTGTTTTCCGCGCTTTTTTTACACGCTTGCAGAAATGGAACTAATGTTTGGTATGTGACTCTACCATGATGAGTTACAGATCAAGTTTATGTTTCGTTTCCATCTGCTAATTTTTACGGGAGTTATGGCCCTTTGAACTTTGAAAATTCAATGAAATTTCAGTTTTTTGCACTTTTTTCTACATGCTTGCAGATATTGAATTTTTGAGAACTCCATTGCTTGTTTTTGATTTTACTATGATCAAGTTTTGCTTTACATCTTGAACAACACGTATAATTTATAACTTTAAATCTTTGTACCATATAATAAGGTACATTTTACCTAAAACTTTGGGATTAGTGAAATATACGACCGGTAGGGGACTATGTATTGTTTTGCAATACTCTCAGAATGCTTGTTATTTGTAGTATCATAATAGATCGTCAAATTTGCTAGATTTAAGTCAAGGAAAATCTTAAGAAATTATTGCGAAACCTGGGCCAGGTACATAAAACATCTATCTGAATCACGTATGTGCTGCAGGAAATTCACACATGACCACTGTCCTGATAGGACAAGGTCATTTATAAATAATAAACAACAGGATACCTGGTATAGTTTTTATGATTTATTAACCTCTTATAACTCTACAGTTACATAACTATATATCAATTATTTTAAACTTTATATTACTAGTACTTAATTTTTGCAATAAACATAAGTTTATGGTATATTAATTCAATTATTACCCAAAAAGGACTAGCACTACAGATAAACAATATGATAGTGTATTACATTTCACGATCCTATTGAAAAACACATCATAATTATCTCCCTTGTACAACTAATTGTAAAATATTTAGTCTTGAAACATTTGCTGATAAGGAACTATAACCGACATAAACTTTCAATATTCTTTAACAGTTTTAAACAATCAAAATCAATAACAGTGCTCATCAAAATGTCATTCATAAACCATAGTCTTTATTGTTCCAAGGCAATATTTTGTGGAAACAAATCATTGTTCTAGGTAGATATTAAAGCTGGCAGGACTTACATTTACTTCATAAAATTATCAATATTGCACTAAGGCGGCTTCTCAAAAAATTAAAATGAAACCAAAAATGCATGGTGTTTGTTGATGTAAATTATAAAGCACAAACCACAATATAAAAAGTAAGTTTCATAAACAAGGGAAAAAAAACAATAATATTCATACACATGCAAGAGTATTAAACATAAAAGATGCATAGAAATGAACATACCATAGTTTGATATGTTTTACATTGATTTACAGCATAAAAACCAATAAATTATGCAAATCATTTTGCAAGTGGAGTGGAGAAATGGTGTTTTACTCCTAATGCAAGAATCTGTTACTTTACCAGGGCATCAGATTTAGGATAGCGGAGAAACCTAATGTCTGGAGAAAATTACTGACATTCAGCAAGCAAATATACCAACAATCTCGCACTAGGATCTTACCCCCTAGGTTTAAATCCCCACTCCAGCAGATTCCAGTGTGAAAAAATTTGTCAGTTTGCTTGCCTTAGTTTAGTGTTTTTCTCTAGCCACTCTGGTTTTGACCAGAACTCCAAAACTGACCACGTTACATATGGAAGGACTTGGACTTGGATGTAAAACACCATTATGCCACTCCATTCCAAGTGAAGAATTTGTATAATAACAAACAAATCCAGTGAATTACGATCTGCCACTAGTAGGTACGTTTTAGGATTTACAATTGAGTTTAAAGGGCATAAACTCCCAGAAGAAAAATGAAACCTTCATAAAATTCCATGAAGGAGG
Organism: Anadara kagoshimensis; assembly: GCA_021292105.1. Taxonomy (NCBI): domain Eukaryota; kingdom Metazoa; phylum Mollusca; class Bivalvia; order Arcoida; family Arcidae; genus Anadara; species Anadara kagoshimensis. The sequence continues at coordinate 31,224,761 of CM037857.1, forward strand.
ACGCCCTAATATTATTTATAACTTAAAATTTGTTTCTCTTTTTCATTACAGGTACCACCTATAACATATGGTATTATTCAGAAACTAGATAACATATAATCAAAAACAAACATAATAATCCATGTCCAAATCACAATCCAGAAGCAAAGTAAAAACTTTGGAACTGACAACTTAGGTTAGATACGTGACCTTCCACCAGGAAAGTGAGGCTGGGTGCTCCGGAAGGATAAGCATAAATAACATCACAATAGTAGTAATATGAAAACTTATCCAATACTCAATACTGAAATTTGAAAGTGACTAGTTACATTGATGAGGAAGTATACATGTTACCAATGGCATAAATATCTAAGTCCCTAAAAGGCAACCATCTTTGAGCAATTAAAAAAATCTGAATTTCTGACAAAGAATGAAATTGTCTGCCTCTATCTGAAATTTAAATTAAACTGTAAGGTACTGCAAGAATAACATATAAATCACAGTGAAAATAATACAATGTACTGATACATTTTTTGTATATAAATCATCATTCTCTGCTTAAAGATACCACCTACCAATCTCTGAATATTTAAGTATTACTGAAAATATCAAGGCAACCCTAATCACAGGTCCTTATAAATAAGGCTATTTAAATTTAAATTAAATGACACATGTATAACAAAAAAAATTAGATCATAATATTACACCTGACCAAAAATTACATTGTATCTTGTACTATTAAACCTGTCTATGAAGGTCACCCAAGACAACCAGTAAAAGTTGCTTCTATAGGCAGTTGGCCCTGATAAAAAAGGTTCAAAAATATGAATAAAGAGCAATTGGGATAAAATCTTACTGTCCTTTATAAGCAGGTGGTCCTAATATAGAGATGTTCTTTTACACAGGTTTGACTATTAATGTTTCTGATTAATATGTAGACTGGTGCATATACAACAATATAAAATAGTGCACAGAGTTATACATGTACTGTATAAATAGAAACATAAGCGGTATGAAACTTTTGCAGTTTTGATCTTCTAAACTATTTCGAAGTAAGAAATTTTACAGTTCTGTAAGAGAAATTATATCAAGGAAAATTTTTGCTGAGAAGATATATTCACAATATGAGAGTAACTGTGAAAATTTTATCCAGGTAAATGTTTCTTTTTATACAGTATATCATTGGCCACATGTATTTGGCTGTGAAGTCTATATCTAGAGTGTCACGATACTGACCAATAGAAGTTATCTACAGTTAAGATGCTAGTACATGTATATATTTACAATCAAACAAATTTCCATCAAAAACTATGAATCTAAGGAATATATATATATTTATTTCAATAAATTGATTACCTCATGTTTTACCCTCAGACAAATTGTATATTATTTATAGGAATGATACACACAGAAACTTTATAAAGTTAACAAACTGCAATAAACATGAAAGTTATAATTTTATCAATTGGCTTTAAAATTAAATTTTTAATTTTACCAAAAATTGACACAAAATTTGGAGGAGATTGTAAGTATAATAAATTAACTTTGATTGCATTCAGTTTAAAAAGCAGGAACCCCATGGGGTTCATTCAATTTGCACATAAATTGATTACAATCAAAATTCATGCTTGATAAACCTTGAAAAACAAATGTAAAAAGTGAAAACAAAAAGTGTAAATAGTAATGCAATGCTGACAAAAATCAGTAGTGGAGAAAACATAACTAAAATACTGCTACAGTGTCCAATCTACATGTACAAGGGACCTTTTGTTGTTGTTACCAAAATAATATTGTCCTCCGAAATACTGACTTGGGAGACAACCCTAGCCCACCTTTTAGTTTCAGTTGAGTTTGGAATAAATCTAATTCTGTTCTTTTCTTATTACCCCAATAGTATTATAGTATTATTCTACGTCTACATAATACTGTTTGTTTTGTTCAAATAAAAAAAGTTTTGTTTTTATGTCAACTTAACTTTAGAAAGTATTGTTCATGATTTCTAGTCAAAACCTTGGCCAGGATGACTCCCAACAATAACATTTATATATAGATCAATGCAGAAAGTAAAAATAATAAAACTGAACTTTGATCATATTAAGTTTATAAGAGTGTACCAATTTGTGCATGAACCAAAAGATTTACAGCTTAATACATTGACTACAATCAAAGTTCATTACTTAATAAACCATTAACACAGTTATGTAAAAATTATGTAAAAATTTGAAAAAACAAAAAAATGTAAATAGTAAAGCAATGCTGACAAAAATCAGTAGTGGAGAAAACATAACTAAAATACTGCTACAGTGTCCAATCTACATGTACAAGGGACCTTTTGTTGTTGGAACCAAAATAATGTCCTTCAAAATACAGACTGTGGGGGACAACCCTGTCCCAGCTTTTTAGCTTCAGTTGAGTTTGGAATAAATCTTACTCTGCCCTTTTCTCAATTCCCCATTAATTTTTTCTATGACTACATAATACTGAATTGTTTTTGTTTAAATAACATACCTTCAGTTTTTTGTTATTAAGTTGCCAATGATTTCTAGTCAAAACCTTGGCCAGGATGACTACCAACAACAACATTTATAGATTGAACAATGCAGAAAGTAAAAAATAATAATGCATGTAAAAGCAAAAAACAAGAGGATTGTAAATATAAGAAATGAACTTTGATTGTATTCATTTTTTTTTTATGAGGGTGAACCAATTTGCGCCTAACCCAATAGAATTACAGTTTAATACATTGATTACAATCAAAGTCCATTGCTTAATAAACCATTAAAACAATTATGTAAAAATCTGAAAAAAACAAAAGAATGTAAATGGTAAAGCAATGCTGACAAAAAAATAGTAGTGGAGAAAACAAAAATAAAGCACTGCTACACTGTTCAATCTTGAAAGGAACCTTTTGTTAATGGTGCCAAAATATTGACTGTAGGACAACCCTGGCCCACCTTTTTAGTTAGGTTTGGAATAAATCTAAATCTGTCTCTTTCTTCTTACAGCAGTGATATTTTTATATGACTACAAAATACTGATTTTTTTCCAAATGAAATGGCTTAAGGTTTGTTATTATGTGGACCTAATTTTAGAAAACATGGCCACCATTTTCAGAGGCCTGAGACAGGATGACACTACCAACTATTTCTAGATTGAACAATGCAGAAAGTAAAAAAAAATATATGTAAATGCACAAAAAACCTGAATTACTTTGTAATATCTAACTAATACAGCAAACAAAAAGAAAATCAAAATAAATAAAATCATACATATAATGGCAAGGTTTGGCAAACATGAAAGGGTACATTTATGAGAATCATTAAGGAATTTCTTGAATATTTGGATGCTGAGTACACTTGCAAAATCACTTTGAGAATTACACAATGTTAATAACATATAATTAAATATCATGAAAAATGATGACTTAAGTTATCAAATTAAAAAAAAAAATCCATTTCATCCAACATTCATTTGATCAATGAGAAATATCATAACCATGGTAACCTTAATGGACAATGTCCACACTCTTGTACAACTCTCTTCATGAATTGCTTTGTGCACATGTGATATGACACATCTATTTAGGTTATTTATCAATCACCAGATAAAAATCATATCCACTACTTATATAAATTCTCATATTTCTGTCTTTCATATCCATAACAAGTTCATGTATATGTATATAAGAAATTAAAATATCATATACGGAAAATCTCGTTTGAAGTCCCAAAATCTGTTTATTCTATGCTTTTTTAAACATGTAAGTCTTCCTCAATTTAGCACCAAACCTGTTTATAATACCACATTTTGACTGAACAAGGAGTGGTGATGAATCAAGGGTTTCATGTTTGAATATAAAAAAAAATCCATGCAAATATAATGCATGACATTATTGTAAATTTTGAAAAAAACATGTACATTATATTTAGACTAGGGTACAAGTACATGTATATTTAGACTATAGTTCATGTAAAAACAGTAACTGTACATCACTTTTAATTCTCATAAAATTTATTTTTGTATTATTTCATTGAATGATACAACTGCTAATTCAAATCATGAATATTTTTATTACGAAAATATCAGTATGCATACAAGCATCACAGTGGGTCCAAATGGATATGAATTTTGAAAGATGTTTAGCCAAAAGTTTTTTTAATTTTGCTGTCTTTTGCACATTAATGCAATCACTAGTTTAAAAATTACACAAATATTTTTTTTTACAGAAATATAATTAATAAAAAAACCTTGCTGTAGAATTGTCTAAATTTCCTGCAAGTTAAAATTTGAAATTTCTCAAAAACTAAGGTATATTCCCTCATGCAAAGTATTTCCTTAGCTTAATTTGGTACAATATATTTTGGTCCTTTGGGTAGCTTTTCAACAACTTCAACATAATTTTGGTTTCATAATTTTGGTTCAAGCACTACTGATGAGGAATTGTATTCCGAAACGGCCATCTAGTGCTGTAAAATTAAAACTGGTATAATATGTAATTGTATACAGATAGCAGTTTTGGTGAATAAAGGATAAATTAAGATTTTACATGTATATTTTCTGAAGAATATCAATCATTATTTAATAGAATTTAGTGTTCATTTCCACAATATGAATGTAATTCACTGTATTCAATTTTAATTGAATTAATACAATTTTTTACTTAAGAAATAAGGTAAATTTCCAATGTCTATAAATTTGCAAAGTATAACAGGCTGTCTCAAATTGCATAAAAGGCAAAGTCGATGTCAAATACTTTATTGAAGGAAAGATATTGCAATTGTAAATATTTCCATATAATATTTTAATTTAAACCAAAGTCAAATGATTTATATAATCTAAAATTTAGTTAACATGTTTTTCTTGATTTGCCATTTTACAGAGTTTTGACATGCTTGTGTTTTATTGTCAATTCTACAGCATTTAACTTGAAAGACCGACTCTCTTACCACTGTTTGGCCTTTTTTTTTAAAAAGAAGAAAAAAAAAAGAAATTTAAACCATAAATTAATGACAAAACTTATCTCTGACTACTTGAACATAGTAACATTGTAAACATCTTTGCTAAACAAATATAATGTTGTATAAAAATTGCGTAAATTATATATAAATAGTAAATCTTCTTATCAGAAAAAAGGTTCACAAAATAAAGGGAATGGGAACATTAAAAATCGATCATAATTTTGTGCTGCAAGTCATATTTTTTCAAGAGCTCAGTCGTTACAAAACATGATGACAATATAATCAACTGATTTGCTAATTTTTTAGGTTTTTTAAATTATTTATTATCAAACAGTTTTAAAAGTTTGTGTTGAAAAAATATAAACAAATATGCTAAGAATTTTGTCAAAATGAAGAATTGTTGTTTATACCTGCTGGGTTATTTTTATTTGCGAGTAAAAATTTCTGCAAAATCATATTGCTCTTATTTTGCGGGAGATTTATTTTTAAAATTTTACCCATTCTTGTGTTAATAACATCTTATCTCTATAATTCGTGATGGGGTGGGGGGATTTTCGCAATGTTTTATAATTCCAAAACATAGCGTAAATTCGCAACATGCGAAAATAACCACTTTTATGGTATTCATGCTAACTTTACATCGTAATGTGCACAGCATTTCAGTCTTCATCTATATGTTTTATTTAACAACAGGATTTTTTGGCACAACAGCCAGATGCTACATTTAATCCAGCTTTCTTCTTATCTTCTATATACTTAAATGGATCATCATCCTGATAAATAATAATAAGTACCGGTAATCAATTTTTTATTTATATAGTCAGTGATAGTAGAAATATAGTATATCGGCTATATTTTGGCACAGTGTTTATAAACATAGAGTTGAGTTGAGTAATGGTGTTTAACGTCCCAGTCACGAATATTTTACTTATATCGAGAAGTCGCCAGCTACAGGCCAAGTGCAGAAATTTTGCCTGTGCATTGCGCTGATGGCATTATACAGCAGGGTTCTTTCGCATGATAAGCCCACTGTGACATGGGACCTCGTTTATTTTAATTTCCCATCCAAAAGAAACGTGACTTTCATTTCGTAATGCTGAGTGCTTGGCGAGAGAACAGTCACTACCCACTTTCAAGTCTTGGGTCAGACCCAGCTGGGGATTGAACCCACGACCTCCCACTTACGGAGTGAGCACTCTACCAACTGAGCTACTGCAGTAGTTGTTTATAAACATGGACAAGTCTATGTAATGGATATAGGGATTATATACGAGGGTATCTTTGATAAAGGAATGCATGCAGGCCTGATTTGCACAAACAATCACATGATATGAAAACCCATTTGTGTAATCAGACTCATTCGTGTTTATAAACACTCTGCCAAAATATTGCTGCAAACTTTAGCACATAACATGTTTATGAATGTTGAGTAGTCACATTTGAGTCGATGTTGATGTCCACCATCTTTTTTTAGTCAGACAATAAGACAAATCGGACCAAAACCATACCAAAATTCGGAAAATGTGATTGATAAACTGCACTGAACAAAAAATTGCAGTGAATCGTATTTTCAATGAATCGTTCTAGCCCTACTTCACTAGGTATAGTCCTCTTACATCCAAGTATAGTCCCTCATGTGACATGTGGTACCCCCTCCCTCACTCAACCTATGCTAATCAAATCAAGTTACTCACCATTTGCTCAGATGAATCAAATGCACATACATGTAGCTAATTTGAAAATTGTTTCTTTGTCACATTTTTGTTGTTGTTGTTGTAATATTGTTTAACGTTCCATCAGCAATTTTATTTTACACATCACAAAAAGTAACTTTATTTATCCCTACGGATTATTCTAAGAAAGAGTTCATACATGCATGAGATGTGTGTGTGTATTTATGGTCTGCTCTGTACTAACACACACTTAGGGTGACTTTAAGGTGCTACATATAGCTCACAGTAAGTTCGTTTATACAAATTTATACCCTAGTCGAGATCCTTCAATTTTCAAAATTGTCACAACCAGGATGGCAAGTCAAGCTGGAGAAAACCACTGAAATTAACAAGTGAAATAACAAACTTGGATCTGTCCAGGTAGGGTTAAAACCTGGACTGTGAGTATTATGGAGTAGAGTGAAAAAAAAGGTGCTTTATGCCCCAGTCAAATGACAAACTTTCTCACACTAGAATTTGTCCAGGTGGGGGTATAGCCTAAGCTGTGAGTTTAATGGAGTGGAATAAGGGTGTTTTATGCCCCAGTCAAATGGCAAACGTTCTCAAATTAGGATCTGGGATGCAAATGTAACAGAGAGAAATGATTTTTTCACTTATATTGAGGTGATGAGTTCTGGGATGGTGGAGGAAACATGAGTACTGGGAGAAAAACACTGATCACTTTCTCGCACTAGAATCTGCCAAGACAGGTTTTGTAGCCTTTAAGGTGGTAAGAGGTGTTGTAAATTTGAAAAGTTTGAAATCTTAATACCGGTTCTTTTGTTAGTATTCATAAAATTAGGGTGTTATCGTAACGATCAATTTCAGCATGTAAACATGTTAAATTTGTTGATATGTTTTACATGTTGTATTATAAAAGATTTTCTCACACATGTGACCAGGAGAGTCTAGCTATTACTCCGGTGCTGGATTTCTCTGTCTTGCCCTGGTTGAGACAGATCACATGGACAATCTTCTGCATTAATCGGACCTCCCCTTACTTTAAAATCTCATTTAATGAAAAAATAATAGGTATTCCAGATGATACCTGATCACTTACTGAAATTTAATTGATAACGTTCTATTCATTTTATGCAAAAATGTCAACAAAATCCGATGACATCATTTTCAGAAGGCACGGATGGTGGCATGAAAACTGAACATTTGATGCAAATAGTTGGTTACAAATCATGTTTTTATGTTGCAAATGTGTGAGAAAAAGAATCCTACACCAGTAAAAGTGTAAGACAGAAAAAATCTCAAACTTGGATGAATATTTTCAATGTCAAGAAAATATTCATCTGAGTTTGAGATATATGTGTCTCACAATGTAACAGGTGTAAGATTCTATTAATATCAAAATGTGCCATTCGAAAGGTAAGGTAACTATTGTTGTAAAATCATGACATGACATTTTACCTGTTCAACATTACAGCATGCATCATTTGCGGATTTCTTGCTTGGAGGCTGGAATTCAAATTCATCATTGTAACGGGATCCCTTTAGTGCAGAAATTATACCACCATCAACAGCTACTACATCTCCTTTCTGTAAGTAAACCACACATTATAAGTTATTATTATATGGCCTATAATGTAAAATATTTACAACATGACTGTATCTCTCTTCGATGAAAAATACAGAAGCAATTGTATTGCAATTCCTGTTGAAAGACAATAGGGGTCATGACCCTTGATGTTTATCAATTTTTCTGCAATATTACATTATGTCCCCCACAGGGGGTCACATGATCATGTGAGAAACGCCGATCTCACATGGCTAAAAACCCTATATCACACGAGCAAATGTGGAAAAAACAGTGCCAAGGTACAAAATATTTATTAAAAGAAAGCATTGTAAATATAAGAAATGACATTTCTGCTCATAGTATTTCAATAATAAAAGATAGTGTGGCGCGTGCCAAATTCAAAAGCTCTTCAATGAATTTGGCACCCGCCACACTATCTTTCATTACCCCTTGAAATACCATGATCAGAATGTCATTTCTTAAATAAAGGATATTTGACCTAATAATAGTTATATACATTTTGCTGACTTAATTATCTCGAACGGAATATCAGATCATGGTGATATAATATTATACCTTTATATCACAATATTTCAACCACATATCGCCCATTTTCTTTTTATACACAGGTACATGCACATAAACTGGTACATGTTTATGGTATATTCATGTATACACGTAAATTTATATATTGTAAAATATATGAAATAGATAAAACCATAATGTAGTTTGATGACAATGTAATGTAAGAAGATATAACCAGAAGAGTGACATCTGCTAGGCAACCATGAGTTATTTCCCTTTCATTGTTGTTCTTAACTCCACATGTTTCATTTATCTCGAACTCTGGATAAATTAAACTTTTTTCATTTCCCTGTGGAGTTCGAGAGACCTGTACATGTACATTATTCTCTCTGTGGACCTCTTCTGCCGACAGACAATATTATTTCAATGAACCTTGAAAGTTGAAATAGTTCCGCCATGGTTGAGGAAGCAAGAGTGCCAAAAGATAACCACAACTTTCAGCAAGCAAATTGACAAATTTTCACACATTAGGACCTGTCTTGAAATTCCAAGGATTCCAAACTAGGCAAAGAAAGACACAGAGATCTGTAGAAGTATGCTTCGGACAACTCTGCCACCTAGTCCCCCTACATAAAAGGAAAATTATGTGAGTTTTGTATGTACCTTAAAAGTGGTTTTAAAGTCAAAAACAAACTCATCTTCATATCCAGGTATTTCACCATTATAAATAACTTGTGAAGAACTCTGCTGAGACTTGTTTGGTAACTTGAACAATCGGTATTCCACAGATACGAAACGAGCATCACCTAATATAGAAATAGAAATAAGTACAGTAAAACAGGAATATAACAAACACGTTTAAAACAAATATAGGGATAGGACAAAGTCAATTATTTGGCCCAACTGATTCTCTATAAGTCTATATATAACAATATAACGAAGTTAAAAATAGAGTCCCTAGGGCTTCTTTAAAAACATGTTTTACTGTATGTGTCATATACTTACATTTGTGATTTTTCATAGTATGAAACTTTGTTTGAGATGTAACTAAAATTACATTTGCTAAAATGGAGTCACTCATTTCTTGCTTGTGCCTATTCCCGTGATGTAATAGATTAGCTGTTCAAACGATTGGAAATAGTCATGTTGTACAACCCAGTGTTTCAAATTTATATCAGGATTTAAAACCCAAACTAAGATTTTCAAAAAAAGAGAAATATTAATATAATAATCATTTATCTTGAAATGGCATTTATAGTACTATAACTTCTATTGCTGTGCAAAGCAAACTAATCATAATGTACATTAGTACATTCAGTTTGTTTTGCATGGCAATGGAAGTTATAACACTAAAACACATTTCTAGACAGTTCAATGGTTAATCAATACCAAAATTATAAAAACAGAGTTCTCTCATCACCTTTTTTAAGACTAAGACAGAGACCTTTGAATTTGGAAAAATAAATGTTTAATAATTTAATTTAAAGCATCGTGGGATATAGCAAAGTTTTATTTAGAAAAAATAAGCACAGGATCTAATTTCAATTATCTTAGGACAATGGAAATGGACTGTTTAATGTCTTATGCCCCACAATAGTTCACTTATGAAACATATTGCGTGACTTGTCACTTCTTAAATGGTGGAAGACACCGTAATACATGTACCCCTAGATTCTTGGAGAGAGAGAGAGAGAGAGAGAGAGAAAGAGAGAGAGAGATAGAGAGATTGACAAAATTTCTCACGAAAGTATCTGTCCTCAAAAGGACTTCCTCTCAGCAGTGAGAGGAACATTCTGAATGAATGTACATACATGTAAATAATTTAATTACTCTCATGCCCCCCCCTATTGTTGGACCGATTAATCGATTTAATCGATATCTAATCGTTTGAGCGTCCGAATAGCGATAATCGATTCTAAAATCTAATAATCGATTAATTTCGATTATTCACTAAGTTTGTTTGTGGAAAAACGGAACAGTTTGTTTGGAGCTTGTGTGTAAAACAAGTATGAAATTGTAGCTGAAATAAGTGTACTTGGAAAAGAAAACTAACACAAATGTAAGGAAGAGTAAATGATCAGAAAAAATGGAGGATATTTTAAGTCTTAACTGAGATACAAATATCTTGCAGATATTATCAAGACTAAAAATTAGAATTTAATCTAATTTAATTTGTAATTTCAGCTTCAATTTATTAACCGATTATAATCGGAAAATCAATCAAAATCATCTTACCGTTATAACCGATTAATTAATCATGAAAATGCAACTGATTCCCATCACTACTCCCCCCTCACCCCCACACACATATATACAAACGCACAGATACTCACCAAGAATCTTTTTAAAGTCCTCTCTGTCAATATCTACTGATGAAGCAGATACCATGTATGGTTTAGTGAATCCAATCTCAGCTGCCAGTCTATGTAATTCTTTCCAGTATAGGGCACCGGATATACATTCACCTAGAATAACAAATTTAAGACAATAATTTTCCAGTTGCTTACCAACTTGTGCAATCTGAAGGATAAAGGACACTGATGGCCAAGTGTTATAAACTGTCATCTCACAGATCACAGGAGTTGGCTTGGTGAGTATAAAGACTTAACAGTGACTTAAGACTTAGTGATTTGTGAAGTTTATCTGGAGAAATGAGATGCAATGTTTAAACTAACCCATAAGAAATTCTATATTTTAAACATGTCCATAATAATTAACAAATGTTCATTTCCTTTGCACAAAATGGTATGGGATAATTCTCATTTACAAAACTATTTATTTCAATGGAGATGATCTCAACAGCCAAAATCAATTGTTTCAATGAATGTTTTTACAAATAAATAGTAATTACTTCCCTGGAAAAAGCCTACCATGTAGATTTCAATGCTTTTGCTTAAGTCATGTTTGAATAGATCTACCCATGGTATATTGCCACTTTGTGATATATTCCTGTGCATGTTAACTCCAGGCGCTGTATTATTATACATTTATTTCCTTTGAATGAGGGAGATATGAACACTTGTTCATCCGTAACAAGTCATATTTCCCGAGGCCAAAGCTCAAGGTAAATGTAACTTGTTAAGGGTGAACAAATGTTCATATCTCCCTCAAACAACTGCAATAAATTGTTTATTGACTGAAAGAAAAAATATTAAAAGTGAGACAGCTTGGAAGCTTAAAACATCAGTCTTTCTCTGATTCATTGATTTTTCTCCTATCGGAACTCATCAGAGACAAAAGCTAGAACCTCGTGAACAATTCCCTATCAATGACATCATATCATTGTGACATTATGGTGTGTTACAAATAGGGGACATATTACTGGTAGACTTGATTGTATGAGGGAAATATGACATTTCTATACTAGCCATGTGACTGCACTCATTTATTTAATCTTCAGTATTTATGAATGAGGTATAATAATTGCTGATGTACCACAGGTAGATGTTGATTACCGGTACATCTTAATTCTCTAATTTATAACAGCACCATCTAATACACTTACCCCACAATACTTCATGCTTTCTGACAGAATCTGGAAGGTCAGTGTTTGCATAAATATCACTAAAATATAACTCTCCTCCTTCCTATGATAAAGATACAAAATGTCTATAAATAGATGAATAATTGTCCACAAACTTTTGACATCATTTTATTAGAATGTCATAAGAACAAATAAGTATGTATTATGGTTTTTGCATGACATGTCACAAATATAATCAGAAATAATGTGAGTAAAACTCACAGAGGATACCTCACGCCACAGATTCATATCCAAACCATAGCTGTTTCTATATTTCAAATTTGAACAAAATTAATTAATTTAACCTACCTAAGAGTTTGGTGTCAATTTCACAGTGGTTTCAGCACAAATTTCACAGAATTGACTAATTGTTTATACCTCATTTGCATAATTCATAAAAATTGGGTCAGCGAAACATTTCTTGTAAAACATGTTACATATGTTAAGGGCTCAAAATAATAAGATATCGTCCAACTTCGCCCTACTTCAAAGAACTTCACCCTAAACTGTCCCAAAAGTGCCTACCACTGGCTAGGTTCAAATCCCACTCTGCAAATTTCTCATGTGAGAAAGTATGTCAGTCCGCTTATAAAACATACAACAGGTCAGAAGGTTTTTTTCTTTGATATTCCAGTTTACTCCTGTATCTAAGAACCCACACCTGAATGAATACTGATAACTGAATAAATACAGACAGGGACATAAAACATGATTGCTTAATGGGGTTCGCCACTGTACCACGTGATACCTTCTAACGTGTCTGCGAAACGCTTGTTTCCAATAGACATAGAATCGCACAATATGACGTTTTCCCGTAAAACGACGTTATTCCGAGAATTAGCGACGTTGACGTTTTCCAAAATGTTCCGCACAAACGTTAAGAGGTATTGACCACGTGGTACAGCAGCGAACTCCATTCAACCTGATCTTACCTTCAGAACTTTATAAGCTTCTTTAAGAACAGCTGCTTTGTCTGGAACTAGGTTTATTACACAATTCGATCTAAAATATACAACAAACATTAAATACAGAATTATGTTTAACATCATATATAGTTATGACAATAACAAGCTCATACATGTATATACCACTACAGTAGCTCAGTGGTAGCGAGCTCGCTTTGTATGTGGGAGGTTGTGGGTTGAAACTCTGGTCGAGTCTGACCAAGACTTGAAAAAGGGTAATGACTGTTCTTTCATCTAGCACTTGGCATATAGAAATGAAATTCAAAGGGTCCTTCAGATGATACCTTAAAAACCGATGCCCTATGTCAAGGCAGGCATAGCACATTAAAGAACCACCCTGCACATTCCCCTGAGTGCACTGCAAAGGTAAAAATTCTGTTACTGCACCTATAGCTGGAGGCATATCGATACAAGTGAAATATTCTTGGCTGGTATGTAAAACCCCATTCAATGAATCAATCTATCATTATCATACATACTGCCTTGTTGGTATAGTGGTAGAACATCCGTAGGTTCAAAGCCTGGCTAGGTACTGGTAATACAGAAGATTTTAAAATTTGAGATACTGCTTTCTTGCCTGTACACTGGGCAGAGTACCAACTGCTTCACCCGGTATCAGGATAAAAGTTACTGGGGAAGTTAGTATGCTTGCCTGCTGCATACCCACTCTGTGAGCTAGCACCTTAAAGTTGCAAAGCGCATGTTAGCACAAGGCAGACCTTAAAAACACTGGCAAATCTCTCACATCTCAAACTTGTTCTCAGATAATTCCTTAGAAATTTATAAATTTGCTACTAGCTGAGAAAAAGTACAAGGCAAACCATAAAATCATGGCTGCCATAAAATACTGTGCCAGTTGGACAGAAAGGCAAGTGGAGTAATGGTGTTTATCCCTCCCTCAGTCAAGATTTTTTCACTTTTATTGAGGTGGTCAGTTATGAATGTTAAAGGAAACTGGAGTGCCCTGAGAAATTCACTAACCTTCAGGAAACAAACTGAATCTATGGATAAACATGGTCATTTTCCACATGAAAAAATCCCTATAATGAAAACATTTTCCTTTCTGCAGATATATATTATGGTAACAGAGAATGCATACAGCAAAGTATTCATAACATGTACATGATGTACAGGTATTCATTACATGTATTCATATTTTTTTTCTTTTTTCTGTTAAAAGTTGGCATAACTTGATGTCACAAACACCATAATGGGGTTCGCCTCTGTACCACGCGATACCCTCCAACGTTTATTCGGAACACTTATTTCAAATGGATATGGAATAGCATGAGATGATGTTTTCCTGCGAAAACCACGTCAATCCAGAAATCTGTAATGTTGATGTTGTCCCAAATGCTCCGCACTGAGGTATTGATCAGATGGTACAGTGGCAAACCCCATTTGGTATCACAAACCCAGTGACTCAGACAGCAGTTCTTACATAATTATGTCAAAGAAATTCTCTTTAAGTCCAGCTTCTGTCAGTTTCTCCATGTATCCTTGGATGAATTCTATATTGGGTTGTTCATAACCAAACTTTTCAGTGTGATGTGCTGTATATTTGTTGGCAAATACAACCTGGAAACATTAACAAAACAAGCAATTTTAGTGAATTAGGATCCCCTGCCAGCATGTCCTTTTTTGCAATTTGCACATATGTTCAAAGGGCAATAACTCCCAAAAAAATTAGCAAACTAACTCTGGTTAATGATATGCACATCTCCTATCAATGTTGATTCTTTGAACCAAGTTTAGTAAAATAATGCTTCATAGTTTTGGAGCATTTGTGCAGACAAGAATTCCATAGGGATGGAAAGATGGAAGGAAGGAAGGATGAATAGATGCATACCTGTCAAGGTCCTTATGGAGTCAGGCGTGTGATGATGCGTGCGACGAAGTCGCACGTCGCTAGGGGGGTCCGGGGGCATGAAATTATGATACAAAATCCTGCATTCTCTTGCATTTCAGGGCACTAAATTATCTTATAGAACCACATTCAACTACCCGCCCACATGGGGTTTATTTTCCGCCATTTCAACTTTTTATCACGTTCTTCTTTACTATGTTACGTAATTTCCAAAAGTTCTCCAAGAATTGGAGGAATATCCATGACAAAGTAAGTAAATCTTGTTTTTATGTAGTTTTCACTACTAGAGGAAACTAGGATTTGTGAGTTACCAGCAGCTGAAATTATCTTCATCATATTAAACATGGTAATTTTAACTGCCGGTAACTAAACTCCTACATCTTATCATTTTAATATAGGGTTTCAGTTTTTCATTTTCCAAATACTTCTATTATGCGTGTGTTTATTAATGCTTAGGGTGTGAGCGTGATTTACTCCTAAAATGCGTGTGTCACACGCGCAATGCGTGTGACTTGACAGGTATGTAGATGCAAACTCCAAATTATATCCTCCTCTTTCTTCGAAAGGCGAGGGATAATAAGTAACTTTAGTTAAATCTCTGTGACATGTAGTAAAACTAGAACTGTCTCTTGAGAGCCACCATTTAATGTTTTCCTGTGACCTTGACCTTTACAATATGACCTTGGTTCAAAGTCATGACACACCTTTAGACCATGAAGATTATTGGTGTTAAGTTTTCTGACCATTCTCCAAAGCAGCTACGAGATATGGCCCAGACACAATTTTACACAGACGTACAGACAGACAGACAGACAGACATGGTGATTTCTATATTCCTCCCTCAAAGTGGGTGGGGGTGGGGGGTTAATAACAGATGTATACTTAAAGAGTTAATCAAACCTATAAACGTGTAAATTGGCAGCTTTTGCATGCAGTCAATCACTACCTGCCTAAACCTTCCCTCTCTCCCTTACTCACTTGTTTCCTCCCTCACTCATGCATATATACGCATACAGCAGGTCACCTGAATGAAACCTACCCCACTACCCTAACAAAATGATTAATATAAAATATAAATCCTGAATTTCATAAACAAGGAATACTCAAATTGTATGTCTAACCACCACAGTGCTGGTCCTATTGAAAAATTACAGGCATGTTAGACTGATAAATTACATCTACAGTTGAGCCTAATATTGAACCCTGGTTTTTGGAACGCCTGATTATATTTCATAAAACCATCAAAGTACCTGTTCATCTGTCATGTCAATGCCTGTCACAAACCCATCTTTACCAACCAGTTTACTTAATGCAAAACAGTCACGCCCACTGCCACTTCCTAAATCAAGGATTCTCATTCCTTCCACTTTGGCTGGTATAACAAGACCACACCCATAGTACCTGTACAGATAGAAACAAAATGATGTTAAGGCTGCTATCTGGCTTACTAGTAAATTGTGACCAAAAATGGTAATGTATGGAGAGGATTTTTTGCATGGTGCATCAGTTTTTAAGGTCTCTTCAGAAATGAAAGGTGTGCATTTGGGACTTAGTCAGAATGCCGTTAGTTTAAGAAAATTGTTAAAAAATAAGTTTGTCTCATAAAAAAAAGTTCTATTCACAATACAATATATCTTTGATGAACCATACCCATCTTACAAATTAAATAAATAAATGGAAAGTGTATGGCATTGATGTTTTTTCTGGAATAAGTGTTGGTAACAGCTTTCCAAGGACCCACACCAGATGTAGTCTGTTAATACAGTAAAACCTGGTTATAACTTATAAAGTCACTAATATAATTTGCCACGTTATTATATCAAAGGTATCTTAAATCTTGAAATCAATTCCTTTTCTTTTGTTATAAGCCACCCTCATTTTATTGCTGAACCAAAATCTACCAGTTATTGAACAAAAGGTGGCAATGAATTGTTGGTGGGTGGGTTGGGTTGGTGGGTTGGTTGGTTGGTTGGGATTTTACGTCCCGGTCAATAACTTTTTCACTTATATCGATAGATGTCACCAGTCATAGGCTAAGTAGTAAAAAAAATTTTGACCTCTGCAGTGTGCTCAGGGCAATGTGCAGGGAGGGTTCTTAAGAATGCCACACCTGCTGCGACGCAGGCCTAGGACATTGAAATTCAAGGTTAATACCCATTTTCAAGTCTTGGTCAGACATCAGCAGGGGTTTGAACCCACAAACTCCCACATATGGAGTAAGCTAGGACTCTTCCAATTAAGCTGTAAATTGTATAAATTCTTTACAGATACATACCTCATAGCCACATCATCATGTATGGCACTGATAGCCTCTCTAACAGCCTTTGTAACAGCTTTACCGGGAGCTATACAGGCAGCTGTCTGTAAATCGTTGACATTCTGAACTTGTTTACCATAATAGTCCTTAACTTGATCATGTATTACTGACTCTTCACTGGTCATATTTCGTATCTGGTGTTAGCTGGACTAAAACATAAAAACAAGAATTCTACAAAATCTGATGTCTTGACTAGTTCCGTTTTTAAGTCAACACAAACTTTTTTAAAGTACAATTCTTAACATAGTATGCTCTGTTCATATCTGTGTAACAAGAAAGAGAAAAAATGCAGGGTTGGACCAGGGATAGAACCAAGGACCTCCCACACTATAGGCGAATGCTCTACCACTGAGCTACCCAGACTGCTACATATGGAAGGTTGTAGGATCTAGCTCCAGTTTCACAATCACTCCTTAACTAATATTTTCCTTAATTAAAATTAAGCAAATTTTAATTTGGTAATCTTATTTTAGAACTACTAATAAATACTTTTGTCAAAATTAATACATAATTGTTTAAGTTCGATGTGACCGTCAAAATTAGCAAATTTAGCAAACTTAAATTTAGCAAATTTCTGTAATCTCTTTATGAAACTATTGGTGAATATTTTTGTTAAAAAATGCAAATTTTTAATCTAGAAGTAATCTTAAAAATGACACCTTAATATCTTGTAAATTTACAAAATTATAAAGATTTGAAATCTTGCAAGATTTAAGTTAAGGAAAATCTTAGCTAAGGAATGATTGTGAAAGCGGGACCACCTTATGTAGAACTTTTAATATTTTTTAATATTTTCACATTTTGTTTTACTGGTTTTACATTAAACATGATTAAAAGCCGGAGTAGATCTACGTGAACTAGTCTCTTTTTTTATTTTCACAAGTAAAAAACTTCATGGAATTTACGGGAAATGCATCCTTCACCTGTTTGTTATATAACTTTAATTTACTCACCGGTAAATAGCGAAAAACGTGAGTTATTTTTAAAATGCGTAAATTACAGCTCCGAAATGCAATCAAAGTCGTCGAAGCGTTTGAAATTTAAGTTATATTAGCAGGATATAACAAACTCCCAAGACGTTCCGAATGAATATTACAAGCGTTTACAAAACATCGAGTAAAAACAAGGAAGTATATTTGCAGAAGAGTTTTGGACACGTGAATGGTGAAAGGTAAATAGTTTGAAAAATTATACGCCCCGATCTTTTATACAAAAATGAAGTAATTTTCCAGCACCCATGATCTTAATTTGTTGCAAAATTTATTTTTTCAAAAAACGTGCCCTTGTTGGATCCTTTTAAATCTTCTAAATCATAAAAGTAATAAAAGTTTTCTAAATTTGTCGGGTTGGGAAAAGAAATCTTGTCACTAACTCACTATTAGCTGATTAGGACCTAGCATGCTTCAAAAATTCCGTGAATAGGAAACAGCTTTTTATGATATTGATGAATCTGTTTTATGGCTTTCGAAGAGGTTTTTATGGAACAACAATATTGATGATATAACTATGACAGAGTATAACAGTAAGTTTTTTTCTGAACTGTTCAAAAATGTATATTTTTCAGGAGTTGGTTGATAAATAATGACATGCATCTAACATTTTTAAAATAAAGGTACAAGAGTTGAAATCTGCTAATATTTGTTTAGAATAATTTATTGAATAGATAATCATAATTACTATTAACCACACCACTGGACATTCACTCCATTGCCTGTCCAAAGTAGGACATTTTATAATTATTAGTTCCAATGTGTTTGTCTTTTCCTATCCTAATTGACTGTTTAATTATTTGTGTTCTTTGCTGTGTTTGCTTTATGTTGGCAGGACTTTGCAAATTTCTTCTTCTACAGATATTGGTAGAGTGTTTTCTCTGTATGTGGGAGGTCTAAGGTTCAAACCCTGGTCAGGGTCTAACTAAGACTTGAAATTAGGTAGTGACTGTTCTTTCTACAAGCACTCAGTATTTAGAAATGAAAGTCATGATGTCCTTCGGTAAAGACCTTCAATCAAAACCCATGCCCTGTGTCAAAGCCCTCCCTGGATATTGTTCTGAGTGCATGCTGAGTTCAAAACTTTTGCCACTTCACCTATAGCTGGTGACGTTTCAATATAAGTGAAATATTCTTGACTGGGACATAAAACTCCATTCAATCAATCAATCTTCCATAGATAGGGAGTGTAAGGATAAAAAAGCCTTTAAGGTTGAACCTACTTCAAAGACCACCTCTATATAAGGGCCACCTGCTTTTAAAGGCCAGTAAAATTGTATCCTAATTGCTCTTTATTCATATTATTCATATAACCTGTATATAAAGACACCTGCATTTAGAGGCAAGGACAATTTTATACCAATTGCTCCTTATTCATGTTATAAGAACCTGTATTTAAGGGCAACCTGACCATAAAAGTAATTTTACTTGTTCCCTTTTTAAGGTGGCACAGAACATCTGTTTTTAAGTACTATAATCTTCCGAAGGATCCTGTGACTTTCATTTCTAAATGCCAAGTGGTTGGCGAAACAGCAGTCACTATCTATTTTAGAGTCTAGACCTGACATGGCCAGGGTTTCTAACCCATGACCTCTCGCATTCAAATTGAGTACTCTACCTGTACCATTTGAGCTACTGTAGTGGTAGGACAATCATTTTTCTTATTTTGTAAGCATGTCTCCTGAGTTACACCTTATCATTTACACTTTATTATTTCAAAAAAAAAATTACCAGTTTCAGGGTTCAAGATTAATTCACTTAAACTGACTTGGGTGAAGTTTCAAGTGTTTTGGAAAAGTGTAGCCAATATTTTGTTTATATAACCATTAAATTTAAAAGTGAATGTTTTATTTGAAAAAAAAAATACATGTATATGCTGGAAAAATTAAAAAAAACAAAAATATTACATGTATTGAGATTTTTTTAATGAAAATGAGTTGACATAGTCTTGCTAGCCTACCTACAAATTTATATGAAAATTATATAAAATCACTCAATTTAAAGGATTATAGATTTCTGGCCACTCTGAGTTTCTCCACCATTCCTGAACTGTCCTCAATATAAGTTACTGCTACATATTCTTGCCTGTGATGTTAAACACCATTACTCCCTTCCACATGTAATATTATCTCCTGTTTTATTGGAGCTGTTTATCTTGTCAAAACATCTTGAAACTCACTTTGAAATGGGCTTATGGCTACAATGCACTCAGTTTTTATGAAGAAAAGTAATCTTCAGAAAAGCAAGTGTATATTGCAGTTGCCAATAGTTTATGTTTAATAGTTAAAGGAGGAGTTAGGGAATGGCTGAAAGTTAGTAAAGGAGGCAAGGGTGTATATTTTATGTGTAAACTATCTAAGAATTATTCCTATAACTTCAGTGAAAACTCCTGTAATTTCTTATAAAACTCCCATAATGTTGACCCCATATTCCTATTTCTCCTATAATTTTTTTGGACTCCAAAACTGGTAGGACTTCTGAGCATCCCACTAGTATTGGGAAGGTTCCAGTATGGGTTTAGCTGTTGCATGTATAAATAACCATAAATACATCTAGGTTTCCACAAATTTAAAATAATTAGTAGCCAAATTTCCAAAAATTGTGAAAATATAGTCCTTTTTGAAGTATTTTTCCACAAATTTGCTAAAATAGGTTACCGTACCTAGCTAATGGCGATTTTGGCTACCAGGAATGGAAACATAGATGCATACACATGAGGAAACAGCATTGACTACATTAGGGAATATTCTTATAGGAGAGTTGAGTTGAGTAATTAAGGTTTTTATCGTGCCATGCCTACCATGACACGGGACTTCATTTGTTTTCAATTTGCCATCAGAAAGAACTGTGACTTTCATTTCTAAATGCAGAGTGCTTGGCAAAAGGACAGTCACTACCTACTTTCAAGCCTTGGTCAGATCAGACTTGGGTTTGACCCAGCTGCCTTCAACATATGAAGCAAGCTGATGAAATAAAATACTCAAACACTTACAGTCCCCTATATATAAATGTACTGGTCATGCATCCATAAAAAATTCAAACTAAAGTCAAGTGAACAGGTCAATGTTGTTTGCATCTAGCTAATCAATCCCAGTTAAAACATTTAATAATGAAGGGATTCATTGAATATGCATAACGCCTGTGAGACTGTTTTTTATATATATATACCCTACAGCAATAGTGGCAAGACGAATTTAAGATTTTCAGAATTATAATTGACTCAAGAAAGCCATAAGGAACCACTGGGACTAATAAATATACTCAAAATTAAGTGAAAGTCTTAAGCCATAAGGAACCACTGGGACTAATAAATATACTCAAAATTAAGTGAAAGCCCTAATCACATTTTGTGAACCTTGACTTTTAAACAACAAACTGTTTTAGGCTAAAAGTTCAGATTTACCTATTAAAACATAATTTGATGCCTGGAGGGAGAATTGTCATTCATGTAAATTTAGATATATATTTATATATATATTTCATGTCATTTATTTGAAGTTAGTAAATCAGTGAGTTGTAAAGTATTAACATATTAGTCACATGTGTGTTAGCATCACAGAGAAAATATTTTTACATACATTGGTGACTTCAAAACAAGAGATAAAAGTGTATGTATTGTATATATACACTGATACATGACTGTGTAGTTCAAACATCCTGTTGTTCAACTCAAAGGATGATTTGTGTACATTTAATAGTTGTAGCTAGACAGGTATGTATCAGTAGTATTCTTTTGTGTTGATTTATTTTTATGTCACTAATATTATTTGCAGTGGATAATCTAAAAATTTTCTGAGGGGAACAACAGGCCATTTTCAAAAACTTGCTTCTAAAATGGCAAAACATCAATATTTTTACATTCATTCAATGTTAAAATTATAAACCCCATTAATACACCGGTATGCATTAGGACCTTAACAATGGGCCATTTGGCAAAATCAAGGGATTAATGGTCCCTTCTCAGAAAAAGTGTACTTTGTATCCCTTGGAACAAGTACGTTACAAATCAATCACAGACACAATAATCCATGTTCTAATCACAAACAAAAAATGAATGCTAAAACTTCAAAAATTGGCAAATTAACTTAAACACTTGAACTTTAATCAGAGATGCGAGACCAGAGGCTCCGAAAGGGTAAGCATACATCTAATGTAAGCTACAATTTAAAGTATAAACAGAAATGGATTACACTCAGTTATTTGTCTCTAAAAAAATTATTACTGTAAATATTTTACTTTTTCTTAATAAAATATATTTATTATCAACCGGCCTAATATGCACTTTAGGTTTCCGTAATATATAGTTTGCTATAATCCAGCTTTACTGAGAAAAATTTCTCAATTTTTGCAATGATGGAAAATTAACAAAGTCTATTTACTCCGCCTTTTTTCCCATGTAAGGCATAATGATAGTTCATGACCTTTTTTCATCATATAACCAGTTTATTATGCAAGGAAGACTAATCAACCATGTGCTCTGCCCTGTATTAAGGCCAAAGCAAATCAAGTTCTGTTTAATGTTATTTTACCATAATGCATTCTATAGGAATTTCCGCTATGATTCAGATGGGAAAATGCTTATAAAATGGGTGAGGGAAGTTGGATATGTATCTGGAATTCATTTTTTTTTTATTTTTCAGAAATATACAGAGATGTATTATATATGTACATCTCAAACCTAAATTGGTACTACCTTTGTACCCGTAGCTTAATTGAGCAATGGATTAAAAACAATTACTGATATGCTTTTGTTCTTGTAAACAGTTAAAAATAAACATGTATAAATTGCATCCATTTTAAATGCAAGTCATTTTGCAATTTAATTAAAAATTGTTGGATCTATGTTACTCTCTCCATAACCTTATAAACAGGTGTTATTTTCCTTTGGCCTTATTTTGGTGTCATCAAACTGTTGTCCAGTCTATAAGTCAATCACCTGTGACACCTTTTAAACTTTGAATGAAACTCATAGTAAAAAGGGTTGGGTTTGTCGTAAGAGGTGGAGTCAAAAACTTAGATTTTTTCAGCTTGAACATTTTTGACAAAAATTTACACTATACAGAGGCAAAGTCTAAAGCGATGAAAAACTCAAACCATTATGATAAATTAGGCCAAGTATTGTTATATACACAGCCAATTTTCCGTTTCTCATCTTCAACTGATTTTTGAGAAAAATCCATAAAACTGAGTGTAATCCATTTCTGATTATACTTTAGTCACATTCACCACGTGTGACAATAAGATATCAAATATAAATTCAAACAGAATATTGCAGCAAATATTTATTCAAACGCCCAATTTTTTATATGTGACCATGCATGGAAAAATGGGGACAGAGGAGGGAAAATCACATTTTGAGTTTTACTCATTTTTAAAAATTTAAAAATACTTGATATATAAGAACAATAGCTACATGCATTCAGATGAAATATACGCCCTTTAACCTTATAATCCCCTCTGAAATCGCCGCCATTTTGAATTAGGATGAAGATAATCTAGCAGAATGCCACATTCAGACAAATTGCATGTCAGATCTGTAATATCTGGTCATTGTAAATGATAAATATGATCAACCGAGGTCACTGCTTTGCCTAAATTGGAATCTTATGATTTTTAAACATAAAACTTGAACAAAAAACCGCCATTTTGAATTTATTGGCAGCCATCTTGAAAATGGACAAAATTTGGATGGCCAACGATGGATATATAATGTACATGATACAAATAACCTGTGGACCAAGTTTCATGCTTGTATCACAAAGTGAACTATTTTTGACTTAGCCGCTCCACTATATGGCTACATGTATATTTGATGACACTTTACCTCCTTTTGTAACCCCCTCCCCTATGCATGCCCCACTCACTAACATCTATGTTAAACATGTGAAATTTAAATAAAAAAAATATTTTTCACAAATGTTCAAAATGGCTTGTTTTCACAAATTTTCAGGCTTTTTAAGTAAAAATTTCAATTTTAGTGTTTCCAATGTGATAATTTAATCATTGATAGTAATGTTCAGTTGATTATACATTAAGTTTAACCATTCTGATTATCAGTATATTTAATTGTTGATGTAAAGTTTACTTTATCACGAATGACTGAATATGAATAGGATAATAATTTAAAGTAAGAAAAGATAATATTTCAATTCACTCACACCTGGGACTTAAAATCTACCTGACATGTCTCAAATCATGACACGTCACAGACACAGGACTAAAAATATGTGACGATAATAATAATAATATTAATAATAATAGATAATAATTATTTTATTTTAAGTGTCATAAAAATTTGCTATATATATGTTAAATGCTTCTATCTTTTTTTAATTTCAATATCCGGTCACATAATTCATTAATTGATACAAGACACTACATATATTTATACCCGTACATACCAATTTTTTCAATAAAATTATGTATGGATATATTTCTTAAAATATTTGAAGATTTAAAAAAAAAAAAGTAAATCTAAAGTCTACCACATTAATTAAATTTCTGCCACTTCACCATTAGCTGGTGACATCTCGATATAAAAAAGTAAACCTGAGGTCTACCACATTAATTAAATTTCTGCCGCTTCACCTTTAGCTGGTGACATCTTGATATAAAAAAGTAAACCTGAGTTATTCCACATTAATTAATATATCATACAAAGAATTTTTGTTTGGTTGTATGTTGGATGATATTAAGTTTATATTGGACTTCATCAACAGTACAAGACATTGTAAAATGTTATTTACAGTCCAACCTGCCTTAAAGGCCACCTCTATATAAGGGCCACCTGCTTATAAAGGCCAGTAGAATTGTATCCCAATTGTTCTTTATTCATATTATTTAAACCTGTATATAAAGACCACCTACTCATAAAGGCCACTTTTACTGGTTCCCTTCGGTGGCGTTTATAGACAGGTTTGATTGTATCTACTGCATTTAAAGCATTAAACCTTGAATAAGTTACAAAAGTAACTTAATATGCATTCATCGACAATACTAATGGATAAATTGTATGGATTAAATGATGCATTTTCATACATCATACATGTTTATTGATAATGTAACAGTTATGATATTGATATTTAATATATGTAAGTATGTGTATCATGATTGTTTTATATTGTCTTCAAACATCTGTTTCATACAAAACAATAAAAATTAGTCAATACCTATACATAATCCATGTACATTAAAACCTGGTTTAAATGCCCCACAATAATTTTTCCAACCAAGGGCGTAGCTGACCTTTCGCATATACAACCGTGCGTAAGTTAATTTTGTCAAATATCATATTTAAAATTGTTAAAAATAATTATATGACAGCTATATTTTAAAAATTGAAAGCAATACAAAATTTAACCCTCGACACTGAAACTATCAAAATGAACAAGACGATTTATGCATATGAATCGATGTACAATTTCAGTGGTCGTTTGAATTTCGCTTTAAAGTTTAGTCGAACAAATTTTGCAGATAAGGGTCAAAATTCATGAACAACACACCATTTTTTGTTGTATTTTTTTTTCAAATGTCCTGGGGGAGTATGCCCCCATATCCCCCTAGAAAAACGGCGCATTTTTCACGTTTACAGTGCGTAATTTACCAACATGCTCAGCTATGCCCCTGCCAACTAATTGCTAACATGGACGTTATTGTTAAGCCCCTGGCAAAATCCATTTCTTCTATGTTTCTCTTCAAATGTGAAACCCATCAACAAAAGTCCCTTATGCCATTAAAATAAATCACCAATCAGTGATTTTATTACATTTAAAATCAACTACCTTCTACCTTTGAAGTTCTGAAATAGAGCAAACTGCATAATGACATGCATGCAATAGCTTATTAGGATCCTCCTTGCAAAGATGTCTTATTGCCACAATATCTAACATTTTGTGAATAAGGACAAGTACATTTAATTTGCTAGTATATCACTTTTGATTTGGGAATTTTAGTGGTCAAATTGGGAAAAATTAGTCATTTTTCCTCAGGGGAAAACTACCTTTATTTGGTAGTAGTTTTAGGAAATCAAAATCACTGCCGATCAATGGTGACATCAAACAAGATTATCAAGTGTTAAACCAGCTGGTTGTTTGACCTTTAATCTGAATATTAGATTGAGCTAATAGCTATGTTTCCACAATTTTAAAATTATTAGTAGCCAAATTTCCAAAATTTGTGAAAATATAGTACTTTTTAAAGTAATTTTTCACAAATTTGTTAAAATAGGTTACTTTTTGAAAGAATTTCACAAAAATGAGTAGCCAATGGTGACTTTGGCTACCAGGAATGAACACATAGTAATAGACTATCTATGTTTCCATTCCTGGTAGCCAAAATTGCCAATGGCTACTAATTTCTGAGGAATTCTTTCAAAAAGTAACCTATTTTAGCAAATTTGTGGAAAAATACTTTAAAAAGGACTATATTTTCACAAATTTTGGAAATTTGGCTACTAATTATTTTAAATTTATGGAAACCTAGAACTATGATTTAGGTAAGACAGTATGTTTTATTACCATAAACACCCAAAACCCAGTACCCAGTATAACTATCATCTGTCCTTATTTATCAACTTTATATAGCCCTTAAATTACACAATGGATATCTCTGTTTGAATATTCAAGTTAAAGGCCAAATGGCCAGGTCAAACTTGCAGTACTATAAAGTAGGTCGAAACAAATTTATTCAATTCTCAGGTATAAATATGTATTTTGTAATTTTTTCAGATAATGGAATTACATAATATATGACATTAACATCACAAGCCTGTTATATAAAGAATCGAAGATATTGAAACATATCACGAGCATTAAATCTCAAAATGAAGAGATCTGGTCAGGTGTCCAACGGAGTCAACGGAGAAACTGTACTGACATCATCATCAAATTCGGGAACTACCTCGGACCAAAAATCGTCAGAAAATCGTGTTTTGTACATAGTGTTTATATCACTAGTTCTTGATCTGCTAGCCTTTACATTAATACTACCTCTGCTTCCATCACTCTTAGATTATTATGGATCTCATGACACGGTAAGAATTAATAGCATTGAAGAGAGGCTACCAAAGTCCATAGATAGAAGAACTTTCATAGGGTTAAGGTATTGGAGGTTTAGACAAAAATCATAGGGTGATTTCTGGAATGTAGCAGGTATTATTGTTTCTCACACCTGTGACATGGAAATCCCACGTTTTTACCCATGTGGGATTTCCTTGTCTCACCCTAGGGTTGCTCTGGATTTATCGTTGAAAGGACTTAATAAGCTGAAAAAGTTCCGAAGTCAACCAACAATTTCTCAACGTCACAATCACTTGCACACCCTTAATTGATGACGTCACAATCATTTTACGTGGAACTTCAACAAAAATTGATTACATCATTTTCAGCAGGCACGGATGGTGAATGAAAACTTAACATTTTTGTAATTTTATGTTTATTAATCATGTTTTATGTTGCAAATGTGTGAGAAAAAAAATCCTACACCAGTAACGGGTAAGACAGAGATATCTCTAACTCGGATGAATATTTTCAATGTCAGAACTCGCTTTAATACTGGTATGGTAACTCTTGAAAACAATGTTTTAAGGGTGGTATATAGGGCTCATCCTGTCTGTATGTCTGTCCATTGTTCATCAGTCTGAATTAATATTGTGTCAATTCCATATCTTTCATGTCTCTGGATGACACAAATGTAAACCAACACGAGACACAATGCCATTAGGTCCATTGACTCCATTCATATGTCACTCCATCTTGGCAATATTGGGGACAGGGTATATTTGTTTCTTAAGAGAGTCGTTTTAAGAGACCGCTCTACTTTTTCTAGATTACTTCTCTCTAAAATACAGCAAAACCTGCTGAAGTGTGTACCTCTGTATTATAAATAAGCACCTATTCATTAAGACCATTGTTTTAAATTAAGATCTCTTAACTTTATCATGTTTATATTCCATGTAGAAAACCTCTATATAAAGACCATTTATCTTGTAAAGACCCAATTTTTATACCCCTACTTTTAAGAAGATGGGGGTATACTCAGGTTTACCTATGTGCCTCTGTCCGACCATCCAAAGCAAAAATTTTTGTAAAAGTTTTATCAGCAACTACCAAACACAGCCACTTGAAATTTTGCATGCAAGTTCTGTATTCTGTATTTTGCCCAACATCTACATCCTGTTAATGGACCTAGCTTATTTTTCACCATTTATGGTTAATGGTTGAAGTTAAAAGCAGGGGTATACTAAGTGAGCAGTAGCTCACAGATTTGTTGTTTGGTACTTTTGGTTATCTTTATATGTTGTAAATCCAGAAGATTTACATTTATGAGTTATTCTTATGTATATAACTCACTGTTAGTTTACTCTCTATTTCAAGGATGGGCTTTATAAATCACTAAAGAACTCTGTGACTGGGTTCCGGGAGCTGGTTGGAGCACCAGACACACCTAGATGGAACTCTGTCCTGTTTGGAGGTAAGTGCATTCGTCAGTCACACCGTGTTCAATCTAAAAGGGGCTCTTGCAACATTGGCCCCAGAATATATTAATATAAACCAACTTTTATTCACAGATATTAACTTTTGTGCTTCTTTTGCCAAAACCATTTTGCGACTATTAACTTTAACGATATTGACTATTATCTGAATATTTGGTTTACATATATAATACCGTTTTCAAAAACAAGTTCGCATCGATTAACTTCTTCGGTTATTTTGTCCTCGCGAAACACCAGATAACAGTTGATTTACAGTAGGGTATAATTTTGTCCCACAAAAATATTATCCGAGGACCAACCTTGTCTTATCATTTCAATTTCAGTTGAGTCATGTGAGTTATGAGTAAATCCAGCTCTATCTCTTTCACTGGTATATAGGTTAAATGATAGCCAAAGGCATATGAAAATTGAAATGATCTTTACCACTGCAATAGGTCAGTTGGTAGAGTGCTCTCTCCATAAGTGGGAGGTTGTGGGTTTGAACCCCGACCAGATCTGAACCAAGACGTGAAATTAGCATGAGTAGGTAGTGGCTGTCCTTTTGCCAAGCACTAATTGGCATTACCAAATGAAAGTTACGGTTCTTGAAAATAAATGAAGTCCGTGTCATGGTAGGCATTGCAGGATAAAGAACCCAGCTGTATAATACAATTAGCGCAATGTACACACAAAATTTCTATCATTCATTTGGAAACATGTTTTTAGTTTTTTACAAGGCCTGGGCCAGGATGACCCAATCATCTATCACTTTGGATTGAACACAGGTGACATTGATGGCCTCTGCATGTTGCTTTGGTACCAGTATAATGGACTGAAAGTCTGTGTTAATAAATAATCTGTGACAAGTGCACTAGCACTACAAAAGTCATCATAATAGAATAGTGCACTAGAACAAAGTAGATTATGAAACTAATACAAGTTGCACAAACTAGAGCAATACATGAACTTTTAAGATGATGTTGATGATGAATCAGTATGTTTTACTGTACCATGAACAAAATATTGTGACTTCAGTCTGGCATTTGTTGGCTCATTATTTTTTTCAGATTGAACAAAGATCATCTTACTTTACATGTGCAAATGCAGGTAAAAGTGCTTTTGCACGAAAATCTCATTTTAAACTTTTCACATGAAAAAACATGTCAAAAAATTCATACATGTTTTGTGAATATGAATTTCGCATGAAAAAATTATGCAATTTTATGTATAATTTCGTGCAAAATTCAGATTGTGCCAAATTCATGCATTTCATACATATTTCGAGAGACTTTTTTCGCACAATTTTCATGCATTTGCTCCTCAACTTTTTTACACACTAAAATTTGACATGAAGTTTTTATGATTTTTGTGATTAGCACATTTACGTGACTGTGTAGAATGAGTTTAAAATGTTAATTATTTTTTTACAGGTTTTATTGGTTCCCTGTTCTCATTTTTACAGTTCCTGGCTTCACCAGTTGTAGGGGCTGCCTCTGATGTGTATGGCAGAAAACCAGTTCTTATTGTTTCCATGGTAATGTTAATGTGTGTGTGTGGGAGGGGGAAACTTATGAACTGATGGGGCATGTGAGGTCTATGTTATTTTTTGTGTGCTGTGTGCTTGTTTAGCAGTTAATTAGGCTGTCCTAAGATTTTAGGCTTATTCCCTCTGTGCTTTTCTTGGTTGGGAATAAGCATCCACAGCACCCTCTTTTAATTTACATAAGTCTATTGCAAGCATAGGCAAATGCAGTATATTTTGTAAGAACTTGACATTCACTTTTTCCAAAAATAAGATTATGATGCAGTTGCGAGTCAGATACTAGAAGGTTACACTGCATTGCAAACAACCCTCAGTTCTTTATTTTTTGTGAAGCGAGATTCATAGAATTTGCCATTAAAAAAAGTTAACAAATTTTTGACACATCCAGCCAAAGTATAACAACCAGCATATTTCTAGGAACTTGACGTTTACTTGTGAAAAAATGCATTTGTATTTGGCATCTGGGTTGACATTGCGCGATGTGAAATTTAACGTTTTAAAGTACAGATTAGTCAAAATCTGACTTTTTAAACTTTATAAACTTTTATTTCCACAAATTTCATTCTTAGCATGTATAACCTATTGTGAATGTTGTAAAAATAAAATTCTGATTTTCAAAATTTTTTCTTTCCTTTCAGGTTGGCGTGACTGCTTCCTATGCAATTTGGGCTCTATCACATAATTTTACACTGTTTGTAATAGCCAGAGTTATAGGAGGCCTCAGCAAGGGAAATGTCAGTCTGTCTACAGCAATAGTAACTGATGTTTTACCACCAGAGAGGCGAGGTAAAGGGATGGTAAGTGTCAGATTTTATAATTTTATTATCCCCCTCCTTTCAAAGAATGAAGGTTATTAAATTTGAGTTTCCATCGGTCCTTCCCTCCATCTGAAATTCTTGTCAGCGCTATTTTTCCAAAACTATGAATCACAATTTCACTAAACTTGGTTCAAAGTATATCAACATAAATAGGAGAAGAGCGTATTGTTAACCCAAGTTGGTTTGTTCATTTTCCTCAGAGTTGTGTCCCTTTTGAACACAAGTGCAAATTACAAAAAAAAGAACCTGCTGGCAGGGGATCCTAATAAACTGAATTTGCTTGTTATAGGTTAGATTTTGTTGTGTTATTATACCCCTACAACAAAGTAAGGGTTTGAATTTTATTAGAATCACCTTGTCTGTCAATTTGTCCATCTGTCCTTCCATGTCTGTAGACATTATTTTATCTTGAGGTTTTTCAGTTATACATGGTCCAATATTTCTGAAATTGTGCATACATTTTACATAATATGACAATGTCATATACCTGCATTAAATTTTATTATTTTGATAGGAATTATATGGTGGTAGAAAAGGGTTCTTGTTGCCAAAGTTCGATGGTGTTCTACAGGTACCTGGTTTCCTGCACCATCTCAGAACTAATAATATAGTAATACATACATGTTTGTAAATGAAAAATCTTGACGATGGCATAAAACTATATTACTCCATTCAACTCCAGAACCTTATGTAGTTAATGCTATACATGGTTCTCACATGTCAGGGAAAAGTCGAGAAATTTATATTTTGTTCAAGGTCAGAGAATTGTCAGGAATTTTTAAAAATGTCTGGAATTTTATGTTGCTTTCTGAACATTCAACTCCAGAACCTAATGTAGTTAATGCATTAAATGGTTGCGTCAAGTCAGAAAAAAGTCTGGAAATTCATATTTTTTAAAAGTCAGGGAATTGTCAGGGACTTTCAATACATGTCAGGGAATTTTATGTTGCTTTTGTGTTCCTTTGAAATTTTGATCATGTTTTTCCTTATCTGGTGTACTCCTCTGTTATACTGAACAAAATGGGACATAATATGTACTAGAGCCTTAGTGTTTACATAATACTACTTACATATTTTATGCCACTTTGTACTTCGCTATCAATGCCATCTTTACTAACTGTTAATGGCAAAAATGTAAACAGGCATATCTTGTGCCGTTCTTGTTTTGAAGTGTTTTAGAATGTCGGGGGAAAAATTGAATTCTGTCAGGGAAATGTCATGAAATGGTCAGGGACGTTTGAATGATGTCATTATGGGAACCATGCCATAGTATATTTATATGTATTTATTACATTTGTTTCTATCTGTTGCAGGCTCTTATTGGTGTAGCATTTTCCATAGGCTTTGTATTTGGACCATTGATTGGTGCAATGTTTTCTCGCTGGGCGAGGGAGCAGGAAGGAGCATTTTACGTAGTTCCAGCATTATTTGCGCTAGGATTAGCATTACTAGATGTCATATTTATTGTTGTTATGTTTAAAGAAACTTTACCAGAAAAGAAAAGAGTAAGTAAGACATAGTTTTGTAACTGTAAATATATTTATTGCATATCACATCTAACAATTAATTTGATTGGTCGAAAGCTGAGAAAATGATAAAAATAATACAGTGTACAAGACCAAACGGTCCATACACCGTGCATGGGCTGGTCCATACACGACCGAATGGTCCATATTCGGTATTGAACTTTACAAGTTGTGTCCATTTAAAATCAAATCATTGGATATTGTATTAATTATTTATATAGATTTGTGTTGTTGCATTTAAAAAGAAACTGAACATTAAATTTATTGTTGTTACATTAATGTTTTGCTTTTATTCCCCAACCTAATGAAGTTGGCAATTTGGGAGGGATATAGAAATGGGGTCTATCAATATTTGTATGTCTCTCCATGTTAAGTACATTTGTATATGCAATTTTGTTTGTTCAATGCAATAAAAGCTTTAGTTACTTATGTAGAGGGCACTATCAAGATTTACAGGCAGTCCGTAAATCTTGATAGTGCCCTCTGCATAAGTAACTAATGCATAATTATTTTCACGGTGTACTAATTTTCGCTTATTTCACAGTCATTTGTTAACCGCAAAAATTAATAACAAGCGAAAATTACAATATGCTTATTGTGTTATAGTGCATGTTTCCAAAACACGAAAAATTTAACTACTAGTATGCGGATATGTCTAAATTTCCTTTACCACGAATATAAATACATGCGAAATGAAAAACATTCTAAAACAAATCTTCTAAAACACCAGGACATCAATATTTCTGTATTTTCATATAGAGACATCACCAGCTATAGGTGAAGTGGCAGAAATTTTAACCTTTGCAGTGCACAGGATGGGTTCTTAAATGTGGCATGCATACCATGACATTGGACATCAGTTTTTAAGGTCTCTTCTGAAGGACCCAGTGACTTTCATCTCTAAATGTTGAGTGCTTGGCACAGTCACTACCTATTTTTAAGTATTGGTCAAAACCTGTGGGGGATTGAACCCACAACCTCCCAGATATAGAGCAAGCCTTCTACCAACTGAGCTAACATTTGTCTCAAACTTATGTTTTCATCGGGAAAGTGATTTTCACAATTTTTATTGTGATGAAGATATTAAAAATACACATTCAGTACTCCATCTAAAATAGAAGAATATGGCAGAATACATTGCATCTAATTTCTATGAGAAGATATTGAAAATACACATTCAGCATTCCACCTAAAATAGGAAGCCAGTGTGTCCATCAAAAAGGTAAACCATTAGAATTTTTTGCCAGTGTCCCTTAAATTACAAGCCTGCAATGCCTCAGCCACTTGACCTCATAATTCCATTTTAGTTGAACTTTTTTAATTTCATTTATTTGTAGGCAAAATCAATATCTACTGGATGGCAGAATACATCACATCTCATTAATCCAGTTTCTTTATTTAAATTTTCATCTGTATCCAACTTGTCTTCAGAAGGTTAGTAAAGTAGTAAAATATTTTATATTAAAACAAATATTTAGTACCGTAAACCCATTTTTATCTCTCCACATGTAACAATGAGCATCTGGTCAAATACTAAAAAAAGACAATTTTCACAAAAATATAGGCATAGACCAACATGACCAACCTTGACACATCTTTTCAATCAAGTCGACATATTAGATAACATTGTTCTTTTTGACATCAAATTGTTTGCCAGATTTTTCCTATCTTGGTACAAAATCCGAGAATCAGATGAGTCTTCTGTATTAGACCCTGTTAACCTATCCTCTGGCATGATGGCACGGTAGCCATTTTTTCTAACAGCACATGTATAAATAAAATAAAGATTGCAGGATATTTAAATAATTCATTTTTTAAGTTTGGGTTTTCATTTTTCTTTTACAGATTTGAAAGGAATTCAGAAGATTGGTTCTGTGTATTTCTTGTATTTATTGTTATATTCTGGATTAGAATTTACACTAACATTCCTGGCACATCATAGACTTCATTATGACAGGTGAGCATTTTATTTCACAGGCCTTTATTATAATGGTATTCATTTGATTCATTCATATCCTTTTTCTTCACTTTAAATTGATTGGCCATCTTTTTTTCCTTAATTTGGTTTACAATTACAAGTACAAGTACATTAAACAGGTTTATTTTTTATTTTTATTATTACTTTTTTTGGCAATGACAAAAAAGATGTTTTTGCCATTATAATGTGGCATAAGGGAGATAAATCTTGTTTGTTAGGTCAAAACATTCTTATCTGCTTCTCTGAATCAAACATCCATCCTGAAAATATCATCTCAAACCAAAACGACTTAACTTGTGGTTCAATTTTTTTTTTTAATGTGACCTCCTCTTGTGGTTCAATTTTTTTTTTTAATGAACCATAGGAGGTCACAGGATCCTGCACATGAGATCTTTAAACTAATCATTACTATTAATAAAAGTCCCATGCAAAACAAAAAAAATATACAATTTATTGCTGGTGACATAGTGATATAAGTGCAAAAATTCTGATTGGCTGACGTTCTAACTGGTCTTAATTTAAAAATTCTGTTTCAATACATGTGTTTACTTTTTTTGTTTTTTTAGCATGCAGCAAGGAAAAATGTTCTTTTTTATTGGTGTAATCATGGCAACTGTTCAAGGTATGAGAATTAGAAACACTCTAAATATTAATAAATCACAAAATGTGACAATGTTTTTGTTTTAGTTAAGCATTAGGCACTGTATGTATCTACAACTTCTTAATGCATTTGGACCAGCCTATTATATGTCTGGGCCTCATAAGTTCCTTAGTGGTCTAAAAAGTGGTCAATTTTCTTTTCATAGTACCTCTAACTGTAAACAGATTAAGTTTTAGAAAGTTTGTCAGTATGCTTACCCTCTGTTGATGGTGTTGTCCGGACACTCAGTTTTACCCACCATCCATATGAACATGATGAACAGACCACCACGATATAGAATCTTGATTGAGGCATAAACTCCATTACTCCACTCCACTCTCATATTTCGCTAGTAAACAATGGAAAATTGTTTTGATTCTTAAATCTTTTTGTTTAATCAGTTTCTTATTCTTAACAATAATGTGGATTGATTTGAAATACTTTGTCTTTTTGAATTTCCAGTAACTGTTGTTACAAGTAAACTTCTGAAGTTTGCTGAAGACTGATGAAGATTCATAAAAAGATTCAATATGTTTAATGCCTGTTATCTGTAGGTTATAACACCAATAGTTCTGTTCAGAAAAATCACTCAAATTTGTCTCTCTTTTCTCTGCCATTTCTGTATGTTCTGTTTACTAAAATAACTATTTGTACACTCTCTCTCCACATGTCCCCCCCCCCTCTCTCTCTTGCTATTTCTCTCACACTCTCTGTCTCTCTCTTGATACTTTAACAGTGAAAAGTAGGGACAAATGAAATAAATATTGGAGACAATGTGAGACTCATAAGAAAGATGTTAGTTCTTTTACATACAATGTTGGGTACTAAATTGTGGGGACATTTTTTGTAGGGACAATCAAATGTCCCCATCTAACCTAATCCTATTAAAATGTAAATACTGCTAACACTTTTTGAGCATTTAAACTAAGCTACTGTAGATCTAAGGACACACAATTTCTCCCCACATTGTTGGTGGTGTCCACACTATGCTTGTTCATGTTGTTATGGAGCTAACAATTGTCCCCATATCAACGACAGTAGCATCTCTCTCTCTCTCTGCTTCTGTACAGATCATCTGTGTTACACGGTTTGATTTGTATTTTGTAGGAGGATACGTCAGAAGAATAAAAGCAGGAAGTGAACTGAAGATAACAACAATGGTAGGTCTAAAGTCCAAATATACAATTTATCATCCCCCCCCCCCCCCCCAAAAAAAAAAAAAAAAAAAGTTGGGGTAAAATACATATTTGTTTTGCTGTTTTACTTCTTCTTTTTTCACTTCAACTCTTGTCTGGAGTGTTTCTCAGCGATTCTTTTAAAATTTCACAAGAGTAACACGGAGTGGGTGCCATGGTGCCTTTTGCTATTTATGTTTTCAAAATAGCAACAAGAGCTATATTTATAACCCCAATATAAGTGAAAAAATCTTGACTGGTGTGTAACACTTCATCACTTGACTCCACTCGACCTGCTGCTATTGGAGAGTCATGGATACACGATAGTTTTTATCATAGAAATCTTGAAAAACAGTTTAAAAAATTTATATTAACTGTAAAAATTAAAGGAAAACCTGTTTTTAAAGGCAAGTAAATTTTTATCCTAATTTTTCTTTATTCACATTCTTTGAATATGTATACAAGGACCACCTGTCCATAAAGTTCAATTTTACTGGTTCCCTTGGGTTGTCTTTATAGACAGGTTTGACTGTATAACATATCAAAATATTGATTTTCCATCTTTTTTCGGGGAATGGTAATATTAATACCATCAAATATAATCATAATAACCAAAATATTAATTTTCTTTTTTTTCAGGGAATGGCCTTATTAATACAATCAAATATAATCATAATAATCAAAATATTAATTTTCTTTTTTTTTCAGGGAATGGCCTTATTAATACAATCAAATATAATCATAATAATCAAAATATTAATTTTCTTTTTTTTTCAGGGAATGGCCTTATTAATACAATCAAATATAATCATAATAATCAAAATATTAATTTTCTTTTTTTTCAGGGAATGGCCTTATTAATACAATCAAATATAATCATAATAATCAAAATATTACAGTAAAACCTCGATATAATGCCCCTCGATAACTTTGCCACCTCGCTTATCGCCACACTATTTTGAAGTCCCAAAATCTATTTTGTTTATGTTTTTCTTTTTCCGCCTCCCCCGATTTATCGCCAAACCCCTTTATAACGCCAAAATTTGACTGAACAAATGGTGGCGATGAATTGAGGTTTTACTGTAATTTTCTTTTTTTTCAGGGAATGGTATTATTAATACCAGCATTTATAATCATAAAAATCAAAATATTGATTTTCTTTTGTTTTTTTTCAGGGAATGGTATTATTAATACCAGCATTTATAATCATAAAAATCAAAATATTGATTTTCTTTTGGGTTTTTTTCAGGGAATGGTATTATTAATACCAGCATTTATAATCATGGCCTTTGCACACAGTGCTCCTTTAATGTATTTAGGACTAGCATTATTCTCATTTGGTAAGTTTAATCAGTGTTTAAAACTACAGTTTCTGTTGATGAATTTGCTTAACGTAGCATCAGCAATTTTTCAGCTATTCATATTCATGACAGAGCTACTGTACTTTATTAATCTCTATAGATTAATCTATGAACAAGTCAGTGTATGTATGTGAAGTAGGAGTGTGTTTTATGGTCTGCCTTGTACCAACAAGCACTCAGGAAAACTTATGGGTGCTATCCTATCAAGTCAGTATGCCGCAGACAAGTGTACCACTCCCCTAGTCATGCTATACTGACACCAAGTGAACCAGTAAAGAGGCTGATATGAAGGAAAATTTACTTTCCCACAAGTAATCTGAGCGGGACTCGAACTCACAGCTGTAAGAGACCCTGGATTTGTAGACTAATGTCATATCCATTAGGCCACTGCGGTTTCATTTAAAACAACAGTGGGATCTGTAATTACAATTCTACCTGTCTTATCAGAAGAAATCCTTGCTGTTGGACCCAGACATTGAAATATTCTTAAGTTCTTTTAATCTTAATTATATTATTTCACATGTAGTGGCTGTAGCTAGCTAGAAAAGAGGTTCTTACCTTTCTGGAGCACCAAGCCTCACTCCCCTAGTGGAGGTTCACATGTTTAACTTAATTGTCCACTTTTCAAAGTTTTTTTTTTTTTTTTTTTTTTTTTTTTTGGAGATTGTAATTTAAATATTGATTGGTTTGTTTGTGGTTGATTTTATTTCAGAGAAGTTCAAGACAAACACTGCTGTCTTAATCATTTTACACAAGATCTTCAACAAAATTTGATGATATAATTTTCTGAAGGCATGGATGGTGGCATGAAAACTGAACATTTGATGCAAATATTTGTTTACAAACCGCAGATGAATATTTCCAATGTCCAGAACTCGCGAAAAATCCTTCTGGACAGGAAAATCTTCATCCTTATGTTTGAGATATCTCTGTCTTATACTGTTACAGTTGTAAGATTCTCATTGATTTTATTAATATTATTATTTTTTAAAATTTCAGCATCAGCTACAGTAGTACCTTGCCTAACAACTTTAACATCTAGATATGGAGGCAGTGATCAGAAAGGTGTCATTATGGGTGTATTCCGATCTCTAGGTGCTCTTGCCAGAGCTCTCGGTCCAATTATATCATCTACAGGTATTATTATGAATAATCTTGATAAAAAATGTCATTTTTGGGTATTCATATCTCTGAGTGCCTTACCCAAAGCACCATGAACATTAGGTCCTATTATATTATTCATTGGTATTTTGTATCCCCCACCTTTTTGAAGAAAGAGGGGAATTACATTTTCTGTCTGTCCATCTGTCCGTCCAGACACTTTTCAATGCATCTTGTCAGTGGTAATTCTCCAAAACAATGTAGCACTATTTACGAAACCTAGTGCAAAGCATTAACAGTGATATATGTGCATATCATTAAATTGAGTTGATTTGCTAATTTTTTTCTGGGAGTTACGGCCCTTTGAACATAACATGATAAGTGCAGTGTAAGTGGCTATGTCCTTAAATGTAATGTTTTACATAAGAGGCGGCAACAAGCAGATTTGACTGCTTAAAACTCCACATTGGCTGGTTAGAATTCATAAAATTGCCTTCAAAAAACTTAAAACATTTTCGGCCTAGGAGCCCCCCTTGACCCCTGGCCTGTTGGATTAGTCAATCTACCTCCTGCTACAAATTTTAGGGAAATCACTGCATGGTACAAATTTTCGTGGAAATAAACAGAAATGGGTACACCATGAATAAAACCACATGTACAATATTTCTTATTCTAATTGCAGTTTACTGGAGTTTTGGTGATAAAGTTTGTTACATAACTGGTGGAATACTCATTATTATACCATATCTGCTACTGAAGACCGTGAAACAGAGAAATGACTAACTTCAAATCAACCACGCATATCAAAATCTATAAACCAACCTGTAGACATTTAGATAAAAGGAAAAAGTAAAAAACAAAAAAAAAATGAAAAAAAAAACTGACACATATTTTAGACTACAGAAAAATCAAGTAAAGAAGACATAAAGACGAAACACAGAATCATTATTGTCATTTGACCTGTTACTTAAATTGAAGGGATAAATATTTTTTTTGAAAATTGAGTCAAACCATATCAACGTAAAAAGTACATTTTTTTTGCATTTTGCTACCAATGACTTCACAATTTAAATTGTTCATGTCACAATTTAAATCATATCGTGACGTCTTAGCATGTGTAGCTTTTCTTACCCTAGCGTAAGACAGAAAAATGTTACCCTATTAAAACACAGGAATTTCTTGTCTGGTTTGGGAGAATCACCATGTCTATTTGGCCATTTGTCCAGTTAACATGGTTAATGCAAATATCATGTCTGCTCCATATCTTCCATGTCTGCGGATAGGTTAGCATTATTGAAATATGTTAACATTGATAAAGAGTCTTCCATTGATATATTTTTCTACTGAATTTTGTTATGATTAATCATTATTGGGGGTTATTGCTTAGTGTTAAAATGTTTGATAATAATGACGTCATTACTACAAAACATGTCATAACATAGTTCATCGGTTTTCATTGGTAAAAGGTAATTTTTTCACATAAAGTATTGTTTTTTATTATTTAAAAAAACCTAATTGGAAATGTTAGATAAAATATTATATACACAGTGTGTATGTACAGCCCTCAGTATCAGGTCAAGTCCTTTTTTTGTAGCTGTATCACGTGATACGGCTACAAAAAAGGACGGGACCTGATACGAAGAGTTGTACATACACACTGTGTATATGATATTTTATCTAACATTTCCAATTAGGTTTTTTTTAAATAATAAAAAACAATACTTTATGTGAAAAAAGTACCTTTTACCACAGAAAACCACTGAACTATGTTAAAATATATGTTTTGTAGTAATGACATCATTATTTACATTTGACAAATCAGAGATTCCCCTATGACGTCACAATGAGAAATCTGACTAAAAGTGCATGTGTACTTTACCGCCAATGCACTGTGGTGATACAAGATTCAGTGCATGTGTACTTTACCGCCAATGCACTGTGGTGATACAAGATTCTGTATTATGCCTGTTTTATAAAACTTGTATTTCGTCGAATCAGATAGAAAAACTAGTCTTATGTTTGATAAAACCTTTGTAAGATGAGATTCTGTTGATAAAATAAACAAGGAGAGGGGTATAAGTGAGCTTCACTGTCAGTTCATATTGATACATGTACTTTAGCAGGTGCATTATTTATATATGTTAACAATGATACAGTCTTTCACTGATATATTTTACTACTGAATTTTGTTATGATTGTTTGGGATGTTTCTTAATGTTAAAATGTTTGATATTAAATTGAGAGTCTCGATCATGACAAAAATAAACACTATTTTATGTTTATACATAACATTTTGGATAAAGATTAATTTTAACATAATTATATTCAGTACATATCATTTCTGCAATTTGATATGGCATTTCTGCATGAAGAAACTGATTTACACATATTTTTTTTCATTTCCCAGGGTTCATACAACCTTCCTAAATTTCAGGCATTGCACTAAAAAGTCCCTAAATTTGGTAAACTGCCATAAAAAGACCCTAAATATTGAAGCAACATCATAAAAAGGCCCTAAATTTTGCCAATAGTTAGATGTTGGTACAATGTCTGCTCAAGATTTCCAAGAAAATTGGAACACCAATTGTTGGTTGTTCCAAACATGTAGAAAACTTACGCAGAAAGTCATAATATTTACTTCTGGAAATGACATAAACTTTTTCTTACATAATTACACAGCTTAAAACTCCAGAAACTCTGACCCCAATTTTTAATATTAAGGAAGGCCCTAAAAAGCCCCTTAATTTTGGTTTCCATATTCTGAATGAACCCTGTTTCCAAATTTTCCTGTTAATTACTCATTCCATTGTCGAGGTTTTAAATAGGTGCAGCTTGGGTGCTCAAAACACTTGTTTAACATGTTGAGGTGAAAGTAAAATTTTGAAAAATCAAGATCGTCCTAAACATCTGATATACTTATGGCAAATACACCTTAAATTTTCATTTCCAATTTTAACATTGAATAAAGTAAGTATGTAAATGTCATCCTATTCTTTTGAGGAGAATTGACCCTAAACTCATAATCTTAGCAAAGGAATGACTGTGAAACTGAGGCCTGTTTTAATTCGGAATGCACAAGTGCTTTATCTGAACCCTGAAGGTATTGGTTTTTCATTGATTTACATGTAATGATGAGAAAATTAAATATTTAATTGTAATTATTGAAATTTTAAGTAATATTTTTTTAATCATTTTTATGTAATTATATTTTTGTGTATGAAACACATTGTACATGTAATTGTATAAATGCATTATGAATAATTTTTAAACTTAATTTTTTTATGATAAAATTTTAAGCATGTTGAAATATCGAAATTTTATAGAAATATTCTATACTTATATGTACATTTATTTAAGCAAAATTTTCAATTTTATATATATCTGGTCTAGAGTTTTCTCCCTTGTCACATGTTTTTTTAGCTCAACTGGCTATAGCCAGCTGAGCTTATGCCATGGTGAAGCGTGTGTCCGTGCGTCCGTGCGTCCGTGCGTCCGTGCGTGCGTCCGTGCGTAAACTTTAATCTTCTCCTCTGAAACCACTGGGCCAATTGAAACCAAATTTGGTGTGGAAAGTCCTTAGGTGGAGTAGATTAAAGTTTGTACAAATCAACTTCCTGCGGCATCCAAGATGGCCGCCATTGCTATAAATAGCAAAAACCTATAAATGGTCATTACATGTTTATTTATGGACCGATTTAGTTCAAATTTGAGATTTAGAAAGTAGATGTCTAGCCATTTAATATATGTAACGGGTTTTTCTGTAACTTTTTCTGTTTGCTCGTAATTAGCGGAATATGCAAATTAGATGCTAAATTTAGGCAATTCTTTGAAAATCTTCTTCTCTGAAACCACATACCCAAATGATGCCAAATATGGTGTGGAAGTCCCTAGGTGGAGTAGATTAAAGTTTGTACAAATCAACTTCGTGCCGCATCCAAGATGGCCGCCATTGCTATAAATAGCAAAACCTATAAATGGTCATTACATGTTTATTTATGGACCAATTTAGTTCAAATTTGAGATTTAGAAAGTAGATGTCTAGCCATTTAATATATGTAACGGGTTTTTCTGTAACTTTTTCTGTTTGCTCGTAATTAGCGGAATATGCAAATTATATGCTAAATTTAGGCAATTCTTTGAAAATCTTCTTCTCTGAAACCACATACCCAAATGATGCCAAATATGGTGTGGAAAGTCCCTAGTGGAGTAGATTAAAGTTTGTACAAATCAACTTCGTGCGGCATCCAAGATGGCCGCCATTGCTATAAATAGCATAAACCTATAAATGGTCATTACATGTTTATTTATTGACCGATTTAGTTCAAATTTGAGATTTAGAAAGTAGATGTCTAGCCATTTAATATATGTAACGGGTTTTTCTGTAACTTTTTCTGTTTGCTTGTAATTAGCGGAATATGCAAATTAGATGCTAAATTTAGGCAATTCTTTGAAAATCTTCTTCTCTGAAACCACATACCCAAATGATGCCAAATTTGGTGTGGAAAGTACCTAGGTGGAGTAGATTAAAGTTTGTACAAATCAACTGCATGGGGCATCCAAGATGGCAGCCATTGCTATAAATAGCAAAAACCTATAAATGGTCATTACATATTTTTATTTTTGGACCGATTCAGTTCAAA
This sequence comes from Anadara kagoshimensis, assembly GCA_021292105.1. Classification (NCBI taxonomy): domain Eukaryota; kingdom Metazoa; phylum Mollusca; class Bivalvia; order Arcoida; family Arcidae; genus Anadara; species Anadara kagoshimensis. Next base: position 31,268,377 of record CM037857.1, read on the forward strand.
TTTGAGATTTATAAAGTAGATGTCTAGGCATTTAATATATGCAACAGATTTTTCTGTTACTTTTTCTGTTTGTTCGTAATTAGCCGAATATGCAAATTAGATGCTAAATTTAGGCAATTCTTTGAAAATCTTCTTCTCTGAAACCACATACCCAAATGATGCCAAATTTGGTGTGGAAAGTCCCTAGGTCGAGTAGAATAAAGTTTTTACAAATCAACTTCCTGCATCATCCAAGATGGCTGCCATTGCCATAAATAGCAAAAACCTATAAATGGTCGTTACATGTTTATTTTTGGACCGATTTAGTTCAAATTTGAGATTTAGAACGAAGATGTCTAGGCATTTAATATATGTAACGGGTTTTCTGTAACTTTTTCTGTTTGCTCGTAATTAGCCGAATATGCAAATTAGATGCTAAATTTAGGCAATTCTTTGAAAATCTTCTCTGAAACCACATACCCAAATGATGCCAAATTTGGTGTGGAAAGTCCCTAGGTGGAGTAGATTAAAGTTTGTACAAATCAACTTCCTGCTTCATCCAAGATGGTCACCATTGCTATAAATAGCAAAAACCTATAAATGGTCATTACATGTTTAGTTATGGATCGATTTAGTTCAAATTTGAGAATAAGAAAGTAGATGTCTAGTTATTTAATATATGTAACAGATTTTTCTGTAACTTTTTCTGTTTGCTTGTAATTAGCCGAATATGCAAATTAGATGCTAAATTTAAGCGATTCTTTGAAAATCATCTTCTTTGAAACTACAAAGCCAAATGAAGCTAAATTTGTAACAGGTTTCCTGAGAAGGTTTTGTTGCCACAATTTTCAAGAATTTTGCAAATCAGGTGTAATATTTCATCAATATTTTGAAAATCTTCTTTGAAACCACTAGGCTAATTTAAATTAAATTTGTCTTGCCAGACAAGCCAATGTTACATCCAAGACCCCAAAGGTCAAGGTCACAGAAGCCAAACAATACCGAAATGGTTCATTATCTTGAAAACTATAAACTTTTTGTATGGGCATGTATAATGGAATATTGTTGGTATTGATGCAACTGTCATTTTGATGTATAGATTAAGGTCATGGGTTCAAAGGTCAAGGTCACAGACGCGAAAGAATACTGAAACTGTTTATTATCTTGAAAACTATAAACTTTTTGTATAGGCATGTATAATGGAATATTGTTGGTATTGATGCAACTGTCATTTTGATGTAAAGATTAAGGTCATGGGTTCAAAGGTCAAGGTCACAGATGCGAAATAATACTAAAATGGTTCATTATCATGAAAACTATAAACTTTTTGTATAGGCATGTATATCAGAATGTTGTAGGTATTAATACAACGAACATTTTGATGTATATAAAAATTTCATGGGTTCAAAGGTCAAGGTCACAGATGCAAAACAAAATCAAAAACATTAATTAACACGAAAACTATAAATTTTTTGTATAGGCATGTATATTAGAATATTGTTGGTATTGATGTAACGATCATTGTGATATATAGATTAAGGTCAGGGGTTCAAAGGTCAAGGTCACAGATACGAAATAATACTGAAATGGTTAATTATCTTGAAAACTATAAGCTTTTTCTATAGGCATATATATTAGAATGTTGTAGATATTAATTCAACTTTTATTTTGATGTATAGAGAAAGGTTATGGGTTCAAAGGTCAAGGTCACGGATGCAAAAAATTGCTGAAATTGTCATATCTTTACTATTTGATCAGATAATGACATGGGGTTTTCAGTTTTGAAATATTATTGTAATTACCTTTAAAATGAGGTCAAGGTCAATTGTGAAGGTTATTACCTAATGTTTTACCTTTCCTGAAAAAAAAACTCGACCCAATTTTTAGGCAGTGTAAAAATAAGATGTGTGTTTCAACCAAATCTTTGAAAATTTTCTCCTGAATTGGCCAATTCTAACCCAATACAGCATAAAAAGTCCTTTAGTAACAGTAATCCAAAAGTTGTGTCTGGCATATCAGCCAAAATCCAAGGTGGCTTCTGTTCCTATACATAGCAAAAACATAAAAGACCAATGCAGATTTTGTTTCCAACCACTTTGGTTCCAGTTGCAATTGTAAAAAGCAGGGGGGATGCCATTCATAAGATTTGCACGTTATTTATCAAAAATGTAAATTACCTGCCAGTTGAGCATCACAGGCCCTATTGGGCCTCTTGTTTATTTACTTATAAATTATACACCATTTATACACTAATGTTTGGACAACTGTCTAAAATTACTTCAGAAAAAAATAATTAAAATTATTTGTATTTATTTATTTAATTTTAAAATATTAAAGTCATGATTGTTATAAGGCAAACAACCTTGACCTTTCCAATTGACATTTGATTGGGAATATTTATATAGAAGGGTCTACCAAATAAATGGGTAGTGTTACAAGTCACAGTTAGTTATTATATAATAATAATAAAAATAATAATAATATAGTTTACTTAAGTGTCACATGTAAATAATAAAAGTCAATTTTCATAATAAAACAACACAAAAACAATTAAAGCATTTACATCCGGCCAAACAGGACCTACGAGACACTACAAATTCTTTACATATTAATTAAAAAATATACATACATATGTAATTTAAAATTTCCTAGATCTATATGCATTTAAAAGTTTTCTTTTTTCAGAATTATTACTAAATAAATTCCTAATTTTTTTGTATCATATCACATGTCATTGTGAAATTAAACCTCTTATATTTACACAAGGCTTCTGATTAGTGTTATCATTTTGAAGACAAAATTAATGTGTGATCCATATACATCATAATAAATATTTAAATTTAAAGGTCAAAGGGACAGGTCAATGTTGTTTGTCTATATCTGAAGTGTTATTTACGGACAGAAGAAGTGGAATGACATTGGGATCATAGGTGTGAAATTATAAAAAATGACCATAGTTAAAGATGTGGATTTGATGACTTTAAAATTTTCTGTTTATATCGAAAATGTCTAGTCTTTAAGAAATTTGTTTTAAGTTATTATCTTTTTATATATAAACTTATTAGTGATACAAATGTATTAACATATTTTTGTAATTTAAATCACTTGATGTCAGCATTTTCCTTGAAGTGCTTGCTGCTGCAATCTGCCAAAAATAGTGTATTGTTTCTACAATTGTTAAAATCATGGAAATGTTGTGTAGATCTTTTATCTGGTGTCCTCTTGTGTTGATCACAGTCCCTCTCACAACCTAGTTTTGATTCCGACCGGCGAAGATCCTATTCCAAGGAAGTTTGTCAATTAACATATCGCTGGCCACGCCCACAATGTTCTGACAAAGGCCTGGCATGCTTGAATTACATGCAAAAAGAATCAAGTGACGTCACTGACACTAATATGTCATTAGTTGCCGTGACGCTGCTTTGGTACTGTGATGGCGGCCTTTGTCGGAACATTGTGGGCGTGGCCGGCTATACGTCAATTCACTTGCCATATGATGATGGTTTCCTCCAGGCACTCCAGTTTTCTCCACCATCACAGAATTGACTGCCTTTATATACCATGTAAGTGAAAGAATCTGAACTGTGGAATCATAAAAATACAATTGCTCCACTCAGTTCTTGTCATGGTCGGTGAATAGATTTTGTCTCAAATATTGTGATAAACAAAACATTGTAACATATCATTGATTTTGTATTTTTAACATGCATAGAAGAATAAAATTGAATTTAACATACAATTCACTATTCTCGGCTTCTACTTAAAATTATTTTAGTAGCTAAATTTTCAAAAATTGTGAAATTTTAATATTTTTTACAAATTTGCTAAAATAGGCTACTTTTTGAAAGAATTTCTAAGAAAGTAGTAGCCAAAGACAACTTTAGCAACCAGGAACGAAAACATGCCGTAGACTATTTAGTTTGAAAATATGACAATTAATGTCAAATTTAATAAAGCAACAAAATAACACAAAAGATGTAATTTAAAATCATTAAATTTTATTCATCTATGAATTAAAAAAAACCATATTGGCAAAAATCAAAACATGTCAAAGTGCCATAATGATATTGATTTGATGTTATAAAGTTGTTTTGTTTGGGTTTTATTTTTTTTTATTTTTTTTTTTTTTTTTTGTTATTTTCATATCCTGCTGCCCTGCCATCAATTTATATCTCCGGCCATTTTTTCAGTGATTCGTGTTTCTATTTGTATGATTTGTCCAGTTGCCCCGTCATAATAAATGGTGCATTGAGGGACATTTGGGACAATCTCGGGTCCAGATTGTTTAGTTGTCAAGGAGTTCTGCTTCATGTTTCCAAAAAAACTGCCAAATCCACAGAAATGATGATGTCAGTACCTTAAAAATTTTGTAGAAACATTTTTATGCCTCTAATTGTAATTGATTACCTTGGTAATTCAATGATCTGGTCCTGTTATTGTTCAGCACCATATGCTTCAAAATCTCATCGATGGCTAAGTTGGGTACCTCAGGGTTCACAAAAATTCTGGCCATCTTACCAAGTACTTCATGGAAACATCCTTTATTCCATTAAAGTTGTACTCCAGATTTTTTGGAGATTTTGGAAGGGGATTGGTAAACTAACTTTAGTAGCCAAATTTTAGAAATTTGTGAAAATAAAGGACATGTGTAGAAGTACTTTTTCATGTTTTAAAATATTTTTTTTTTTTTACAAATTTGCTAATTAAAAATAGAAATATCTTTTTGAAAGAATTTCTCTGATTTCAGTAGCCAGTGGCTATTTTGGTGCTGCCAGGAATGGAAACATAGCATCTGTGGTGTTGAGGTTCAGAAATATCTATTGATAGCTGGGCAGTATTACATATTATATGTGCTTTAATTAAAAAGATAATGAAGCATTAGTACCCTCCTTGTGATGAACTCTGTCTCTCTGGGGTTAAATTTCATGTGTATTTGGTTTTACTGTACATTTGCAACAAATTAATTTTTGTGTTGATGATTTAATTTAACCCTCTTGCTGCCAAATTAATTTTCAGTGCAATGTTGGCAGTGCCAAATTAAAGTCAAAATGCAAAATGATATGACGTCAACAATAGAATATGATGTCAGATGCTTTGTAGTCATACGACATCATTAGTTAATTGTAGATTATAATCTCAATTGTCAACATTGCTTTACAAAAAGATTTTAAGTTTCTTTTAGTCTTTTAACCAAGAATTTTCAATTCGAATTTAAGGACATATATTTCTTCCATATCTGCCCATGTAAGATAGGGTTTTTCCCTATGTGAGATGACCACGTGACCTTTAGTGACGTAACAATCAAAAGACAATTACATGACGTCATCTTACGGGAAAATGACATCCAATTCTTCACAATGTAGAAATTTTGAGTGCGTTTCAAATGATAAATATTGGATTTTTAATTAACCACTTTGTTTTGTAGTTTATACATTTTGTATAACCAAAATCCGGTACGATCTATCCAATGGTCATATTTATTTTAAAGTAAAATGTCGAATTACAAAGTTAGATTTTACAAACATGTCCATGTTCATCGTACCTGAAGCCAAATATTGGCACTAAAATGGAAGAAAAATAATCCATTATGAGTTGATCCATGTAGGATAGGGAAATCTCACCCTCGGGGTTGAACATTTCTGGTCAGAGACTCGGCAAGCCTCGTCTCTGACTGAATATTCAACCCCTCGGGTGAGATTTCCCTATCCTACATGGATACTCATAATGGATTCTTATAGTCTGTATGGCAGGCTGTCAGTAGAGGGCACATGTGTCCATTTGACAGCAAGTGGGTTGATATGAAGGAATTGTAAGAGTTATGTGCAGTCTGTCACCTGCAAATTTTGAATTAAAATGTCCCCAGTTTATCAGTTATTTCTTGGCAAAAGTTTCCAGATTTAAGTTGAGGAAATATCTTAGTTAAGGAATGATTGTGAAACTTGAGCCTTGTCTACAATAATGAGGGACAAGAAAGAGCTATTTGATTGTTGGCACTAGTCTAATAATACATATGTCAATCGGTCCTTCCTGAGAGGGACATTGCCATGCAAGTTGGGGACTATTGCATTTTGGTCTATTATAAAATTATAACAGAAATTGTTGTAGATAATGGTATATTTGTTGGATATTTAAGATTGTTAAGTAAGTTTTGTAAATTGATCAGTGATTTTTATGAAATAAATATAAAATTTATTTTTATGTTGTTGTACTATCTTCAATACAGTATAGCTTGGTTTCCACAACTGTAAAATTATTAGTAGCCAAATTTGTGAAAAGTTATGATGTCGCAGCATAGCTATTGATGACAACTCCAACAATCTTTAAGAGCCATCTCAACATAGCTACTGACACCAGTCCCAGCAATATTAAGTGTTATCCCAGTAGAGCTACTGATGGCATTCAAAGCACATATTATCCCAGCATAACTACTGATTGCAACTTTGGCAAATGTTAAGTGCTATTCCAGCATAGCTTATGATGTCAGTCCAACACATTTTAAGTGATATCCCAGCATGATCACTAATGGCAGCAGCCTCAGTACATGTAAATTGCTAACCAAGCATAGCTACTGATGGCAGCCAAAGCAAATGTTAAGTGCTATCCCAGCAAAGCTACTGATGGCAACTCCAGCACACCATAAGAGCTATCGCAACATAGCTACTGAATGCAGCCCAGCACATTTTAAGTGCTATTCCAGCATTATCACTGATGGGCGATGGCAGCCCAAGCACATGATTAGTACTATCCCAGCATATCTACTGATGGCAGTCCCAGCACATGTTTAGTGCTATCCCAGCATAGCTACTGATTGCAACCCCAGCACACGTTAAGTGCTATCCTAGCATACCTATTGATGGCAGTCCCAGCACATGTTTAGTACTATCCCAGCATAGCTACTCATTGCAACCCCAGCACATGTTTAGTACTATCCCAGCAAAGCTACTGATTGCAACCCCAGCACATGTTTAGTACTATCCCAGCATACCTACTGATGGCAGTCCCAGCACATGTTTAGTGCTATCCCAGCATAGCTACTGATTGCAACACCAGCACATGTTAAGTGCTATCCCAGCAAAGCTACTGATGGCAAGCCCAGCACACGATAAGAGCTATCACAACATAGCTACTGAATGCAGCCCAGCATATTTTAAGTGCTATCCCATCATTATCACTGATGGGCGATGGCAGCCCAAGCACGTTTAGTACTATCCCAGCATACCTACTGATGGCAGTTCCAGCACATGTTTAGTGCTATCCCAGCATAGCTACTGATTGCAACCACAGCACATGTTAAGTGCTATCCCAGTGTACCTACTGATTGCAGTCCCAGCACATGTTTAATGCTATCCCAGCATAGCTACTGATTGCAACCCTAGCACATGTTTAGTGCTATCCCACCATAGCTACTGATTGCAACCTCAGCACATGTTAAGTGCTATCCCAGCAAAGCTACTGATGGCAAGCCCAGCACACGATAAGAGCTATCGCAACATAGCTACTAAATGCAGCCCAGCACATTTTAAGTGCTATCCCAGCATTATCACTGATGGGCGATGGCAACCCTATGCACAGGTAGTGCTATCCTAGCAGTTTATTTCTGATGCACTTAGTTCAGAACGTTGTCAGATTCTGATATTATAAAATAGCAAAATATACCATTGTTAGGTCGAAAAAATAATAATTTAAGAAAATACCTGACACCAAGAGCCTGTGAGTTGAACTTCAACTCCTTTTCGTTAGCTCAGTGTTAAAGGTTCGGCAGGTCTTAACTGTATTTAAAAAGGCACACTATCACACTGTTTTCCAAAAATCTACACTGCACTTCACCGATGATCTTCAATATGTTTAAGCTTAACCGCTGAGGAAAAAAATCCCATCTCGTTGCAAATAGTTAAAAAAAAATACCGATGTCACGTGAAACACTAGGCAACCAGTTACGCTATTTTATAAACATCACGCTGATATACGTATGATACGGAACGACTTTTTACTGTCCTATATGTACAAAAAGCAAACATAAACTAAGAAAATATGTCAAGATTTTCCGAAAATCGTGGTGCTTGTTCTGTATCTAAAATCCCGTTCTGTACGAATGCTTGTGTATTACATCTTTATGTCAAAAACTAAATTCAATTCATCTTAAAGACGAGTGTTATTTTATTTTTATTGATGGGCGGGGAGTTTAAAACTTAAAATTAATGTTTATTTAGCCGTTATCTGATCTGGAATTTTACCTCAACAAATATATTTGTCGAGTTTTTAATTTCATTCAAACATTTTAAAATTGAAAATTTTATTAAGATTAATTGAACAAACGAAAATTTAATTTGAAATTTCTTGTTAGTGTTTATATTTCGCAAATAACACCATCACCCCGGCCATAACAAATCACAAAATTATTAAGAGTGGGATTTTGTGTCCCAGTCTAGATAATTTATTATTTATATCGAGACATAACCATCCTGACATATCACGTGAAATAATTGGGAGGGGTTATCTATTTACAAGAATACTCATTGCCAACTGATGTCCATGGCAACAAAAGCATAGGTCAATCAAAAACAAAAATATCGGTCAATTTTCAAATCACAATCCCAAACGCAAAGTAAAATCTTTGAAAACTGACACGTCAATTTCCATTTTTCCATCAAGGAAATAAGGTTGGGTAGTCAAATCATATTCGTGAAAATTCTATCTAGGTTTCTGTTGGTGATATCTCGATGTAAGTGAAAAATCGACTAATTTTATCGAATCATAGAAATGAATTGCATAGCCTGATTAATATGTTGGTGATATCTCGATGTAAGTGAAAAAATCAACTGAGATGTTTATTAACGGTTTGTGATATCTCGATATAAGTAAAAATATACTTTATCAAGTAATATTGAACTGCCTAACAAGGTACAACGGTTGGTGGAATCTCGATGTAAGTTAAAAATCCACATATGGTTTCAAATCATATTAACCAGGTTCCTGTTGGTGATATCTCGATGTAAGTGAACAAACAATGAGATGTTTAAGTTTATTAATCCCAGGATTGAATTGACTAGCCAGATATAAGGGTTGGTGATATCTCGATGTAAGTTAAAAAGACTTTATCAAATCAGAGAAATGAATTGACTAGCCAGGTACAATGGTGGTGATATCTCGATGTAAGTTAAAAAGACTTTATCAAATCAGAGAAATGAATTGACTAGCCAGGTAAAAGAGTTGGTGATATCTCGATGTAAGTTAAAAAAGACATTTTTAAATCAGAGAAATGAATTGACTAGCCAGGTACAAGAATTGGTGATATCTCGATGTAAGTTAAAAAAGACTTTATCAAATCTGATAAATAATTGACTAGCCAGGTAAAGGGTTGATATATCTCGATGTAAGTTAAAAAACCTTTTCAAATCAGATAAACGAATTGACTAGCCAAGTACAAGGGTCAGTGATATCTCGATGTAAGTTAAAAAAGACTTTATCAAATCAAAGAAATAATTGACTAGCCAGGTACAAGGTTGGTGATATCTCGATGTAAGTTAAAAAGACTTTATCAAATCAGAGAAATGAATTGACTAGCCAGTACAAGGGTTGTGATATCTCGATGTAAGTTAAAAAAGACTTTATCAAATCAGAGAAATGGGTACAAGGGTTGGTGATATCTCGATGTTAATAAAAACTACTTTAAACATCAAAGAAATGGATTCCATAACCAGATAATCTGTTGGTGATATCTCGATGTAACGTAAAGATCGAAAAATAATTGCCTGGCCATTTGTTGGTGATATATCGATGTAAGTGAAAAGTTTGCCAAGGTAAGAGTTCCTTTTGTACCAACCACCTATTTAATTCTATATAAATTTTAAAAAAAATATTTTTACAGGCTTTTTTGTCGAAATAAAAAAAAATTAGTGGAGGGTACAAATTAATTGAACTCTTTCCTTTGCGAAATCAGGTACAACATATTTTGTAAAATGCAAGTATTCGCAAGTACGTGCAGTGCACTCTGTGTGTGATTGGGTGTAACTCGAACTAGTCTTCTTAATTTTATGCATTATAAATTCAGAAGAATAATAATTCTATACATAATTTAGAAAGCGAGATGTACTTGTATACGCCATTGAATGAGAAGTAAGTGTGGTTGCTAAGAACCTATACCCTTGTTTATAGGCCCAATAAGGGTATCTTTTTAACATATTTTAAAACATTTTTATTATATCAAATTTTATCAAAATCGTATCATTTAAATAAAATTTATTTCGTGATTCAAATTTATTTATTTTATTTTTATAAATTATTAAAGTCGAATTTTAAGTGATTCTTCGTATTGGTAGAAATAAAAATTATCTTCAAGGAAAATTGAAAAGATTTATTTAAGCGAGACGAGCAGATAGCGAAGTTGGAAGTCAATGTTGTCAATACTCGGTGTGTATAGGTATATGGATGTGTATTAGCATATCAACGTAGATATATTATATATATACACAACTATCGTTAACGCAATCATAAATAGTGTTGTTAAGCGGTTGACAAGTGTGAAGAACTGTCCAAGATACCTTAGCACAAATATGGTGAGTTAATTAACACATTTTACACATTTTTTCATTTTTGTTCGGAAAAATGTAACCTATTTTTTGATAGATATTTATTGAAAAAATCAAAACATTTTTTTCTAATTAGATAGTACACATTTTCATGCATTCATTTCATAGACATCAAAAATCAAATATAAAACCAACTTTTTCAGTGTTTCATAAAAAAATAAAAGTATGTATATACAAACAAATGAGAAGATACCCTAATCTATATTTAAAACTTACGAAAATAGGAAGTTATTTTTTTGTTTGTACATCTTATCGTGTTTTTCTGTCAGACCCATGCGTGTGCCCCGGACATTGTGATAATAATTTAAAGCCAGCACCATGAGGAGTATGTGGGTACTTAACTATACTGTTTAGTATTGATTTTGTAATGATTTTTTAATATTTTGATCAATAATTTATTATGATTTTATGAAAGCTTCATTGTTGACTAGTTTTATTATATCCATCATTTTTAAGAATTTTATTTGTTTACTTAAGTTAATTATTTACAGTACTGTCATATACCATTTTTTTAATTTAATCATAAAATACATTCAAAAAATGGTATATGACAATATTGTCATATACCATTTTTTGCATGTATTTTATGATTAAATTCAAAAAATGGTATATGACAGTACAGACCTGTCGAAAAACACTGATCGCTCCGTAAGTGGGAGGCCGTGGGTTCAAACCCCGACCGGGCATGGCCAAAGACTTGAAAGTGGGTAGTGACTGTTCTTTCGCCAAGAACCGTCGCATTACAAAATGTAAGTCACGGTTCTTTCGGGTGGCAACGAGGTCCTGTGTTACTGTAGGCGTGACACGATAAAGAATCCTGCTGTATAATGCCATAAGCGCAATGCACAGGCAAAATTTCTGCATCTTCGCCTATAGATGGAGACGTCTCGATATAAGTGAAATATTCTTGACTGGGACGTTAAACACCCATACTCAAGCAGCTGCCGAAAATCTATCGACAGATAGCTAACGAGGGGCTGAGATAAACTGTCGATTCTGACACTTATTCGTTAGCTAAGTGTTAACCTTTCGACAGGTCTGTACTGTACATTTTCACTTTTCTAAAGACTTTATATAATGTGTTCAATATTTGTCATCGCTTTAATTAACTTGCAGGATTTTTGAAAAATATTAAAAATATTAAATTAAAAGTGCGCACGATCATGCCTAAAGGCAGCTCACAAAAGTTAGCTTTAGGTTTTTTTTCTTCAAAATAAATACATGTACAGTCCAACCTGCCATAAAGGCCACCTGCTTTGAAAGGCCAGCAAAATTGTATCACAATTGTTCTTTATTCATATTATTTGAACATGTATATAAAGGCCACCTGTCCATAAAGGCCACTTTTACTGGTTCCCTTTGGTGACCTTTATAGACAGGTTTGACAAATTAAATCTATTTAACACTGAGTTTAGGTCCCTAAATGTCCCAATCACTTTGGAAAGCACATTTAGATCTCAATCACTTCGGGTTACGTTTCGTGGGAGATTTTTTAACAAGCAATTACAAATGAGTGTTTACTGAATTTTGATCTCAAAAACTTCGATATTGAGAACCTAGAGATTAGATAGAATTCGCTCGCCACCTAGGTTCGCTCACTGACAAGGTTCAAATCCACTCGACGTCTGGGTTCGAATCCACCCACTGCCTATATTCGAATCCGCTCAGTGCCTAGGTTCAAATTAACTCACTCTCGTGTTTCGAATGCACTCGCTGTCAAAGTATTAATGGTTTGAATTCACTTACTGCCAAGGTTCGAATCCACCCACTGCCTAGGTCCAAATCCAATCAGTGTCATGGTCAGAATCCACTCACCGCCTAGGTTATAATCCACTCAGTGTCTTGGTCAGAATCCGCTCACTGCCTAGGTCAGAATCCACTCACCGCCTAGGTTATAATCCACTCAGTGTCTTGGTCAGAATCCACTCAGTGCCTTGGTCAGAATCCACTAAGCCTAAAATCCACAAAAACACTGTAACATACACGGCTTGTAATCGCGCTATGTCTATGAAATGATTTCAGTTTTTAATACGCCTTTTGTTCCTTTTCTTTTTTGAATCCCTCAAATGCAGACCCTTGTGTACCTTGTCGATGGTTGTCTCCGGGCACTCCGGTTTCCTCCAACATTCAAGGAACTGGCCGTCACTATATAAGTGAGACTCTTGTCGTCTTGAATGAGGCGTAAAACATCATTTCTCCACTCCCAACTTCCTGCAGTCTTTTTCTTTATAATTAAGGCCAGTCAACTAATGTTAATCTTTTAATTTTCTAAAAGAATTTTTGATTAAAATTTTATCTACAGAGTTTTTTGGCTCTGTTTTGTAGTTTTTGTTTTTCACGATCAGTCAAGTCATTGCCAAACAGTGGCGTACCGTCCTATACGCAAAAACGCAAGTGCGTACACATAAATTGTCCACAAAAATTATTTTAAAATAAAAAAGTATAAGAGAGAGTGTGTGTGTGTGTGTGTGTGTGTGTTTGTGTGTGTGTGTGTTTTCCAAATATTCCGGTGACACCCATTCATTCTGGAACAATTACAGTAGATCAGTTGGTACAGTGCTCGCTTTGTGTGTGGGAGGTGGCGGGTTCGAAACACGGCCGGTGAACTGATCAAGACCTGGAAATAGGTTATGATTATTCTTGTTATTTAGAAATGAAAGTCACAGGGTCCTCTTAAGAGACCTTAAACTCGTTTCACCTTGTTACGAAGGACGTCGGTCGCTAAAGAATCATCCCTGCACGTTACACTGAACGCAAAGCAATGATCAAAATTTCTACCGGTTCACATATAGCCGGTGACGTCACGATATAATCTAAATACCTTGACTGGGACGCAAAACCCAACCAATCAATCTGGTAAATTTCAACTAATAATTACTCAAACACATTGGTATTTGAAATTCCATATACATGTACATTTTTTAATGGATTTTATGATTAGATTAAAAAAAGGTATACGACAGAAATATGAATACCATATAGTCTCTCACCGCCCAAGTTTGAATCTCACTCGGGAAGTTTGTTCAGTTCACTTTGAGAGGGTGGTGCTTTACGGGCACTCTCGTTTTCTCCACTGTCCCTGAACACACCATCATGATTTAAGTGAAATACACGTTATCTGGACCGAGGCATAAAACAGCATTGCCCCACCAAACTTCATTTTTATCGCTTCTACTAATGTTTTTTAAGCCTCCAAGATACAGTCAAAAGTGTCTATAAAGACCACCCAAAGGAACCAGTAAAAGTGGCCTTTATGGGCAGGTAACCCTTATACAGGTTCAAATAACATGAATAAACAGCAATCGGGATACAATTCTACTGGCATTTATAAGCAGGTGGTCCTTATGTAAAGGTTGCCTTCAGACAGGTTGGACTGTAATTGCTATTGAGATATCACCAGCGAAACAGCTAAAACAAAGCAAAGAAATCCTTAAGATAAGAAATCCTTATCGAAATTGTTTAGATAACTGATCTTAATCTACCTATAGGTCCCTCAATTTATTTAAATTCGATTTCCATTCACTAAACGTTGCAATAATTTGATCGCAGAGGGGGTATATGATATTTATAATGAGTGAAAATAAACTGTACGGTCTTCTTGGTTTAATTTTTGTTCCTTATACAGGTTTCAATCATCCGTGACGTTCGATCATTTTTATTTAACTAATGCAAAATCCATAAGAAGTAAAGGGCAACATGTTTGATTCAAACGTTTGACCCTTTCGGTAAATGTCAATGTCCGTCCTAATCGCATTTATTTACCTCTATATCAAGTAAACCTGTAGAATAAAGTTAAACGTGTACTGATATTCATATTTTTAATATCGATTATTTAACCATAATTCAATTCTCCTTTGTTTCAAGCATTTTGATTGGTCATATTTTTCTGATACGTTTGCATGAATGGATCGACTCTTAGTGACGTAATCTTACCTTTTTGTTAATTTAACAATAAAAACATTCAAAAATAATATATGACAAAAAAAATTTTGAAATATTTCATGATTTAAAAAAAATGGTATACGACACATTGATTCCGTCTGCTCGGATATATCGGAGATTGTATTTATGATAATTCGATTAGAATGTATAGTGCGCCAAGTTTGACCTGGCCGTTTGACCTTTAATTTGAATAGTCACACAGACATATCCATTGTGTATATAAGGATAGATGATAGTAATACTGGATACCGGGTGTATATTGTAAAGGAAATATGCTGTCTTACCTAAATCTCACGGTTTATTAGCCCAATCAATTAAAAGGTCAAACGGTCAGGTCAAACTTGAAGCACTATAAAGCTGTCAGTTCTTTTAGCTATTTGAATCTCCCACACACCGACCGCCATGTCGGCACATTGACTTAATACTATACGATATTCTGTTTTGATTTCTGTTTCTATATATAATTTATATGTTGAGTAAACAAACTTAATATCTATTACAAACATATACTAAAATAGGGCAAATTTAAAGTTAGATATTTAAAACGTTTAACACACATATCGATCCTCATACGATCAATGATTGGAATTCAATAGTGTATAAACCGGGCTCATTAAATACCTTTACTTTTTATATTATAGTCAAACCTGTCTACAAAGGTCACCCAAAGGGAACCAGTAAAAGTGGCCTTTATGGGCACGGTGGCCTTTATAAACGGTTCAAATAATATGAATAAAGAAACAATTGGAATACAATTTTACTGGCCTTTATATATAAGGAGGTGGTCCTTATATAGAAGTGGCCTTTTAGGCAGGTTGGACTGTATGTATCGTGGTGCTTTTTAATATACTTGAAGGAAGAATTTAAAGGAAATGGAAATGGAAAACCAAATTGCAGTAAAAATGAATTGTCTACTACAAAGTAACAAGACAGGAAGTCAGAGAGAGAGAGAGAGAGAGAGAGAGAGAGTATAAAATCTTAAGTTGACGGGACGTAATCATAATGACTACTAGTAGTGGTAGAATTTTAAAAGTTTTCCATTGCATGAATTTTCTAAATGGAAGAAAATACATGATTCTTATGCGTTTTACATATCATCAGTGGTAGAAAATACGTTTTCGTGCGAATTCTATATTTCAAAAATACAAATGTCATTCCGACATGCATTTTACGTATGGTAGAAAATACGTTTTCGATGATATAGCAAAAATACAAGTGTTCGATACGTGTTCTATACAATAAAAACAAGTTTAGTTCCATTCACAATACCGTTTTCTCCAAGTTTTCCATAAGTTCTTATATGGTAGAAAATGCAAGTACCCTATATATGTAGAAAATACAAATGGCCGAGGAAACCGGAGTGCCAAGAGAATACCACCTTCGGCAAGCTTACCGCCATTTTTACAACATCTGACTGAGAGGGGTTCGAACCTAGTGGTTGAAAGGCGTACGCCGGTGCTTTAGACCACTCGATCACTGAGGTCAGACCAAGTTATGTTAAGGGGACGAAATTTTCTTTCAAGGTGCTGAAATAAAATTAATTAGTTAACCGCAAATCATCTGGGTTTGTAGTACATACCGGTAGGAGATCATTAGTGTCAAACCTGCCTTAAAGACAATCTCTATATAAGGGCCACCTGCTTATAAAGGCCAGTAGAATTGTATTGTTCTTTATTCACATTATTTGAACTTGTATGTAAAGAACACCTGCTCATAAAGGCCACTTTTACTGGTTCCATTGGGTGGCCTTTATAGACACGTTGACTGTATTACGATATAGCATTATTCTTCTGGAATATCGTAGTGCTAAGTGGTCAGCGATCCTCTCGTTTTAAGGTAAGATGTCTTACCCTACTAGCCTACCTTAGTTTTGGAGTATATTTGAATCATCATGTCAGTCTGTCTTTCTGTGTTAACCACGTCTACATCTATGGATTGTTAAACAGACTTTGCTCAATTTTAATCCAAATACACCAACATAAGACAAATGTATGGAATACCACATTTAGGTGTATAGATTAAGATCGGAAGGTAAAACCCCAGTTTGGATGGAGGTACGGAATTGCGATTAACTTCTAAAGAATCAGAGGTCAGTTGTTCGAAGATTGACCAGTTTAATCAATTGATTATTCAAAATTTGAATTTTGCGTAACATCAAACATGTTGTTGACTTAATGTTGAAATGTCGGAATTGGATAAAAATTTCATCAAAATACAACGCACTGAAAGAAAAATATCGATTCGGTAGTTATACATGTATTTTGATTTTATAGTTTAAACAATATTTTATTCACAAAAACAATACAATGGTACAATAACATACATATACATGAAGAAAAGGATTCGAGAACAAGACCAAGGTCTTATATCAACTCGCCTCCACAGCCTTGCTTAAAATACATAAAATTATACGATCAGGAAAGCAAGTTAAAGAATTAAATATTGAATTAAGTATTATATTGTATTGTATTTTAATTTTATTTATGTTTTAATTTTCAGCTAATTACTGATAAAGCTAATCAAGCTTTGTGACAACTGGGTCCTTGTCTAGTTTGTCTTGTTAGGGGAATTAAATTGTTATATATATTCATTCCATTTTTTTATTTTGCAGGGGGATGCACCAGAAGAATTCGAATCACGTAAGAATTTATTTATTTATTTATTTATTTTCTTTGGGCAAACCGGACTTCTCTACAGTCGTACAAACTGTATCTCCTGAATCCAGTTTACGGTTTGTTTTGTGTTGTATTATTTGCATTTAATGATGAATAAACAAATTACAATGTAAATTAAACTGTTTCGCCGGAGTAGCATCTGTTTAAAAATTAATGACAATGGAGTTTTTACAATTTTCAGTTTGGTATTTCGATTATATAGTGGTGGAAGGATAAAAAAAACACCTCAGAAAATTTTATACATGTAGGTGGCGAATAAGTAAAATAAAAATAGAAAACAAAGTATTTTAAATCACTCATACAGCCCAACCTGCCTTAAAGGCCACCTGTTTATAAACGCCAGTAGAGTTGTATCCCAATTGCTCTTTATTCCTATTATTTGAACCTGTATAAAAAGGCCACCTGCCAATAAAGACCACATTTACTGGTTCCCTTGTGTAGCCTTTATAGACAGAATGACTGTAAATGGAAATGTATCATTAAACTTTTTCAGAGTTAAATGAATATTTTGACAATTATGCCGACGAAGAGGGACTTATTGATCAAAGTGGTTTCATAGAGGTACTAAGATGTTTAAATCAAGAACCTAATGATGATGATGTCCAGAAAATATTCCAGGATCACGACGCTGATGGTACGTATATATACACATGTTCAGCTAACGAATCGGTCAATTGTCGGGATTGTGATTTGGACATTACAAACAGTGAGGCTTTGAAAAGTATGTTTTTTCAAATAAAATAAACATATACTAGTCATTAATTGTCCATGTTGCCTGAAGTAAACGTGTATGGCGAATTCATATTTAAACATCTCGTCATATTCTCGTGGTATATGACCTATTTATAATGTAATGTTTCATGTCAATGGCATGTTTCCGTGGTATATGACGTAATGTTTATGGTCAATGGCATATTCCCTTGATATGTGACTTACTAATTCAGTTGGTATCAGTTAAATGTGACTTGGATAGTGGTACGCTTGTCTGCGGCGTACTGACTCTGTGAGCTAGCACGTGAAAGTCGCCCTAAATGCGCGCTAGTGCAAGACAGATCATAAAACACACTTGCACTTCACATGAATACACGAACTTGTTCATAGATTAATCCATAGAGATTAATAAACTAGTTCTCGTCGCGAATAAATAAAAAATTGCAGAATCGACGTTAAGCAAAATTCAACCATGGCATATTTCCGTGGCGTATATGACGTATTTACATTTGTATGATGTAATGTTTAAGGTCCATGGCATATTGCCGTGGTATATGACATAGTTATGATGTAATGTTTAAAGTCCATGGCATATTTCCGTGGTATATGACATAGTTATGATGTAATGTTTAAGGTCCATGGCATATTTCCGTGGTATATGACATAGTTATGATGTAATGTTTAAGGTTCATGGCATATTTCCGTGGTATATGACATAGTTATGATGTAATGTTTAAAGTCCATGGCATATTTCGATGGTATATGACGAAAAAATTAATTGGTGATACTCGTATTAAACGGGGTATATGATATATATACAGTCTTGCTATGTACAATAAAATAGAAAATACTGCGAAATTATTCATTTCCGTGGTGTACCAATTTTCGTCGTTTTCGTTGACACCTTGGTCCACGAATAAAAATGTCAGCGAAATAGCATCTGCAAAATTTACCATTAACCACAAAACACAAATTGATTACAATAAAAAAATGTATTTTCATAGAGTCACCAAAATAGGAAACCACGAAAATATGGCACCGCGAATATAGAACACCACGAAAATAAATTATTTCAAAGTGTTTTTTCAATATACAGGGAATCAAAAACTGGATAAAGAGGAATTTAAAACATGGATGGAAGGAATGTGGAAATCACTAGACGACGTTATACAAGCATTTGCGTTAAGTTTTAAAACTATAAGTCAAGGTGCTGATAAAATAACAGTTGCAAAGTTTATAGACACCTTAACTAACAAAGGAGAATCAAGATTCAGTGAAGAAGACGCCCAAAGTATTGTCAATGAAATTAACACTATCAGAGAGGAGGACGAAGAAGAAGAACACATCAGTATGAAAGGTATACTAATGATCTTGTCATTAAATGTATATATAACGAAACTATTCATTGGTTCCCGGTCTGCTTTTAAGAAGTCAAAAGGTCTTGCTAATTACATTTCAGAAAGGCACAAAAAGTCCTGTAATGCTCACCTGGAACATCCAGTATTTTATAAGGCCATTTACTTTTTTTCCTTTTGTTTATATTTTTTATAAATATAAGAGTATGTAGTTTTTTTTGCTTTTATAGATCGGCGGTCATCTTGGATTTCGGACGGACATGTCGATTACAATTTTTTAAACTGTATGCATCTTCCAATTATCCCAAAACCACATCGTTTAAATTGGTTTAATGGATTAAAGTCTACAGACGCATGCACGGATGCTTAATTATGCTTTATCCAAAGCTCACCCTGGCCATGCCAAGTGAGCTAAAAATGACTAAATGAACTGATTAGCCAGTCGGTGCTAGATTGATCGATCGATCGATTGATTTCACTTATATCGGGACGTCTCCAGCTATACGTGAAGTTGCGCTATATGCAGGTAGGATTTGTTAGCGTGCAAACCTGTGACACGAGACGTCTCTTCTGACGGACTCATGACTTTCATCTCTAAATGTCACGCGTTTTGCGAAACCCCGTAAAAAAACCCGACATCTCACATACGGAACACTCTACCAACTGACCAACCGTAGTTGTTTTAACATTTAATGAGGAAGATTTAGAAGACAGTTAAGACCTCTCCTAACAAAATTTAAACGCGTTAATTTATTGGTACAAAGTTAAAATGGGGAGGGGGGTTGGTAAATTATTGGCAAAACCCACCTCGGTGGGAGAGGAGTAATGGTGGTTTACGTTTCAGTCGAAATTCTCCGCATACCGAAACTAACAGTTCAAGAATTAGGAAGGAAACTTTAATTGCCGGTAGAGCACCTATCTTTGGCAAGGGTATTGATAAGATCCCAGTAAGAGCTTCCCGATTGGGATACGAACCAAGCTAAAAATAATAATATAAATATAATTTATAATGTACAGAGGATATATCAGATGATTAATCGATCTCTTTAATTTTTCAGAATTGATTAACTACATATATGGCAGGGAACAAACAGAGATAGCAGAAGAGAACACACAGGAAGAAGAGGAAGATGACAATCAAGAACAAGCTGAACCAGAGGAGAATATGGACGATAATCAGGAACAAGCTGAACCCGAACAAGAGGAAGCTGACCAAAACCAAGAACAGGGCGAAACAGAAGATCAGGAAAATACAGAAGAAAACCAAGAACAAGGTGAAACAACAGAAGATCAAGAAGGAGATACAACAGAAAATCAGGAAGAAGCAGGTGAAACAACGGAACCCCAGGAAGAGACAGTGGGAAATCAAGAAGATTCAGGGAATCAGGAACCAACTGAATCTGAACAACAAGAACAAGGCGAGACAGAAAAAACGGAATCGGGGGATCAGGAACAATCTGAATCAGTGACACAACAGAGTGCGGAAACCTAAGTTATAGATTTACGTTTATATCAATTTAACAAATTACCAGCGGAAACAACAACAACAGCAACCGTTTTTCTATCCTGGCTTAATCTAAAATATAAAATAAACAAATGCCAAACACTGAATGTTTCTGGGCGTTTGTCAACTCTTTTCATATTGGAGATAGATTTAGTAATTGACTGTGGGTACACTGACAAAATTACCATGTGCTACAAAGGTATTTTTCTGGCAGAAGGAGTATAACTAATGTTGTTGATAACTTATACTAAGTAATTTAAAAGCAGCATTGGAACAATTTTTAAAGTATAAGACGGCCTATAGAACTAAATTCACACAATTTCGATAAATTTTATAAGACTTATAATTTAGGAACTTATTTAAAACGCACGAGGACAAAGATATTCATAGCACAGTGGTGAATATTTTGTTGCCCCGAACAAACACTTGTTCATCCCTCGGTCTTTCCCGTAGGGACTCGTATTTCACGAGTAACGACGGAAACCCGAACGGTCGATGATATCTAAGACCTGCTTTTTGTACATGTATAGCTGCTACTAGTATCATCTAATTCGTAAAGTATTCAATGAGTATATTATAGGTATTTGAATAATGAAAGCGCATTTTTTTCTGTATTTAAAATTCAGTATGAGAGATCAATGACTACTACTGTTTTTTGTCGTACATATGAAGATTTGCTCAAATTATTTATCTCGCAATTATATGCTCTATTTTAGGAGGATTGCGTGCTCGACTAGAAGGTTAAGAGGCTTTCTAATGACTGTGATATTGATGGGTTTTAGCTCTTTCATTTATTACACTTGTATTTGTAAAATGACAACTGTTTTATTTACACATACATGTATATGCCTTTCCGAGATGCGTTATCTCTTCTTGATTTGTAGAACTCTTTCGATTTTAAAGATAGATAACAGTCGTTTATTGAACTGAAATCCACTTCCGGGGATAATTATGCAACAAACTGTATCGTCAATGCCTGCAATTTTGGTTCGTGTTGGGCAACTTTAAAAATTTCAAACAATGCAATAAATTGGTATATATACTGGCTACGTAAAAATACATAGATACATGGACAGCAAACAATTCCATTCAGAAAATTATTTATTTCAAAAAATTAAAATTACATTGTAAGGAAAAATGACACAAATGATTACTTTTTGTGAAAAAATGCACATATTAAAGATGGTTTTCTATTCGGATAATGTCCATAGATCGCTTCCAAAAGCTGTAGTACAGTACAATACAATGGAGAAAACAATTTGGTGTATATTCTTTGTTCAAAGTCTCTTAAAACGGCGAGATTTTTGTGTCTAGGAATTTTAATGCGCAAATACGTGTATGTCGGATAAATCTAAGTGTATCATTAGACAAAAACATCTCTAGCATTTTGGCTTGATTATTTTTTGCCTCATACTTTATCCTGTCAACTTCTGTACAGAAACCGTTATACTCTTTTTTTTAAGTTAATAAATATTTTTTGAAAAAAGCAACACAATAAAAACATTTATATGTTCATTTCATACAAAATAAGGTAGGATAATATCATTTTGCAAATCAACCCCCCCCCACCCCACCCAAACGCATTAAATTATTTGTAAAATGTCTCAAAACATGTTCAGGGTTTAAGACAGTTGCAGTCAAAATTTATTTTAGTGGAGAATATACAAATGCAAGACTGCACGCTTACTTATTAAATATGAAACAGATGTAGTCTTGTCAGTTAGTCGAAATACACTAGTGTTGGCAAATACCGCTGTCGTCTCGTATCCAAGCTGTCAATTCATGCCAATATGAACACGTTCAGATCAATATATTATATGGCCGGCGATTTACCTCCCTTTACCTTACTAGTATCGATACGGCTATGTTCTAGTATGCTACGCCTACATGGGACATCGACATTTAAGGTCCCTACGGAAGAACATAATGCTTTTCATTTCTGTCTTTCAAGAGCTTAGCGAAAGAACAGTCACTAACTACTAGTACTTTCAAATCTTGGTCAGATCCGACAGGGGTTCGAAACCCGACTTCCCACATAAGGTGCCGACACTATACCAACTAAGATGCCGCAGTGGTAACTCAATTACAATTTAAATGTCTAAAAATGTATTTCTTATAAAAATTTATGTTAAGGATCCAATTCCTCCGTCAACACTATACTATGTTACGTAGGTTTGTAAATGTATGAGAATGTCAACCAAATTACTCTACCTAAGGCTTCCTCCATGTAACCATGGCTGACAACGCACGTGTATTATGCATACATGTATGTCTGCCTTAAGCTTGTACTAGCGCGCACTCGGGATAAGTGTCAGGTACTAGCTCACCGTGACAGCAGCTGCGCATGCAGTGATTGCTGCCCAACCGGTCCATTATCCCGACACCGTGCAAGTCAGAAGTAATATGTGAATAAGTACTTTGCTTAAGGTTACAACATGCCCCAGCCGGGATTCGAACTCCCAACCCTTGGGACCTTGAGTCCAATGCCCTTCCACTGAGCTACATTTTCCCAAAATACATGTAATGGTATTTTGATTAAGATATAACGATAAATCGATCAGAATCTAGTTGAAAAAATATTTATTTTACAACTACTATTATTACAAACAACATTTTGTATATCAATGTCCCCACACTTTTGCCATTGGTTCTAATTAATAGGAAAAATATTCGACAGCCAGTTAAAACAGAAAATATGATCAAGTTATACTTTCGTGCATTACATATTTGGAGTAAAACAGCAGTGTAACGTAACAATTCCTAAAAAGTCCAGACTTCATTAGTTGTCGACAATTTCGACGGCTTATTCAGTCCAAAGATTGAAGCTTCAGACCAGAACACTTTTTGGTATTACAAAATAAAATTATTCCTAAAATTGAACGACTGTATTTGAATATTCGTCTGGACCCTCAATTTTGGACTTCATTAGGCGTCGGACTTCATTAAGAGTCGCTACATAGCAGACCACACAGTTGAAACAAGGCACATTATATTATATACGCCATGACTAATGCGTTTTTGTATATCTACCCCTGCCCTTTATGAAACACTGGGTCTCGTTCACATAACTAGAAGTTCAAGCTCTGTCCTTGAGTGCAGTAAAACAATCGTTTTACTCTCCAATCAATATCTTTTCATATAATTTTATACGATCATTTCATACCAGTATAAGGTCACATACAACAGTAACAACAGGATGCTTATAAAATTCATGTGCATTGCTCATTTCTTAAAATACAACACAGACCTGTTGAAAATTTAACATTTAGCTAACAAAAAGGAGTCGAACTGACCGAAATATTGATAGCCCGTGGCCGAAATGCTGCCCAGATACTAGTAGATATATAGCAAGTGCCGAACAGCTAACAATTGGACGAGGTGAGCTGACGGTTCCAAACTAATTCGGTAGCTTAGTGTTAAACTTTCGACAGGCCTCTACTGTAGCAGTTTAACAAATGGTTTCCTTGGTAACCAATCACTTCTACTTACTCTCTAGGCTACTGCAATGTTAGAATTACAACATCACAGAACACAGCCTGTTGAGTAATTATTATTAAGCTCACAAGAAGATATCGAATATAAGATCGGCTGCCTAGTGGCTGAGAGATCTAATTAAAGCTACTGAGAGATATACAGCAGCTGTCGCAATCTGCCGTGATATACAGTACAGACCTGTCGAAAGTTTAACACTGAGATTACGAAAAGGAATCGATGCTCAGCGACCGAGTGACCCATATATAGATACTAGTAACTAGTGATCGAAAAGTTGCCAAGAGATAGGTAGATGTTGTCGATAATCTGCCAAGTTATTGATAATAGATTCGATCCCGATCCGGTGCTTATTCGTTAGCTGAAGTGTTAAAACTCTCGGCAGGTCTGTACTGTAGCTTACAAAGGACTATTCGACACCGATTCATTAGGTTAGTGTTAAAGCTTCGAAAGACCTGTATTGTGCGTAAAAATATCAACCATGATGTCCATTTTCGTCCCAATAACTGTCCGCTAAATTAATCAATATTTGCACTTTATTGCTGTCAGTGACCTTGACACTATATTCTGGCGGGGAAAACGATGCTCCCATAGACACACCCCCACGTCTGTAACCCATTAAAGAGTCAATGGTAGATCTAGCCGAACAGTGGAATTCTCGGACATTACAACCTTTTAGAATTCTTTCAACGTTATTTTCATTTATACCGCCACCTGGAAAACAAAATGCATTTGTTGAAGCAAGGTGTCTCCAGAAGGCACTAGCGTTAACTAGGCCAAAGGTTCAAGCTAGAGAGAGAGAGACCAAAACGTTTTATAGATATAAAAGGTACAAGAGGTACCGGTGCACAGTACAGACCTGTCGAAAGTTTAACACTGGGCTAGCGAAAAGAGTCGGAACTCGATTGCTGAGTGGCCGAAATATAGATACCTAGTGACAGAAAAGCTGGTTGTCGAGAAAAATGTAAGAGCTGTCGAGATATAACGACAAACCGTGATGAGGCTTCGCTTCGGCACTTATTCGATAGCTGAGTGATAAACTTTAGACAGGCCTGTACTTTATGTGCTAAACCAAACATGTACAGTACAGACCAATCGACAGTTAAATACCAAGCTAACAAAAAAGTGTCAAATCGACAGTTCATCTCGGTCCTCGTTATCTATATTATGACAGCTTTTCGGCAGCTGCTTTAAATCTCTCGATAGCTGTTTGGTCATGGCCACTAGCGGGTAGTTAACCATATGTCGGCCGTCTGGCAGCCAGCTGAACTTCAACTACTTTTCGTTAGCTTGGGTGTTAAACTTTCGACAGAAGGTCTTTACCGACATGTAATAAATAAATCGAAAATAAACGGGAAAATACAACGAAGGAAGCTGCTAAAATAAAATGCCGACGCAAGGATATTGCAGGCCAGGCTTATCAAGACCCACAAAACGTTTTATGATCGCCATCACAATATTGTTAATACGTATGACGTCTCGGTTTGGATATATATGACGTCCGATAGTTCCATGTTGTTTCCCAATTTTGATTACACACGGCGTGACAGGTGTACATGTAGCTATCTAAATAGGAGGTGCTTATCCTTGCCGAGCGTCCAGCCTCACTTCCCTGGTGGAAATTCACCGTTTAACTTCTAAGTTTTTACTTTGTTTTGGGATTTTGGTTTGGACATGGATTGGTATGTTTGTTTTTGATTGATAAATAATTAAGAAAAATATTTTGATGCTGTAGTTCATTTAAGACCATACCCAAACAACACGAGTTACCTGGTCTCTGGCGAACGCCTTAGTTTCGCAATCACCGAGACTGATTTTGGTTTTACGTTCCAGTAAAGATTTTAATTATATCGATGCGTCGATAGCTATAGGTGAAGTGGCAATAATGTTTACCTTTGCACTGCGCTGGCGCAATTTGTAGCAGGGTTCTTTTGAGTGTCACCCCTACTTTGAAAAGTAGAAATATGGGGTATCGGTTTACAAAATCTCTTCCGAAGGACCCCGTGAATTTTTTTTCTAATTGCCCAGTGGTTGGCGAAAGAACAGTAACTAGGCTAGCCATTTACAAATCATGGTCAGACCCGGCAGGGTTTCGAATCCTCCACCTCCCACATACGGAACAACCACTTGGCTAACTCTATTACCGATGTTGTGAAGGAGAGAGGCAGAGAGAAAGGGGGATGGTGTGATCACCCTGATGTATACTAAGTTTACACATTTTCATGATTTGTCGAGAAGATTGTTACACTATTTTGATTTCTATACAGACCTGGCATAATTGTGATTCTTCCTTGTGCCTAGAAAGTAATAAATTAATTCTTATCAAATTAATCATGTCACGTGTAACAAAAGCACCATGTACCTTTATATTTTTATACTCATTCTCACAACGTCAGAGACAACTAGTTTCTTGCACAAATAAATATCTATTTATGATATGACTTAGGAAGTCATATCATAAAATGCCATTTGTTTCCATTTAATATGACGCTGCTGAAATATTTTTTTTGCACTCACTACGGTCTTTACCATCACTCCAATGACAAAAACGCCACCCAACGGCGCCCTTGTTTTATATCGAGAGGTCTTGAGTTGAGTAATAGTGTTTAACGTCCCATTCAAAAATATTTCACTTATATCGAGACGTCGACAGCTATAGGCAGAGGTGCAGAAATTTTGCCTGTGCGCTGATGGCATTATACAGCAGAGTTCTTTATTGTGCCAAGCCTTCCGCGACACGGGACCTCGTTTATTTTAAGTTCCAATCCGAAAGAACCGTGAATTTCATTTTGTAATGTTGAGTGCTTGGCGAAAGAACAGTCACTACCCAGTTTCAAGTCTTAGGCCAGACCCAGTCGGGGTTCGAATCCGCGATCTCCAACTGAGCTACCGCAGTGGTTCGAGAGGTCTTGACTTCAACTACATAATTGTTATCATTAAACGAATATAATATTATAATAGTAGGCAGGCCAGAATTTCAACCAATTCTTTGAAAAATAAATTAAACCTGAGCGGTTTGCACCGTTTTGCAACAAAATGCAAATTCGTGAGTTTTGTAATAAAAGGTATCAGTGTGTATGGGTGGCCAAGTGGTATGAATAGCGCGGATCCCATCACTTCAATTCGAAACCCACTCGGCCACTCTGGCAAATTGTTAGTTCGACTGACCGGTGGTTTTCTCCGGTCTGTTCCTCTGCCATCCATGAAATGACCCGTCTCCATACGTAAGTGAAAGGACCTGGGCTGGTGCCTAATACTAAATTACCAAACTCCACCCTTTGTGTTTCTGCAACTTGTGTTCTTGTTTCATGCTGTTTCTCGTTATTTGTTGTCTTTTGCTTAAGTGAGGCAATAGGCCGAACTGTCTGCTTGATATTCATACCATGTACCACATGTACTATCAACAAAGCAACTTACCTTTGTTAAGGTTCAAACTAGCAAAATGCATGTACATTTTTATCATTAGCAAAATTCTAAAATATACACAAATTTTTTAAACTAGTAAGAAGAAATAACAAATTACCCGTTTAACTAACTCTGATATAACTGGTACGCCATCGAGTGCTGTATTGCATCCACCGCTTGTTAACACTCGTGTAAACCCCAAAGAAATCACAGCTTCCAAGGCGGCAAAAATGTCTGACGTCATGTCAATGGCTGTAGAGAATCAAAAAAGAAACATATTAATTACAAATGTTCACTAATCATTAGCTTTGGGTACAGTATGCGCAAAACATTCACAATACCTAAATTGTTGAGTTTGTGAGTTGACATGCCGAAACCCCATGTGCATTTTTCATTACATACTCCAGATTTTGAACCGGTCGTCCGATACGAATCGGTACATCAATGCTTTATTGTGATCGTAAACACCAACACTTGACCAAGGTCTCTGTCTTGATGAAGATAGTAATCCAAAATCAACAGAACAGTCCATGACCAAACTGCAATCCCCAAGGAAAGGTTAAAACGTTAAAGCTTACAAATACAGTAAAACATTGAACTTCCACAAGGGAAGCAAGGCGTGGTGCTCTGAAAGGGTAAGCACCCTTCTGTTTAGCTGGCTACACCCCAACAAGTCTGCAAAAAAAAAAAATCGGGAATGCAAGCAACAAAGAACTATGGGATGTCAAATATATCCAGGGTATGCATACAATACCAACAATATTGTGATGACGCCCATAAAACTTTCGAGGGCCTTGATAAGCCCAATCTTGCAATATTCTTGTATCAAAAGTTATTTGTAAGCAGTTTGTATGATTGTATAAATTTTCAGTAGTGGAAACAAGCTCTATCATAGCGTATTAATTGTGAAACAAATACACCATACGCAGGTATTTCACTGCATAGAAAGGGAAAGTTGAACATGTCATGAATTATACCTATTATACTGCGTGATATTCCTAATACTGGGAATTCCACCTATATCCTCAAGAACATTTCAGTTTATCTAAATGTATTTGCCATCCGATATTATAATATTGTGGGCCTTGGCTTAAATTCCATCTATATCCTTAACGAACATTTCAGTTTATCCAAATGTATTTGCCTTCTGATATTATAATATTCCGTACCTTGGTTCTAAGGGTCCTCGGAAAGATTTACGATTGTCATCACAGTATGGTTGATAAACACCATACCTCTGTGACGAAAATTGTCATTGGATGCATTTGACGATCCATAGTTACATGTACCTTTCATTTTTCAATTTGACTTCATATCAGATGATTATTCTTCGGCAACACCTGACCTCATTCTCTGGTGGAAGTTCAGGTGTTTATTTAAATTTCAAAATTTTCAAAGTTTTTACGTTGCTTTTGGAATTGTGCTTTGGATATAGAGCCTTGTATTTGTTTCTGATGTAATACCATGATTTTTTCAATAATTGGGGATTTCGGCTGATAATCCAAAGATTTCTATTTCAATAGTATCTACACGTATTGCATTTACCATGTAAATATTAAAGTTTTCATGAAACAAATACATGTCCATTAAAATGACTACTTCGATACATTTACTTATTGCAAGAGCTGGCAATACTTTATGTTGTTTCAAAATTACCTCTATGGAACGTGACTGGCAATGGTCGGACAAGTTCTGAAAATATAAATGTATGTTTTGAAAAAAAAACATTAAAAGAAATCAAGAGCACTGCTAGTCCGAGCAAGTACGCAGGCACCCGTTTATATTAATGCCACGAAACTGTTGGTAATGATCATGAAAAAATCATATTTTGAATTTTATAGGGCAAAACTCTTGAGAAATTTGTACAGAGTTGCCACCTTTTCTGGCGCACACAATGCCATATTCTGGTAATATAACAATTTCAGTAATAAAAGTACCATTAACGGTGACCGAGGAGTAGGTTGGACAGACTATTACAGACAGACAAACTAACAGACATACGGGCGAACAACTACAACCATATAATGTAATTTCTATAATCTGAGGTGAAAAAAAATCACAATTGACATAGGTGGAAGAGTGGATAATGTTGCAGACTCATCATTCTGTGGACGCGGGTTAGATACCCAGTCGATTTACATTGTATGAGTTTATGCAATTTCACATTGCTCTAGATAGTTCGTCCAACTGACAAATGATAAGTTGTCGCCAAATATTCTTAGTCGCGGTAATAATCCATACAAAAAAACCACTTATATATACATATACAAATATACATGTAACTTTCTTCAGTTATATTTGGCTATACATGTATGCATGAATTGATACTTGATGTTACACTGAGGGTAGATAATTTAGTGGTGTACCCTCCGACAACAAAATGGTGGCTTTAGACTCAAACTCATTTCTCGCCATTTTGTTTTCTCTCACTATAGTCGAAGCCTTATGTCAGCATCGGGCTTGTATGGGTGCATCTTTACCTTTACTTTTATTTGTTGTATTTTGCCTGCCGGGTGTGCACAGTTCTTTGAAACACTGTGGATGGAGCTTAAGTGGGTGTTTTTCGGCACCTAAAGTCTGTTTTTAAAGATGTTAAAGGCACTGACATTGGTAGCATTTCGAGACAACAGTGAAGCTACATTGTATAACTCCGAATTCCGATTTCGAAATTTTCAGAATTCAGCCAGTAATTGAGAATCCAACAAGCGACTTGTCTGTCACCGTGAAGACAACATATATTTTTTGTGACTGAATCAGTGGAGAAAGTGACTACCGGTACATTACACACCATAAGACATCGCTTTTGGTGGGAAAATGTGTGCGCAGGATACACTATACAACAAAAGTTTGAATGGCTACATAATGTACATTTTAGGTGTACACCTGTTTCACACGGTACTACATGATTATACAGCATAGACCTGTCGAAAGTTTAACACTAAGCTAACGTATTACGAATTAGTGCCGAATTGACAGCACATCTTATCTCGGTCCCTCCTTAGCTTTATCTCGATAGATTTTCGACAGCTACTATCTGCCTCTCAACAGATTTTCGATCTCTAGCTATCAGCCACTAAGTCACTCTACAGCCGAGCTTTGGTTCCTTAAAATATAATATTAAACTTTCGACAGACTGTTCAATTGTACAACTTATACCTATGAGCTCCCTGCATCTCTGTTTATCAACTGAGCCATTCCTGAAATATCAATAAAATGTCATAAATTAAGGAATTAGTCCACAATAGCTATTGAATCATTAGGGGGTCAATTTCTAACTGGTGCTTATGGTTCAGAAATTAAAATTTAAATAAGCTTTGTGTACCCTGGTCAAGAAAGTTTTTTTTTTTTAATTAACGTTATTAATTAAAGTTTCATTAAGCTTTTTGCAGTTTTAGAGGAAATCAGATGCATCAGTGGATGCTAAAAATACAATGTACCTCTACTGGAGACACTTTCTTGCACACATGAAAAGTTAAGCCACCACAAAAAGAGTGGCGAATTGAGACCACTTTTTGGCACAAGTGAAAAATTATGCCATGTCAATCTAAAACCAGGGACTTGCCCACATGCATTTACCATGAAAATCGTATTTTTTGCATGAGTTTGCTGTCAGATATTTCAAGCCCCATGCAAATGCTTGCAGTGAAGCCTCTTCCCTGTTCCTAAAAAGATGGGCTATCTGAGGCGACTAGATGCCACTTTCACAAGTGACAAATTATGCCACCACAATCTTAAAAGGGTGGGCTATATGTGGCAGAGAGCCTACGGGGGACACTTGCAGACACTTCTGACAAAATCATGTTGCCAGCCTGCCAGGTACATACTTGTAGGTAGCTAATGGCTAACCTATATATCAACTACAAACCAATTAATTACATTTGAAGACACCCAAAGACAAAACCATCTGCTTTTGATGATTTCAGAGCCATTACGTCTGCCTTCATCACTTCAAATTCGTCATCTGTATACAGAAAGTCGCCACCACGTGGTCGTATCATCACATATACCGGAAGTTGTACGTTTGACTTTATGACCTGGAGCATACCTAAAAAATCAAGTGGTGCAGTGGTAAGCGATAATAACTATATATAGATTAACACTTCTATGATAATGGTTTAACTCATAATGGGACACTACAGTAGCTTTATCGGTAGAGTGATCACATGTGTGTGTGTGTGTGTGTGTGTGTGTGTGTGTGTGTGTGGATGGAACCAATTAGGTAAGCACATATTTGTGGTTCCATGTGGTACATATGTCACGATCCTATGGCGTGAAATCGAACCTATCTTACCTACAGATGGCGTGGTCCCTCCTTCCACTAGGTTAGAACACAATTCCACTCTTATGGCTCCTAAAAATAATATGATTATAATTACTATATTTAAAAAAAAAAATAAATACAAACGTGTACCTCCCCCAACCCCGAACTAGTCTATACTAATTGAGCAGATAAGGTGGGTTTTTGTGCATTATAAATTCATCATCAAAAAACGAATATATACTCTAGTATATATATGAACTGCGGTTAGTCAAATAGCAACTCTCAAATTAAGTGCACATGTGGTTGTTGTGCATATAGCCTTCATCGACAGCAATCAATACACGGGAACCCATCTGTTAGTAGCAGAAATCGATGGAGTGAGCATTTCTATTTTGAACTGAACAAACCTCCTTTTTCTGCGTTTATTGCGGATGCTACTGAATCTATGCATACTTCCATAGTTATTGTGAATGAAGGTGAAAACGAAAGTAAATTCACACGTGTTGTTTTCAACGGAAGAATACGAAAGTAGTCTAAATCTAAAACCGGATAATGAAAGTAGACCGAAAACGGAATTTGCTTTATAGTGTAATCAAGCCCGATACATCTATAATCATCATTACATCATTATGTTAAATAAACTGGGAAAGCTATATATGTTTGATTTTAGAAATCGGTGGGTATAGAATAATGGCGTCATGATTTAGGCCGAAATATCTGCCTAGATAAACCATGGTAATTCAGTTACCTTATGATAATACGTACATGTATACGATTGCAGTTCTAGCATCTTTAAGGTAGATACTTCGGCCTAGTTCCAGGATGCATACTAAACTAAAGAACAGGCTCCAGTTTCTCAACCATTCCTTAAAGTTCCCTTTAATTTGCAACATTATTTTTATGTTACTACAAATAAAAAATCCGACAAAATTTAATGACGGAAACAAGCTTTGACCGATCTTCAAAATGACACATTCTTAAATTTTTGAAAATCTTAAAATTCGCAAAAATACCACAGTGCAAAATTTGCAAGATTTAAATTAAGGAAACCCTAAGTTAAGAAATGATTGTGAACCCGGGGGCTTGAAACCTTGTTTTCTTTTCTGTTGCTTCCGCATTCCAATTTTTCGCCTTTTCATGTTTCAGTTTTTCGGTAAAATGTTATTCTGATATCATCCACGATTTCATAGCTAAAATGTTAAGTTTTCTTATATAAATGTCATGCTATTTGATCTGCCAGTCGATGAGTTGTCGAGGTACCGATTTTTTTTTCATGGAAAAATCAAAATTAGGACATAAATATGTACGTATCAAAATCTATTAATTTCACTTTGTATAAGCAACATTGAAAGGTGATGAACAAGTAACGTTCTTAAATAGTGAAATAATGTAAGAAAAGTTTATAAAAATATATTTAATTATATATTTACACTAGTGACCAAAAAGCTTACCGTTTTTAGTTTTATTGGAGATGTTCATCTAGACAGTCAATGTATACGTATATGAATAATAGTTTTGTGCAATGAATTTTAAGTTCAGTATAGTTTTAGTTTTAGATGCAATTTCAATTTCTTTCTATATATCTTTCTCCCCTTTTTTTGAAAGACTTCCATTTTTCTCTCCCATTAAAGACTGAAAAAGTCTAAAAAGAACGCAATTAAACGGTTTTGAAAAATACATAGAATTTAATGAGTGAGGGTACAAACGGAAGTGTTAGCCTCTTTTCAGGTGGGAACATAAAATCATAAAACTAATTAGAAATCAAATTTTATTTGCGGCAAGGTCATGGTCATGAATAAAATCTTGTCCGACTTAAACATCATAAGCATATATATATATATATATATATATATATATATATATATAATATATATATATATATATTGGTTTAGAATTAGTATAATAATAATAATAATTATTATTATTATTATTATTATTATTATTATTATTATTATTATTATTATTGATGGCATACGTTTATATTTAAGCATTTGAAATTATTGATCTAATGAAGGCTGGTTGTTTTCACTGGTAAAACGCGGATATTGATGTTTTTTCTTTATTTTCTTTCTTTCTTAAAACATGTGTAGTTGGAGAATAAACAAGTAACTGAAATAAATAGTTTTTACAATATTTGTAACATGTCACAAGCCGTGTGACATCTTAACATGATGGTGTTATTTTTTTAACATCTGTCGAGTTCTGTTCTTACATAGGTATATATGCATTTTACATGCCCGAGAAACTCGTTATTATATAAACAAGTTTTACATTCAATTTTGACAGGTGAGCGTGGAATTTTGTGGAAATTCTCTGACAATTATCAGATTATCATTTCTTGTGAACACAGAAGTGTACTTTTAATCAGGTGGAAATGTTTGAATTGTTTGTTAAATATTGTTATGTGTGTTATTTCAAGTTTTTATGTCCAACAAAACAATTGTAGGTGTTAAATAAAAACAAATAAAGCATTAAAAAGTCTATTGAGAATTTACACATATTGATAAAGAACTTCTTAATGTTATTTATGCAACGTTACAAATAATGATAAAGACCTCATTATGTCACCCTGTCTCAACCTGAACCGGCGCCCATAAATTAATAAACAAACGGGTCCGAGAACTACTCGTCTGACAAGAACAGGGGCGGGTTAATTGTATTAGTAATATCTTTAATAGGATCACACTGTTCTTATATGTGAAATTAAATATCTCTTGATTGCACCTGATAAAATCTGGTTGAAGCCAATAGTTCTACAAGCCGTTAATAATGAGATTAAATGGGGATTAATGAAAGGGATAATTAGATCCTTTTTACAGCTTTAAATATAATGAAAACAGTTGTATTATAATAACTGCCTTGTCTAAGAAATCTAGGACCAGAAAAGTGATTGAAGTTTAGAAATCAAGATCTAAGGGAATTAACTGACTTTTGGGGCTTATAATTGAAACCCGAAATGCAATTAACAATGAAATAAAATGCTTAATCCCCACAAGTTAATTAAAATATAACACCATTTTTTTCTTTGAAATCAAAGATTTTTTAAAAAGATTTTGAAATTAGATTACGAGTTTAGGACAGTAATCCCGTTGACCTGGTTACTTATTTCTAAAATGGGTATAGATTTAGACAATTTTAAGACATAAACAGGTTCAAACATATTGATAGATATGGCTGACCTATCATAATTAATTGCCATTATCACTTTCTTTCTTTCCTTCTTCTTCTTCTTATTGATTTTTATTTCTTAAATAAATAAATAAATAAATAAAAAATAAATAAATAAATAAATAAATAAATAAAATAAATAAATAAATAAAATAAATAAATAAGCTGCTGAGGAAGTCTACATTAGAACTAAACAGTTATACTATATAAAATGTCGTTGTTTTTTTTTCAAGGCAAAATGGTAAAAAGTAAAAGAAAACCAACGAAAAAATAAACTTCATGCGCAAAGACACAAAAAAAAAAAAAATAAATAAAGCCAACGAAAAAAACGTTCTACGAAAGACGGGATTTCGAAGTAACACAGATTATTCCTAGCCATTCATCATTATTTTTATCATTTACATTTTTGGCAGAAAAACAATTATGTGATCGGACCGGTCCTTCATGACCTTTTTAGGCCATTTGTCTCATCTATTTCTTTTTTTTTTTCAAGATTTTCTTTCATTCAGTCCAGGTCCCAGTTTCACAATAATTTCTTAACTAAGATTTTCTTTAACTTAAAGGTCACCGGTCACCAAAAACCGATTTTTTTTTAGTACTATTTTCCGAAAGATTACATCATAAAAAGTCGATTTAGCCACAAATAACATTTTTTAATCATTTCTTTCCTTTTCTACAGCGTAAATTGAAGTCCTGAAACTGTTGAAAAACTGTGTTATCTCCCTTTGGTTGTAAAAGGGCACAAAACCGGAAGTGACGCAGAAGGTGTTATCCCAACTATTTAGTAAATGAAGCTTGCATTTATTTCCCAGATTTATCGGACATAACTTCTATTGTTTTTATATATTTATTTATTTTTTAGCATTGGGTATTTTAGTTTCCTTCAGTAGAAAAAAACAAATAAAAAATAAACATAATAATAAGAAATAAATAAAGAAAAAACTATATTTGTGTTTGCTCTAAGTATGATATACTATTTACTAATACTTTTACGAAACATAATTTCACATTTCTTTAGAAATTTATTTATTTATTTATTTATTTATCACAACAAATAATAAAAGAACCCAAACTTCCGTTTTTTATTGAAAATATTGCTCATATTAATTTTCATTAATATTTAATATCATTTTAATCTTTACATATCTCTGAGTTATTTATTTATTTATTTATTTATTTATTTATTTATTTATTTATTTATCACAACAAATAATTAAAGAACTCAAATTTCCGTTTTTTATTTAACGTATTTATCACATTAATTTTCATTAATATTAATTATCATTTTAATCATCCTTACATATCTCTGAGTTATTTATTTATTTATTTATTTATTTATTTGTTTATTTATTTATTTCTATTTATCACAACAAATATTAAAAGAACTCAAATTTCCGTTTTTTATTTAAAATATTGTTCACATTAATTGTTATTAATATTTCATATCATTTTATTTATCTTTACATATCTCTAATAATTGATTAATTAGTACAGCTATATGATGATCCCAAATTGATTTTAATTCGTATTTGTTTTAGAAAATTGTACCATTTTTAATTCCTTTTTAAATTAAAATCAAAGATTTATTATTATAATTATTATTTATATACCCATGTAATGAATAAAAAACACGTTTTCGGATAGAATCTGGGTCCAAGACCTGTAGTTTTTAGTACAACGAAAATATCAAAATAAAGGTTTAAAGAATAATTTCTTATTTTCTCTCAAATAAAATGTTTCACCCCAGTATTACTTAAATATGAAAACAATTTCAATTCAATAGCTTCCTATTCCTTATTTGCAGTAAGTTTAATAATAATAATAATCATCATCATCATCATCATCGTCATTAATGTTTCCATGATAAAATAAAAAAATAAATTCATATAATAACTTTATTACGCTTAATTTTAATGGGATGAAAAGAACGTCATAAAAATGTGATACCAGTGGGATTACGCTCGACTAACTAAGAACTCAAAACTCGAGTGAAACTGTCTTTCATTTATTCACAATAAATTAATATCGTTCAAAGTGTGATTTACACCCCCTCACATACCAGTAATTAAGAGATTATCAATATGCTACATTGGGAAACATCCTGTATAGAAGTAGACACCTACCACCTGTAATTAACAGAGTTTACCTTACAATATGCAACATTAATTGACACGTGTGTATATCTTTATGATATACCCGGTAAATGTTATTTGTCATTTTTATGGATTCTGAAAATCGAATAAATCAAAGTTAAATTAGATTAGTTAATCTGAACAAGGCATACGTCTCTGTTTGAACGTGTGAATTGGTGAACTGATTGAATAACGGAATTAAATTAATTTTGAAAATTAAAATTGTATTTGACTGAATTCGTTCATAATAATTTGAATTGTCTTAAATGATTATACCACTCATATTTCCCTGACTTATCTCGTAGTGTTTAATCTGAATACATTCAAAACAATTAAAAAGCTGCATGTACAGCTGTGTAAATCTGGCTTTAATTTGTTCTGAATTTTGTGAAAAAAACATGTTCATCCGTCATTGTGATTTTATTATATTCAAACTTCACAAAATATATCATTTTGACTTGAAATCAAACTTTAAAAGCCTTCAAAACACCACACAAACCCACATGTTATATATGGATACATATAGAGGTTATATGTCTTTCCTCAGCAGCTTAACACCATGTACGTCATCAATTAGGTCGCCGGAAAGTTACGAGCGGTGTCGGAAACTACCGAGTATTAGCAGTTCGTTCAGGTAAGGTTTTAGTGTATTACAGGTAAATGTAAGGCGTGGGAAACCGTCAGACACATCAATATTGACTATTCTACCCATTAGAATGCAAAATACAAAATTGATAAATTTGGTGACCGGTGACCTTTAAATATGGCGAAATTTCAAATCTTTTCAATATTGTCATTTGGATGGACCAATTAGTTTTGTATTTTATGTCCATCTTTGCCCAAAATTTGTTCAAAAATAGCAGCTTTGAAACTTCATAAAGTTTTTTTATTTATTTATTCGTTTATCAAAAATGTTGTTTGATTTTTCTATCTACATTTCCGAAATGTGCTTCTGCTTGTGTTATCGAAATAAAACACTTGTTCTTATCACAGCATCTTATAGTCGATTATGCTGAAGATAAAAAAAAGCAAAAGAAGTAAAACAAGGCAAATACAATGATAAAAATTAATTGGGACAACCAAAACATTCGTTCGTTCGTTCGTTCGTTCGTTCGTTCATTCATTCATTCATTCATTCATTCATTCATTCATTCATTCATTCATTCATTCATTCATTCATTCATTCATTCATTCATTCATTCATTCATTCATTCATCAGCTTCCTATATTTATGAATTAATTTGAAAGGTGTCACCAGCAACATTTAATACAGTATAATGTATTATTTTAATTATTTAAAAAAATTATGTATTTATTTCTCATTTGTATTCACTGTTTTTGAAGTGCACGGGACCACGCCAGTTTTACCTTTCCAAAAATCAAGACTTAATGGCACGAAGACCGCTTTTTGTACCCTTCACTAAAATTTTACTGATTTTAGTTACATGTGTCTCGTAAGTCTTTTAATACTGGATGTTAACGTTAAATTGATGATTTTTTTTATTGCTTAAAATTTGTTTAATATTACATATATGACACGAAAATAAACTACTTAATTTTAAATGTTAATGAAAAAGCATATTTTTAAACAGAGAGAACGGAATCAAGCCAATTTTAAACATTTATGTGAAAAATAATTTTCAAAAAATGTGTATAGAATTTTCTAAAGATGGGGTTTACAAAAGGAAGTTACACTAAATGACGTTTACGGAGAAATCACCAATAGTATTTAATCATAATGTGTAAAATTGTTGATTTAACAAAAAAAAAAAAAAATAATAATAATAATAATAAAAAAATATATATATAAAAAATTAGATTTACATATTATTTTAACATGAATATTGCATTTTTCAGTAAGCGTGTGCAAAGAAAGCACATTAAATTAAATTAATAATTAATAAACTAGTTTTCG
Organism: Anadara kagoshimensis; assembly: GCA_021292105.1. Taxonomy (NCBI): domain Eukaryota; kingdom Metazoa; phylum Mollusca; class Bivalvia; order Arcoida; family Arcidae; genus Anadara; species Anadara kagoshimensis. Next base: position 31,307,502 of record CM037857.1, read on the forward strand.
AAATCAAAACAACCTAAAAGTGTCAAAGTCATTAATATAATGGCGAGTCAAATGAATCCTAAATTTACTACTGTCGATTACAATTTAATTTTATTCCAAATTCCATCTACCTAATTATAAATTGATTTCTTTTGATCTGGACAGGTAGATAATTAAAAGTGTGAAGCCTTCCACTGGCGAGATGAAAAGAACTGATTAACTCCTAATTAAGCGATAATAGAAATCCCCTAATTTTCTCCAATTACCCTAAACACTCTATAGATTATCCGTGGATACCTGTAGGAAGAGATAATCCGGGCTTCGGGTGGGATTAAGGAGAATGTGATTACGGTAGGGCGTGCGTGGACTAATTGTCCTCGTAATTGACTTACAGCCAAGCTGAATGGGGATTACCGCCCTGTCTAAACAAAGAACAATAGGTCCTCCTAGGTTAAGCTGATGAGTCTTTTCACTTTTGGGGTTCTTATCACAACACCCCTCCTGTTATACCCTGAACAGATTTACACAAACAATAGATCACTTACAGAGCTCATTAGAAGGTGCTTGAGTGATATCGAAACAAAGGTGTCAATTTTAGCTAATCAGCTGTAACAACCGGTCTATCAGAAGTCATGAGCTGGGGGTTTATAAACCGGTGTTCAGGGTAGAGGTGGGTAGTCAGTAGGACACAGGACATTCGTTCAGACATACCTAGTTGGAAATCAGAAAAAGTGAGGACTTACTTTAGAAAGATTTAAGTGAAATTATCCATTGAAAGGATTTTATTATAACTATTATTACCATTATTATTATATTATAAAAATGTTGCTTGATTGTGATCAGCCAAAGAAAAAGAAGATGGCGTTTTCGGTGGAGAATTTAGCAAAGAGTAGCAGGATTGATTCCGAGAACGGACCACAAACTCCGGATATTCATAAGCAATTGTATCACAATGTGAACATTCCTTATCCCAGCATTCAGGATAATTTTAGCCCATGCGGTCGACTTATGCATTCACCAGTCACAGCATCTAGTCCCGGGGGAAGCTCTACACAGGGCGGAGACGATAGCTTCTCTAATCTAATGATTACCCCTTCATCAGAGGAAAGAAAACTTAAGAGAAAGAGATGTGATTCAGAAGAGACTATACCAAGTGGTCGAATGAGTGCCGACAGCCTCGAATCTGTCAGTCCATACGCATCGGGTAAGAATTTTATTTTATTATTTCTAGCATATATCATGTAGAATGTTTTGTGCAATGCAATACTACAGTTTACTAAACTGGCGTGATTTCTTTTCTTTTAATATAAAAACCGGGCATTTTAAATTCCAGAAACCGGACTGTGAATTTATACATTTATTTTAAAATTTCAAAATGTCACTGATGCTATAAGTGGGCAAAAAGTTATTATATAGACTTATAAAATTTAAAATGCCAATATTTAACATTAAAACATTAAATATTGAAACGTTTATTCAACAATACATAGGCCGAACAACGTGCCTTAATGATGGTAAGTTACTTTTTGATAATGCTTCCATCACGAAAGTTGTGGCTTATTAAAACGCACTGAAAAACTTTCTACTTCACTTACAGCTGGTGAAATCTCGATATAAGTGATATATAAACCCCAGTCAATCAATCCATCAATTCTGCTTATCAAAAAAGCAGTTTTTCAGTGGTATGCATGTGTATACTATAGTAGTTTAATGTAACTTATTATAATACCTCGCGTTTGTTTTATTTTCAGACTCTGAAGGTAACAGCAGTGGCGACACGGCAAGGAGAAAGAAAGCAAGAACAGCCTTCTCGACAGAACAAGTGAACGAACTTGAGTCTAGATATCAAACACAGAAATATTTACCTGCCTCTGAACGAAGCAAATTGGCTGAACAACTCCAACTTTCTGATCAACAGGTGGGTGTTTATTTTGAATAATAATAATAATAATAATAATAATAATAATAATAATAATAATAATAATAAATATAAAAAATTAATAATAGTAATAGAAATAAAATCGGGTTGAGAGATTTTATTGCGATATATAGAGACAAAGCATTGATTTATTATTTTTTAATGTCGCTGGTTATGAGAGTTGAGTATTGGTGTAAAACGCCTCAGCCAAGATTCTCTCACATATCGAGGCGGTTACGGCTCAGACAAGGATAGTGCCGGAGAATGTAATGGGGGAGGGGGTTCCAAAGGAAAGTCTTGCCATTACGGTATTTTCACACAAAAAATACTTCGCAGAGATTTTCAGCATCTCTGCATTTTGCTTACCCACCAAATTTACTTTTATTTCTCGAGGAAAGGTGTATGTTCTTGCTGAATCATGGTATTTATAGCACTCATCAGAAGTGTTAATTAACATAAAACCCATCCTCCGGATACATAGCATAATTATTTAAAGTGCTACTCGTGACCAAGTTGTTGTCATGGGATTCAAGGGTCACGTGTTCCGAGTCCCAGAACGACTGAGTGGTATGTTAAATTTCTCCAGTCTAGTCCAGCTGCTTAATGGACTGTTTTGCAACTGTATTATGATAGGGGTTGCCATTGCCGTGGATGGATTCCTTCATCAAATGCGACGTACTTCACGCTCCGTCGCCTTACGTCACCGAAACAAGGGATAAGCAACAGTATGACGCGCCTATATGCTTGCGATAAACTTTAACTTAACTAAATAAAGGACATTTTATGACCATTGGTCAATTATTTATAATCTTCTATCTTTCAAATGAGCGTGTCACTATCTATGCTATGCAGTGTTGTAACAATTTGTTGTCGCTTTGCGAAAAAAATCAACGTTTAATTTAATTGACCTTTTTATTTTTTTAGGTGAAAACATGGTTTCAGAATAGACGCATGAAGGAAAAACGTCAACAGAGAGATGAGGAACAGGCTAGATCATTCTCTCTTCCTACAGGGGGCGTTGATATTTCACAACTCGCAGCATTAGGAATTCCGTGTCCACCGCAACCAATGAGACCGGCAGGTCAGATTCAAAAAGGAAATCATGCGGCAGTACCACAAGGATCTTTTTCTGGTTACTACGACCCTCGCTTACAACTTCCAACGTCATTTCCGATGGGATTTCCTCCTATGTTTCCAGGCTATCACATGTATCCACCAGTGCCATCAATGATGCCTCACATGACGCTTTCACCGATGGGTAGACAAGCAAAGTGATTGGTTGATTGTGTGAACATTGAAATAGACTTTAATATTGCTATTTTTATATACATATGTTATCATTTCTTATTATATATTGTTATCTGTTATCAATCATTGTATATTTTCGTATGGTGCAAATTGATTTTTATAAAATACTCGTTTATAAATAAATTGTCGATTCAGATTTGTTTTAGTCTAGTTCATAGTATGGAAATTCAGACTGACCAATCAAATTTATTAATTTGTCCAGATCGTTACATTATTGGTGCACAAGGTTACTATTTGGGTACTTTTTTATCGTTAGTGTTACAATTCAATACAAAAAGTCCGAATTTTCAGTACATTTAAAACACATCAAAATGAAAAAAATCAGTCTAATTTGACCATTCGTTCGTTTGTCCGGATAAATTCGTCGAATTGGTCAGCCTCGTAATTGGATGTATTCTTTCAAGTGTTTAAAAAAGCTAGCTAAAATAATGCCCCGGTTTCACAATCATTCCTTAACTAAGATTTTTCTTAACTTAATTGTAGCAAATTTAAATTTTGACAATCTTTTTTGGAACTACGAATAATATTTTATGTCAAAACAGAATGCAGATGCATAAGCTGGATGTAATTTTTTAAATGAGACCTTAAATTCTCCAATATCTTAACAGTTAACAGAATTATAAAGGTTTTTTGGCTACAGTTAAGTTCTGAAGATCTCTGAAGAAAATCTGAGTTAAGAAACGATTGTGAAACTGGGACCAAGTGATCTACAATTAAGTGAAATAATGTTGTTTTGAACGAATCCCGTTCATCAAACGATTTCAGTTACCATCACATCAAAGGGTTGTTGATTGCACAGGATGCTGATGACTATACGTTTCTGACGGGCTTGTATCGAATTACCACTTAGGATATTGAGCACCAGCTTCGATAATATGGCGTCTCTAGCCACCTAATTTCGAATGACACCGAGAAAAAATCCAAGTTTAAGAAAATTTATCAGTTCGCTTTTGGAAGTTCTGTGATTTTTTTTAGGATTATTCGGTATTTCCCACAACCATAAAATTGCATGTCTTTATTCCTGAGAAATACGGGTACATTAAAGTCATCACAACAGATCACTTGCAATATGTAAGGGTTACGTCACATGCACCTGCAGAAAGTTCTTTTCTCGCATGCAATCGCGTAAGGGATTGACCACGCCCTGGTTACCGGTATATAGAGGGAAGAGGGGAAATAAATATTAACCGAAGGATCAAATAGTCTGGCGGATAAGTGCCAAACATGATAAAACACCATTGGCAACCGTGTGTAAAATGTTAATAAATACATCAGTTCTGTTGTGGAAGCGCGTGGCCTAGTGGTTAAGGCGTTGGACTCATGATTCGAAGGTCGTGGGTTCGATCCCTGGACCGGGCGATGTGTTGTGTCCTTGAGCAAGACACTTAATTTCACGTTGTTCCAGTTCACTCAGCTGAAAAATAAATGAGTACCAGCAAAATGCTGGGGGTTAGCCCTGCAATGGACCGGCGTCCCATTCAGGGAAGAGTCTTGTACTCTCTGTCGCTTAACGCCACCGAAACCGGGATAAGCTCCGGCCTGATGGGCCTAATGTCTCGGGACAGACTTTAACTCTGTAGTGGTATAGAAAATCAGAGTGTATATGAAAAAATACCAATCTACGGTGCTCGAAACATTGAATTCCCTTTAAGTCACGGGAATTGGAACCATAGATGGGAGAGGCTTTAGATCACGTGACACCAAATTGTTGATTCATTTTCGTATAAACAGTAGCGGAATGAAGTGCATGAGAAATAAGTCATTTGTCACTGACAGATTGATGACAAGAACACGGAACATGCAGTTCTTGACAACAGCGAATTAATCACGGTGATAGATAATGTCACCAAGGAGCACACGTGGACAACAATACATTGTGACAAACACGGAAACCAGGACAAGAAATTATGAACAAATTATACAAGTAATTTCCGCCTACACGGCCGCTGAAAATGCCAAGGGGATCTGAATATTTTTATCACAGGTCCGTATGAATTTAGATCAAAATAATAATCAGCATCATGGCAACATGCTCAAAAATCCGCAATTCTATCATAGTACGAAAAGAAAAGAAAGCGACAATGCGAAAATGAGAAGCCCTGTCGAACCCCTATATGTAGTAACTATGCTATACATAATAAGAAATGTACGTCAAATGTAGTAAGAACACGCCATATGTTGTATAAACTACCGCCATATGCATATATGTAGTAAGGGTACGCTATATGTAGTAAAAAACACTAACTGCTAGGTCACGTTATATACACGTAGCAACAAATGTTTTAAACGTGTAAATGTGCAATCCGCATTTTAAATTCAACATGACTCCCTTTACCATGGAAACAGGTAAACGATATCAACAAAATCCAATATAGCTGCCGTTGCCATAGAAACAAAGATTATTTTTATCGAAAGACTGAAACTTTACAAGATTGCATTGTCCCTCACCTTCAATAGATTATCTATTGGTGTTTCAAATTTTCAAAATGCTTTCTGTTGCCATGGAAATGGACGTTTTATGTATACAAGTATTAGCGTTTATAAACCTTGTACACAAGTTATTGCTTTTCTAAAACTGTGCATATAATTGACCCCCTTTTTTAAATTCTAACAAAAATATTCGTGGAGGTGGGAGATTTTCGTCATTGTGCTTGCCACAATAACAGCTCTAGTTGTTGACGTTTTTCTTCATGCCTGACCAATGAGTTGACTTCGTTGATGCGCCACAATTTTTGCACCGTCAGCGGCGTAAGGTGTCATAATAATAATTAAACACAAACATACTAATCCATGTCCGAATCACAATCCAGAAGCAAAGTAAAAACTTTGAAACTGTCAGGTTAGGTTAAACACATGAACGTCCACCCGAGAAGCGAGGTCCGGGGCTCAGAAAGGGTAAGCACTTTAGCTACATGTATCTACACCCACCACGCGTGTAACTAAAATTGAGTGAAAGAAATATGGAACTATGAGACGTCAAATATATCCAGGGTAATCCTGGACACAGACACATCAAACTTATCAACAATATTGTGATGACAGTCATAAAACTTTTTGAAGGCCCTGATTAGCCTAGGCTTGCAATATCCCTAGGCCAACAATTTATTTGTAAGCAGGTTGCTTCGCTGTATAAAGTTCCCATAGTGGTGACAAGCTCTACCATAGAGTATTAATTGGGAAGCAAATACGCCATAAACAAGAGAAGCAGGCATATTGCTGCATAGAAAAGAAAAGTTGACAATAGAAAAATTGAAGTAATCACGTTTAATTTGGTGTACAGTTTAAAATGTAGTTTTTCAATAGCGTCATAATTGAGGTATAATAAGTTAAAATACGAAGCAGAACTAGATGACATGCATACATTAACATAGTCCCCAAAGAGACAGAACGTCATATATCTGCATGTGGAGTTGAATAATTTGGCAACAGTCTTCTCTCCTGAATTAACAAGGTTCTACATAAATTCTACATCATAAGAATAAAGAAACAAATCAGCAAGCAATGGTGCACAGTTTATACCCATTGGTATACCATTTGTTTCTATTATTTGTTTTGCAAAAAATAATAATAATTAACATACACTTGAAGAATCTGACCTCTTAGATCACCGACAGTCAGTGGGACGGGCGACGTCAAAGTGGTCTCTGAATGATAACTTTAACTGTTATAGACATTTTTTAAGAAAATGGCTGCCTGGATTATATATGACCATTTACATGTTCAATATGTCTACACAAAAAACGATTACATTGAATACATGTATTCTAGGGAACTGTATGTTCTTACAAATTGTTCTGTCACCGGCAATATGCATATGACATCAAATTTAGGTTTCACCACTAAAGTTTATTTAACCAAAAATACCACATAGCACACTATACGTCATGTTCGTGGAGGCACTTGGCTAAATGGTTCAATGGCCGTGGGTTCGAGTCTCATTATAGCTGCGTGTTATGCCTGTTAAATGTCACATTACTCAAGTCTATCCAGCTGCATATGAATGTGATAGACTGATTTACACCCAATCCAAGTGGGTCATTGGCACACATTGTACTCACATAAGCATTCACGTCATTGAAACCAAAGAAACTGGGGAGCCTATAGACTTTGAATACCGTACCTTTAGTAAACCGTGCCTGGCACAAAGCATTACAGTAACTTAACCTTCGATTCCAATGCAAAACAAACATACTTATTCAATCATTTAACTCAAGCCTGTAGAGTCGTTTGTAGACAAAGATGGTTTTATACTAAAATGTTATTGAACTGGTTCCAAATTAACAACTTTTGGTTTGATTTGCACGACTGAACTAGCACCGACCAACTGAACTAGGACCGACGTGCCAATATGTAACAATTGCTTATCCACATGTAGTGCTGCAACAATCTGCATCATAATATCTTTAAACTATAGACCCCACAGAAGACAAATATAACATCAGAATTTGTTTTCATGCATTGGCCAGTATATGACATTGTTACTTGACCGTTGACCCACTGACCTTAAAAGTAATCCCAATCAAGATCTCGTAACAATGTATCCACATGCAAAGTTATTTTGAGAAATGTTTGTAACTGTTAAAGGTATCATCCGGAAACCATTTTGACGTCGCCCCTCCCAAATTCTTCAGGTGTATAATGTTATTTTCTATAGAAATTTCAAAATTGACAACTGGTAAATTAAGCTAAATAAGCGAACCTCCACCAGGGAAGTGAGACGGGTGTTCCGGAAGGGTAAGCAAGGAAAACGATACAAATGACAAACATTATACAACTAGAGCCTACAAATGACAAACATTATACAACTAGAGCCTACAAATGACAAACATTATACAACTAGAGCCTACAAATGACAAACATTATACAACTAGAGCCTACGTAGTCACTGCAAGTTTGCAATTTTGTATCATCTTCTTCCAACATTGTTACATGTAACGGACGTGTTGGTTTGTGGTTTGGGTGAAATTAACAATGATTACATAGAGTAACCTTCCTTTACACATAAAGTAAGTTTACCCGAGTCCGTGGCTTGGGTGAAATTGACAAATGTTACCTAGAGTAACCTCCCTTTACAAGTACAGTAAGACCCGAAACGGCCATGATTGATTGATTATTGATTGAATATGGTTTTACGTCCCAGTAAAGAATATTAATTTTTCATTTATTTTGAGACGTCGTCAGCTATAGGTTAAGAGGCAGAAATTTTGACCTTTGCTGTTCGCTTATGGGAGCGTTCTTTTACGTCTCGCACCTGCCGTGGCACGTGTCATCGGTTTATAAGGTATCTTCCGAAGGATGACGTGATTTACATTTTTAAATGCCAAGGGCTTGGCCGATGAACAATCATTAGTTGTTTTTAAGTCTTCTTCAGACTCCGTCAGGGTTCGAAATCACGCCTTTCCACATACGAAGAAAGCACTCTACCAATTGAGCTACCACAGAAGTTAAAACGACCATGAGAACAAAGTTGCATTGAGAAAAAGGAGTATGTTATCATTATACATGACTGTATATGTAACAGGGTTTTACCCGCTGTTATAAAGAGTAATTACACATCAGACTGGGTTTTATTATCTGGTTCTTTATTATATTATTCCATCAAAAACATCCTGCATATAAAACAAATAAACAATATGAGTGACAATACAAAAATACATTTACCCGTTCTACCTGTACAATAACATAATAGAATCGTCATACATTTCACATACCAGACTAATCACGTGATAATCATGTGACTTGAAACAATTAACAAAAAGGTAATATGCTTACGTTTCGTAGTACATTAAACAAAGATATAATTTATCAAAAGGATAAATTATATTTCTACGGAACATGATAAACGTTTATTTACAAAAAGCTGATAAAAACATAAGCTATGAGCTAAGGGCAACGTTTAATAAGGCACTATAAAATGAGACCTACATGAACTTCACGTGCCTCGATCGGAATAATGTACTATATAACAACAGTACAGATTTAATGAGCAATTAATATTATAAATATATATAAATAGATAGATAGACTACCGTACCCGTGATATGGTCACAGAACTCTCCGGACCCTCACCAAACACATAGTCGTCTCGGGTACCACTCCTAGGAAACAAATGATACAAACACTGAGTACAAAGATTTTACTTAGTACGTGCCACGGCACATACAATAAATACATATTTTATTATTCATAAAATATGAAGAATGAACACTTCCGGCACAGAATAAATTCAATAAATACACACGATGTACAGCCCTCGCGAATAGTAAATATAAAGAGTAAAATACGCGATATATGTAATGAACTGAATGAAAACCACGAGCACTGACACCTATCTCACATTCATGTTAAAATAATTAGTAGTGCAATAAAAAGTATGAAAGACAAAGGACAAGACAAGACTGAAGTTATTAAGAGCTGGATTATAGAGAAATTGGGCATAAATGGACTATAAGGACATGTATATGGAATATTTACCTGCTTGTGTGAAATATTATTAACCTTGACTGGTAAACATGCAACTGTCTTGGTGTCTTTCACAAATTCAAAGTTAGCTCTATACAAGATGTCTTCCAGGTATATAATAGAATAAACAAGTAAGTATAAACTGACCAATCAGAAGCGAGTGGTCAACAGAACAAAGAAAATGACCATGTTAGGTAACTCTACATAACTTTATTATAACCTCAATCCAATATTACAATTATCAATATTACAATGACACAATTACAATAAACAATTACAATGACCAATAGACAACAAAATGAAGAAGACAATAGAAATACAATGACTTACAATACAACACAAGACTAAAACATTATTTAATACCTAAAAGAAAAACAATAGATTATAATATATAATCTTTATTGCAAAAAGCTATATGTAGCTTGTAGCACAAAACGAAATATTTTACAATGATAGCGGTAGAATACAATAACATAATACTAATAATATAAATATAAAGATAATAATACATGGTATTTATATAATATTAATAAACAATTAATTGAGATCTTAATTTCCAGGCATTGACTAGATATTTTGATAGTCTTATTAATAATGTTTTGTTTCCGGACGATAATAAATTATACAGTTTTTGTAAAGTAGGCCAATGGTTGTAATACACTGGAAGATATTTAATTCTTAAGTGTCTATAGGCTGGACAAATCAAAATGAAATGGTATTCGTCTTCCGTGGCATTTAAGTTGCAGTGTGAACAAGTTCTTGATTGTCTTGGAATGTTTGAGTATCGTCCAGTCTCTACATTCAGCTTTAGATTTCCACATCTTATTTTAGATAGTATAAATAAATGTTCATTACATAAACACTGCAAATAGAATTCAAAGTTATAATTAGATTTAATATTAACATAAACATTTAACTTATTTTTAGCTTTTATAGATTCAAACCACTGTTGTACATATTGGTCACGTAGTCTCTGTAATACCAATTCAATATTAATACAATATGGGTTCTGATTATACCAATATTCAGAGAAACCTAAACCACAAATAAGATTTTTAACATTAAGTACCCAGTTTGCTTTCCCAACATTTGCGTCATGTAATAACAAATTATATACAATATAAATTAAACTATTTGGATTTTGCAGTATTTTATACCAATATTTTATAATATTTTCTTTGCGTTTTATATGTAGTGGTATGCGTCCAAGTTCTCCCATCATAGCATCGATTGGTGAACTTTTACTCAAACCAAGTACATATCTGCAAAACTTATTTTGTATTAAATCAATATCAGGGGCTCTATGGAAGCCCCAAACCTGGGAACCATAAGATAATACTGGAAGACACATTGAATCGAAAAGATCACATTTCTGTTTTACCGTTAGTGGAATATCTCTGAAAATTTTAAATAATCCGTATAAGGAGACGGAGCTTTGGCTAGCTAGTCGCTTCTGTGTTAAGTTAAATTTTCCGTTAGAGTGTAAGAGAACACCTAGATATACGTAGGAGTTAACGACTTCAAGACACTCGTTTCCATATTTCCATAAATGTTTTGATTTGCTTCTTCCGTTTTGGAAGACAACTACTTTAGTTTTGTTAACGTTAACTTCAATGTTCCATTTTTTACAATATGTACGCAATGCATTTAATAAAAATTGCAAAGAGTCAGGAGATTTGGCAAAAATTACCGTGTCGTCTGCAAATAATAGAAGATTTATTAAATAACCACCTATATTTATCGTGTCTTTGTTACACTTTAGATCCGTTGCAATGTCATTTAGAAAGAATAAGAACATTAAAGGCGAAAGGGGTTCGCCCTGTTTCACACCAACGTAATTCTCGAAGAAATTGGAATACTGTCTATTTGAACGAATGCAGATATTGACTTTCTGATATATTGATTTGACTATTTTAATCATTCGGCTGCTACAACCACTCACTAATAATTTAAACCATAAAAAGCGTCTGTCAACACGGTCAAACGCCTTTTTAAAGTCGACGAATGCGCTAAATAGTTTTTCTTTGTTTGTGAGGGTGTGCGTAACCAATCCATGTAACACGTAAATAGCATCCACCGTTGATTTCCCTGTTCTAAATCCAAACTGAAGTTCCGTAAGAATATTGGAAGATTCCGCCCACGTTAAAAGTCTTTGATTCAGCAATGACGTGAAAATTTTCGAAAAAACACTTACTAAAGTTATTGGTCTGTAGTTGTTGGGGTCTGATAAATTATCTTTTTTGGGAATTGGTACTACTATTCCATACGTCCAATCCTCTGGAAACTCGCAAGTGTGGAAGATGTAGTTAAATAATTTGCATAAAATTGGTGCTAATGTTTCCGCAACAACTAAAAACATTTCTGGTATTAATTTGTCATAACCCGGGCTTTTGCCACGTTTAAGTCCTTTAATAATTCTGATGATTTCCTCCTCAGTAAACTGGCAATCCAGATCATCAACGTAATTATCTGGTAATGGCTGGTCAATTAATGATCTTATATCACTATTAAGTTCGTTAGGAACTTCTCCGAACAACCCTTTGTAAAAGTCATAAAAATCATCTAAATCAACAGGACAGTGGTTTTTAACACTTTTCGGTTTCACAGATTTCCAAAATTTCTTTGGATCAGTTTTAGACATCGTCTGAAGTTCGACACTTTTCTGCTTTAAAAATTTAAATTTGGAGTTTCGCTTTATTTTATTATAGATATTACGTTCCCGCGTGAATTTCTGTCTATTCTCGTCACTTGGATTTCTTCGGAATTGATTTCTCATCATTATGAAACGTTGCCTTTGTTGATAACATTTAGAATCGAACCACTCATTCTGTTTGTGTTTGGGTCTCTTTGGTGAATTGCATACTTTTCCGTTCACTGCAAAACTTGTTGAGTAAATCATATCAGTAATGCTAGATACACAAGTATTAACGTTAACATCGCCACCTAAGTTATCAACGAGTGACATCATATTTGGAATCTGTTCTTTGATAGAGTTTATATAAATATAGTCGTTATCCGTATTCCATTGTATCTTTTCGTGTGATCTTAACGATTCAATATTATCTGTTACCTTAGCTGAAAATGAAAAACATAGTGGTGCATGATCAGAAAATTCATTAAAGTGTGTGATATCAAAATAAGACAATGTCTTAAAATTCGTATCAAATGTTAATAAGTAGTCAATTAAACTACTACCATTTGGACCACAGTATGTAAATTTACCTACTTTGTCATCAAATAAACGACCATTGACTATTTTCAAGCCACTTGATATACACATATTGATAATGTTTTTACCAAAGTCATTGACTACCTTATCTGGAGATTGTCTTATAGGTACAACTTCATCTTCAACTTCTGGTACAGTGTCTATAAACCTGTTTAAATTATCATTAGCTACAAAATCATCTAATTGTCCAACTCTACCATTTAAATCACCTGTTATGAAAAAAACAACCCTTTTCTTCATATTCACTAGTAATGTCTGTTAATGTATCAAAAAAGTTAAAATCAACACGCTTATAGTATTCAGATTTTGCGTGTGGAATGTAAACTAAACATATATACATATCATTATCAAAACCAAAAAATATCTTATTAAGTTTTAACACAATAATACCACTTTCTATTTCTTTCTCAACCTTGATACCTTCAAATATATTATGTTTGCAAAAAACAGCAAGACCACCTTCATTTCTGCGACCAATGTTAATTTTTCGATTTAAAAAGGATACATTTTTGAAACCATCTATTTCTATCTTTTCATCTCTTTTCAACAAGGTTTCCTTGTATAATAGAATATAATAAAAGTTACACCTGCCACAGTATATTAATACATAATAGATAATTCGACATGATTTCTGTACCTTTGTTCTGCATAATAACCAGTAAAACCAGATTAAATGAATTTAATATACAAAATCTGTGTTTGACAAAATCTTAGAAGCCCAATACAATATACATGAAAGTGAAAATGCTTTTGAAAGTGCATGTAGTAGTTTTTAGTCTTTTTTTGTCATTCCTTCATTTTCATGGGAGCATTAGGTCCGACTCTTAAAATTTGCGATCACTAAACAATATATAAAGCATAATTAAGTGCGCTAAAACACAAAGAAACTAACTAAAAGTGTAGCAAGTAATTTAAGTCATTAGTAAGTGTAACAAGGACCATTGTAGCACTATTTATTTTCTTTTCTCTTGATGAAATCCGTCTGAACATATTATATACTCTTTCCACGGAGTTAACGTATTACAATCTGGTATTCAGCGTATGGACAGGGGTAATTCTCACACCGCATCTTTGTTTTAAGCATGGCGTTTTGTCCTTTATTGCGCGTCTAATGCCGCTGTTGTTCCGGTATATGACGGAATAAAAAGCACTGTTCGCAAACACGCCTAAAAGTCCAATTCTGTATACCGTATCTGTCACATCAGAATGGACCCGACACAACACGGAGGACACAGCAAACAGAACAACCGATGTGATAGTAGTGAGAAAAAACCGAAAACAAAATTTTACGTACTCCATTTTGTTTTGGTGTCTAGATGCCGCCAATTTCGCTAGACTGTCATGGAATCGTGCACTTTGAACCACAATACGAGGTTGTATATCCGAAAAGGTATAAATTTTTATATAAAGTGCAAGACTAATAAATAGAGGAACAAAAAGAATAGAAAAGCAATAAAAAGCACAATATGAACCAAAGGTCAAGATATCAAATGTACATATTTGAAGCGTCTGATCATAAATAAATAAGTTCTCCTCTAGAATAACACTGAATGAAATCACACTGAAAGGCATTAACCATGAAAATACGCACAAAATCAAAATAGTTTTTCCTTTAAAACTCCCATTGTTCGAGTTACTTCGGCAGACGACAATATACCGTTCTAAGGCTATAAAGAGAACGGAAAAGCTTATGGCCGAGATAGTGACACAGGCTGTGGCGCCATTGAATATACACCATATCTTGGATACAAATCTTCCATCTTTAGCTATATTTAGAATATGAAATGGCAGTACGTATCCAGTAAGTAGCAGATTAGTTAATCCAAGATTGACCAGAAGATAAGTGTGCGGAATATGTAAACGTTTTGAAATAGTAAGAATCCAGATCAGACAGATGCTTCCTATGTTTCCAAATGACAACAGAGCGCTTAAAATGAGATACACCAAAGACTCAATATCCGTGTAATGTCTAAATAAAAAGTCATTGGTCGTATTTGATTTGATTTCAGTCACATTTGGTAAATCATTGGTAGTATTTGATATAACGTTTTCATCAAGTTCGGATAAGACGATAGCATTCGTTCCATTGTTCATATTGAAATAAAAGTTCGAATAAAATTCTATGTTTAAAAATCATCGATCGGAAATGATCCTACCTTTTTTTCTTGCTAGAAACCGTTGACTGTAGCTGAAATTATTCGGTCAGTGTAAATACTTTCGATGTGTTTTCGTGTATTCGATACTCCTTTTATATGTGAAACGTATGACAAAGTCCCGCCTCCCGGTTTCTATAACAACCAGTATTTATGATATGTGTGAATGACTGAGGTAGATGTGTTACATTTATGTTGAGTGATTGACGTCAAAACATTTATATAATTAACTACTGGCCTAAAGTTCACAATATTAATCATTCCTTAAGTAACTAAACTTTTCCCTTAAAACGTAAATCTGGCAATTTTGTTAATTATTTTGATATTTTGAAATTTAAGTTATCATTTATGAATATCACTTCAGGCACATATCTGTATCCAGTTTTGTCAAGATTGATATATGTTAATTTCTATAGTTCCAAACAAGATTGCCAAAATTCCAAGTTAAGGGATATCTTAGAATGATTGTGAAACCAGGACCCGACTCCTAACATTTTCCTTTGAAATTTGAAAATCTTAATTATTTTGTTAATTTCTCAGATATTCGGGGATTTAAGGTGCCATTTTGAGGATTAATTAAAGATTATAATTAGCTGTTGTAAAAAAAATCTCATTTGTAGCTCTGAAATAAATGCCAACATTTGCTAAATTTAAGTTAAAGAAAGTCTTGTTTAGAATTGATTGTGAAACTTGGACCAGACCCCTTACTGATGGCTCTTTCTGAAATTTGCTGTGACGGACCTGAAATGACACTTATGAAAATTCAAAATTTCAAGGATTTCCCAAAAATGATAGCACCCTTATGTTTCACTGCCTTGAAAGCATTGTAACTCAAAGCATTTCATTTTTGATAACTGTGGTAAGGATACGTTAGAATGATAAAGATTGGATGTTTTACGCTCAAGTCGAGGTTCTCAGTTTGTTTATATCGATGCGGTCAGATCTGGGATGGTGTTCAAAAGAAAATCGAAGTACTCGGAGAAAACAATCAACTTACGGCAACCGAAATTACATTTATCACATTATGATCTGTCGGAAGTTATACCACCTTGTCGGTGAGATGCACTGTGGTCAGTAAGCATGCTTAATGAAGGCAGTCATCGAAGCTCTCCTTAAACTATAAAAATGCTTGTCCAACTAAAAAGATCAAATTTTGATTGAAAGAAATAAATGATTGGTTGCCACCTGTCTATTTGAAAAATTAAAAAAATTAAGTTTACTGACGTTACAATTTTCAAATTTATCTTAATCATGACACAGACATATATACAAATATGGAACTATGGGATTTCTGACGTCAATTTACGCAAACAATCTAAAATACAAACAAGACACAACAAGTTATTTCAAAATATCAAAATATTACATATACATAACACATTGGCGTCATCACAAGTGTTTGTACTGATGTACAAATGCCATCGAATGTGATAACAAAACAATCCTATTATAAATGTGATGATCAACAACTTGTAAAACGTATGGATTACAACGTGCCACATGCAAATGAAAAATAAATATACGAAAGCTTGTTCGTGCTACTTTGTAATCTAATTTTTTTTCTCAAATCGTAGGTACGATTTTTAAAATCATACGTACGAATTAAAAATCGTACCTACGAATTGAGAAAAAATCAGACTACAAGGTGGCACGAACAAGCTTTCGTATAAATATGTCAGACAAATTATCAGCAACAAAATAAATCTAGACATCTTAACGTTTGGTTGGATATGGTGAAAAACAGATCAACAGATAAACAAGGACAGGGAATAGTGTAGGCCGTAAGATGTTACTGCTTTAGATTCGTTTTTTCCTTTCCCCCCACAAAATTGTTGTTAAAACATTAAAATACTATTTCGACGACATGATATATCCTTCCGGAACACCCGGTCTCACTTCCCTGTTGGAGTTTATGTGTTTAACCTCTTTACCGGCTTCAAAGTTATTTTTTTACTTTGCTTTGGGAATTTGATTTGGATATGGGA
The DNA here is from genome assembly GCA_021292105.1 of Anadara kagoshimensis. Classification (NCBI taxonomy): domain Eukaryota; kingdom Metazoa; phylum Mollusca; class Bivalvia; order Arcoida; family Arcidae; genus Anadara; species Anadara kagoshimensis. The sequence goes on from CM037857.1 coordinate 31,324,536, forward strand.
TTGGTATGTTTGTTGTATTGTTTTTGATTGATTCGCAATGTACGCGTCTTTTTTCATATACGAGAGGGCAAGGTAAACCAAGTGTGATGCAATTCATTTGAAAACCAATCATATTATATTTGTTAAAGATGTTCAAAATATTACAGAGATTATGGTGATGTGCAAAAATAGTTTCGAGGGAACTAAATGGTATTTCGAGATAACGGCATAACAATAATATTTCGAGTTATTTAAATGAAGAAAAAATTGAGTATGTTTTATTTATTCTAAATAAAGTAAAATTTCTTTAAAAAAATTGAAAAAAAATGAATATTGGAACCGGGTTTGATCAGAATATAGCTTATGAAAATCAGGAGTATTACCATAGCTTCGGTTTCTTAACTAAGATTGTCCTTAACTTAAATATGGAAAAAATGAAATTTGAGTAACTTTGCTTTCGAAATACATGTATTCCTGAAATGAAGGTGTGACTTTTATATACATGCATATCTCTATTTGTATTTTTGTTGAGTTAAAGAAAATCTTAGATAATGAATGATTGTGACAGTGACACCTGGTCACGGTTTCACAATCATTCCTTAAGCAAGATTTTCCTTCAAATTTGAAATCTTAACAATTTTGCGAATTGTTAAGATATTTAGGTTTTTAAGGCTAAGATTTTCCTTAACTTAAATCTGGCAAAAAAATTTAATAATTTTGTTAATTTGTAGGATGTTCTGGAATTCATGGTGTAATTTTGCAGATCACTTCAAGCATATTACATTAATATTTAGTTTTGTCAAAAAATAAAGTTTGTTATTACTACTAAAACCGATTGCTAAAATTTTCTAAAGTTAAGTTAAAAAAATATAAGTCAAGGAACGCTTTTGAAACTGTCCCAGAGCCTGCAGTGCATTTTGTTTCGTCATAAATATTCATTTGCAGTTCAAACAGAGCTTGTAAAAATGTTTGTAGGTGGGGTCTTTTCCGATCTTCCCATTTGTTTACAACCTTAAAACACCTGTTATTAATTTAGAATCCAGAGATGGGTAATCCCGGAAATTGGCAGAAAATATATACGGTAGAAAACAGTGATATTTGAAAATAACAACGTGTTTTGTAAGAAAACAACCAATGAAATGGCTCTAAATTGTGTAACAACGTGGAGAATGAAGAGAATCGGGGTGGTCTGTATTTTTTCCTTAAAATTTTCACACAAAATATTATTTTGTAGATAGATTATATATAATGCTTCATTTTGACTTTTATTCGTAATTTAATTTGACCACCATATTTTAACCCATTTCTATTGTGTAATGTGTATAATTATTTAATTACTTTTTAAATAACATTTTCATTGTAAGTTTTACAGTGCTCGTCCACAGAACTTCACATTGTAAGCAGTACTGACCAATTCATATTAATGTTCAAGTATACACTAGTATTGTTTTTTGTATTGTTATTTAATGGCGCATCAGAAATATTGCAACTATTCTGGATGGGAGCAAGATTATTCGCCTAATATAAGAGCGAATTCGGATATGTTTGGGGTGTGGGAGTGTGTCTTTTGGTCCGAGTTGTAATAGTGTGAACTCAGGGCGACTTTAGGTGCTAGCTCAACCAGTCATTATGCCACAGCCAAGCAAACTATTTCCCCAGTCGCATGATACTGACACCGAGTGTACCAGTGTCCTCTTAAAAAATTGCGTCAGACGTGGAAGCAGTATCTCAAATTTTAAAGTCTTATGTTCAACCTGGTCAGAGTTCAGGTAAGCAAAATATTTTGAATAGGACGGAGTCTGGAACTCTGAACTGCACATGTCCGTTTGTCTTAACTTGAATTGTGTAACTGGGCCTATTTCACGCACATGTACGCATGTGTCAGATGGTTATTTTTATAAGAGCTCAGTACCTGCACCATCGAAAATTTAACCACATATCTTTGACTTTTAAAACTAATGACATACCAGTAGATAATTTCATTAATATACAAAATAGTGCTGGAAACAATAAAAATATCAAAATAAACTTGCAAATACATATAAAACGAGTATTAATGTAATGATGGATGCATCATTACAAATAAGGCGCCCAAACGAATAAAAATCAAACCCTCTACTTAGAACTCATATTAGGAGGACTTGTACTTTTGCCGCTTTTTTCCATGTCCATGGCAACGGCTGCCATTTTGAAAATTTTAAACCTTTAATTACGATCTACATCACTAAAAAAACTGCAGGGAAACCAAATTACTTTTTGCCATTTTTAAAAGGACAACAAAAATATGATCACTTTGCATAATTACAAAATATATCATTTTTTCATTTACATGGTATTACATTATTGTAAACATGTACTTAGTGAACTTTTTTTTATCAAATACCAGGTTTCCAAACTTAAAAATCCCTAATCAAATAGTAACACTTATTTTAATCCCAACATGGATTATTAGAAATTTTAAACTTGTATTATTCTTTTCATTTTAAGATTGTATATATAGAAGTAGTACATGAATCCAATTGGTTGAAATTCAAACAATAGGCAAAGTTGATTGACATCGCCTATACCCAATATCACAAACCATTGTTTTGATGAGCTAATGATGTGTTGATTTTAAATTAATCCAAGCATTTACCCATATAATGTCATATTGATAACTAAATGCAGCTACTCTATCAAATTGAATCATAAATCATGCCCCAGGGATAACTGACCATTGGTGCTGCTTATAAAAACAGATTTAGCTTGAGAGCTTTTAGACATGGATCAGTGATTACTTAAGTATCCTTGACAATGAAAATTCATGCTTATGGTTTTAATTCTTAAACAAAATGATAGCAACCATCCCACGAAGAAAACTATAGTTTGAGGGTGGGGATCTCAAAGTTAGTACCTAGACCTACCTGTCCCCACCCTCCTATTGAATGACCATATGGGCTTACTTAAGTATCAATCTATTCAACTTTTCATAAAGAATAAGAGAATATATATGTTAGGGGTGGGGATCTCCACTGATCAAAAGTTAGTACCCAGCCCCGCCTGTCCCCGTCCTCCTCTGGAAAACGCCATGGGCATTTCTTCAGTATCACTCTATTCAACTTTTAAAACAGAACTGGAAAATATATAGTTTCAGGATGGGGATATCAACCATTTAAAAGTTAGTACCAAGCCCCGCCCATCCCCACCCTCCATCAGGAATGACCCCATAGGACTTTCTTTAGTATCACTCAATTCAACTTTTCATGCAGAACCAGAAAATATATAGTTTATGGGTGGGGATCTTAACCGTTTAAAAGTTAGCACACTGCCCCGCCCATCCCCACCCTCTCTGATACCCCCGGGAAAATCTTGTGATACAGACTTGTACATCTTGAGACACTGATCATGAATATATATGGTTTTATAGTACAAAATATAGTATAAATAGCAAAATTGAGCATTATTGTTTTTAAGACCCCGCCCTCCTGCCCCTCCCCTAATAACCCCATGGGCATTTTACCTCGGCCTCTGGGGAAGGAGATGGGGATCAACCTTCCTGTGAAGTTTGGTTAAGATTGGACCAACGGTCTTCGAGAAATTGGTTGGACAAGTTCATGGCCGGAAGAAGAAGAAGAGGAAGAATAATAAAATAATAATAATAATAATAATAATAATAATAAGAAACGGTGCAAAAACAATAAGTCGCCAAACTTCGTTTGGGCGCCTTAATAAAGATTTTTATTTCCAATATTAAATGAAAAGAAAATTTCTTATCACGTCCGGTCAAAGTCGACCGTTTTTTATATTTTTTTTTTTTTTTTGTGAGCGATTTGATAATCGCCATGATATGTGTATGATTTATTCTTCTGTTCATCAATGGAAACACGCAAATTTTATTAAAGGAAAATCTAAATCTAACAATGACAAGTAATATAATAATTACTCTCTAGGTATGTGGACATCCAGAATTGTCACCCTTGAGAAGGTTCAAGTTTCACCCTCGGGTAACAACCCTTCTGACTGGTGACAATTCTGGATATCCACATACGTAGAGGGCAATTATTGTGCATTGTTTTTATATTGTAAATAAAATCTATCGACAATAACCACAGCGATGTTACAACTCCTAATGGAGTCCAGTCGCGAGATTAAGAGGTTACAAATCCAATGCGAAATGAAGTCAAGGCTTAAGCGTTGACGACGCCTAATGAAGTATGTGGACTTTAAAAGCGTTGACAATTTCGACGCCTAATAAAGTATGGATGTTAGTGTTGACCATTTTGAGGCCTGGAGAAGTCTGGACTTAAATGTTGATAATTTAGACGCCTAATAAATTCTGAACACGAGTGTTTGAAATGGACAATGGCAATTTTTGACAATTTCGACGCCCAATGAATTCTAGACTTAAGCGTTGACAGTATTTCAACGACTGATGAAGTCTGTACTTCATTAGGCGTTGAACTTCTCATTTGTACTCACAACAGAGACGTGCAACGAATCTGGTATAATAATTGAAGAAATAAAGAAATGCACAACTGTAATTGTTTATATAAAAAGATATTCGATGGCGCAAAGACAACTAGGATAATTCCATGAAAGCAAACCGCTCCAAACATGTTCCCACGGAAGCCAATATTTGTTTTCATTTTATTGATGTTCCTTTGATATGTTTTTGATGTTTTAGTTATTCTACTGAAAAAAAACACGTTTACACTAAAATAAACATTTTGACATTAAACGCTAAAGAGTTCTAACAAGAGCAGATAATCATGATTGATATGAATATAAAATGTTGATATCAAAGTTCATACTTCAGGCGGTAACCCTGGACAGTTGCCCGACTTGTTTTAGCCGTTTCAGAAAGTTTATGTAATCTTGGTTTTCTAATGTTTTTTCTCTGTTTTGTTACTTTTGGTATGGGTTCAATCTGTTTCTTAAAATAATGCGGCGCATCTTTGATACATCGGAACCCAACATTGTGTGCCGTATACTCCGGATCTAGTCCCATCCTGAAAATATGAAACAAAATAGGTTGGTTAAAAGTAGGTCAAAGTTCAATGTCATTCATATACTCTAAAAGGGTCATAGTCATCCATATACTGTGGATATAGTTCCATTCTGAAAATATCAAACAAAAATAAAATAGGTTGGTTAAAAGTAGGTCAAAGGTCAATGTCATCCAACATACTCTGACCGAGTATAGCCCCATCCTGAAAACATCAAACAAGATAGGTTTTTTAAAAGTTGGTCAAAGGTCATTCTCATCCACACACTCTGGATCTACTACCATTTTGAAAATACCAAACAATATAGATTTTTTAAAAGTAGGTCAAAGGTCAATATCATTTGATCATGCCAACGAATAAACTATTTTGGGTCATTTATTGCGATATAATAATGTCTAAATGGGCATGTCATAGGATCAAGATCGAACCTCAAAAACCTTTAAACACCCATTGAAATGAGTTGAACCCAATTTGTGACCCTTTCCTAGGATCAAGAGCGAGCCTCAAAACCCTTTAAACATCCATTGAAATGAGTTGAAATCAATTTGTGGCCCTTTCCTAGGATCAAGAGCGAGCCTCAAAAACCTTTAAACACCCATTGAAATGAGTTGAACCCAATTTGTGACCCTTTCGTAGGATCAAGAGCGAGCCTCAAAAACCTTTAAACATTCATTGAAATGAGTTGAAACCAATTTGCGTCCCTTTCCAATGTTTCAGGAACATCGGCATTCTGAAGATACTTAAGGTGACTTATGTATCAAGAAGTCAGACCCATATTTGAAATGTTTCAGTTTATTTAAACAGCATTTTCGGATACCTCCGACATCGTGTATAGTGACACGTATTCAAAACACTTCAAACAAAATAGACCAATAGACCAATGTCTTAAAAACAACTTGTTTATTTCAAGATTAGTCATGATTTTGTCTTCGTCATCCTGTAAACTGTGCTTAAACCTTGCAAATTACCTTCGTTGAATGGAATTTTCTTACTCCGACATAATAAGTCAAGGGGAATGATATGAGTTGAATTGAGTAATGGTGTTTAAGGTCCCATTGAAAAATATTTCACTTATATCGAGACGTCGCAAGCTATAGACGAAGGTGAAGAAAGTTTGCCTATGCGTTGTGCTGATGACATTGTTCAGCAGGGGTTGTTTTACCGTGCCACGCTACCGTGACACAAATTCCTCGTTTATTCTAAGCTCCCAACAGTGACTTTCATTTCGTGATGCCGAGTGATTGGCGAAAAAACAATCACTACCCACTTTCAAGTCTTGGGTCAGACTCGGTCGGGGTCGGACCCACGACCTCCAACTAACGGAGCGAGCAGCCTAACAACTGAACTCAGTGACCGCAGTGGTGTGTTGTGATTTGAAACCTAACATTGTTTAGATTTTAGGACCACTGAGTTTTTTATCCCATCTTGTGCATTACATTCCAAGACAAAAAACAATTCATAGGTAGAATTAAACAGAAAAATAATGACCCCCAGTCAGCGTCACAGGTACTTGGGGAATGACTCCCAATTTCACAATCATTCTTTAAATAAGTTTTTTCCTTAACTAATTATGACAATTCTTAAATCTAAATAATTTGTTAAATTATCTACCTTCTAATTTTGTCGAAACTTTAAACTTTGAAATGCCATAAAATATTGCCAAAAGTTGCCAAATTTGAGTTGAGAAAAAGTATTAGTTAAGAAATGATTTTGAAACGGGGGCCAGGAGTGAATTTTTCTTAATGTTCCAACCTTTACATTATGATAATATAAATAATCTGCTAGAATTAAAAACCGTGATTAGAGTAACATAGGGTGCAGTTTCTTTTTCCAGGCCTCGGTTTCACAATTATTCTTAGCTAAGATTTTTCTTTACTTAAATCTGGCAAAATTTCAAATCTTTATTTTTAATTTGTTAATGTTTTATATATTCAGGAAGTTAAGTTGTCATTTTCAAGCTCACTTCAAGCTTAAAAAATTGTGTTTTGTTTTGTAAAAAGTTCGACGCCGGTAACTTAAAGATATACAGTCGGGAGATGATGATGTTATTTATACCATTTTTGACTTTAATCATGCATAAAATACATTCAAACATGGTATATGACATTTAACATAAAAAAAATCTTGGTAATCTTGATAAAGATGGATTCATTTACACAGCAGAACAAACGCCACCATCGGATATACCCCCGTGGTTGCAGTATATGACATGCGTCAATTAGACATTGTTTATCTGTTTTTGTTTTTACACATTTTCTGTGTTTGTTGCCGCTATCGAAGCGCTGATGACGTCATCGCAGTGTTGTGATGTTGTTTTTGATTTTTATTCTCCAAAATAGAAAAATATATTTTGTTAAAGGCAAACGACATTGACCTGTCCGCTAGACAATTCATTAAGAATATACGTATTACAGGGTCCATCCAGTTCAGTTAGGATTCGAAGTTGATACATCAACACTGCAGGTGACCCATATACATACAACATTGACTGTCTGATTGACCTTTTATTAGGAATATTCACGGTTATGGGTTTGTAGTTAATATAAAATCTACGCACGTTTTCATGTTGTGGTCAATATAAACACCTGTGTCACCTATACATATAGGTAAACAACATTGACCTGTCCGTTTGACCTTTAATTAGGAATATTCATATAGAAGAGTCCACCTTATACATAAGTAGTAGTAGAAGTCGCAGTTAATAATGTATACACAAGATAAGTGATTAGTGTTCTCATTATGTATCCAAAATACAGCCGTGTGATTCCTATATATAAATGCAATCTTCCTAGATAAATATTTAAATTGAAGGTCAAACGAACAGGTCAATGTTGTTTATCTATAAATATGCTGGCCCGAGATAAATATTTAAATTAAAGGTCAATCGGACAGGTCAATATTGTTTGCCTACACTAGTTTATAATAAACATTTAAATTCGTTGTTTGTCTCAGTAAGTAACCTCCGCAGCTTGTCATAAACATATTTACATTTCATGTGATGTTTTCTAATTAATGTTTTCACACCCAGCAAGCTTTGAAAATAATAATAAAAAACCAGCAAGGTGTGTTTAGGACAAAAACAAAAGTAGTTTTACCACACACCTGGACTGTATTGAGTTGTCTTAAATGTCGGTGCCGTCAGAAATAAGAGCTTTATTGTTTACATTGTATATATCCTTTACGTTCATTTTGTTCTGTCTTTTTCTGTAATGGGCGTTGTCTCGATATAAGTAAGAGAATGTGAGTCAACTTTTCCCAGTATCGAGTAATAATATTTTTGTTGTGTTTTGTTTTTTTAGTGTTGTCTCGATATAACAAGTTCTAGCAATTTACAATATCTTTGTTGTGTTTTGTTTTAGCGACCGTTGTCTCGATATAGATCATTGACTACTATGACTCAATGAACAGTTCTAGCAATTTACAATATTTTTATTCGGTCTTTTTTTTTGGGGGGGGGGGGTTGTCTCAATATAAATGATCGGCTGAGTTTCAATTCTGTTCAGTTCTAGAAATTTACACTATTGTTGTTGTTTCCTGTTCTTTAGCAGATGTTGTCTTGATATACGTGACTGACTATATGGCTCGATGCCTAGTTCTAGCAATTAATAATGTTTTTGTTGTCTTTAGCGGTCGTTATCTTGATATATCAATATGGGTGATCGACTGAGACTCAACTCAGTTTAGTTCTAGAAAGTTGTAATGTTGTTGATGTTTCTTGTTCTTTAGCAGGCGTTGTCTCAATATGACTGACTCGACTGAGACTCAACTCTGTTCAGTTCTAGAAATTTACAATATTGTTGTTCTTTAGCAGGTGTTGTCTCGATATAACTGACTCGACTCTGACAAGTTCTAGCAATTATTTAATTGTTTCTTATTCTTTAGCGCGTTTTGTCTCGATATAAGCAGTTGACTATGACTCACCTCTGTCCAGTTCTAGCAATTCGATTGGCACTCCCGTCACGCGTGTCTAGGTAAGAACCCCCTTTCACTACATACAATTTGTCTTGAAGTTCACGTGGAATCAATCGTTCGTAATAAAGGCTCCTTGTCCACTCCCAAACATTTCCAACCAAATCGTACAAATCTGAAAAAAAAATAAAATACGGTTTTGTTGATTTTTTTATAAGAAACTGAAACAGCTCCAATAACGCGTGAGATAATTTAAAGTAGTGAATGCTGGTCAAAGTTTGCAGGTCCCCTTAGATAAAACGTACTTAGCTTATAACTGGACACCAATTTCACAAACTATAAAACAGGAATGATTTGTCAATGAAATTTTATTATTTACTGATCAAGCACACAGAATGCTTGGCTCTTAACATTATTTCCCCTTATATATTTCTGACGCAAAAAGAGCCATTCTCGTGTAGGATATTTTTTCAGAGATTAAAAACATATTGAACGCCAAGAAATAGATAAATTTTTGTCTTCATGCGACATGTTATACTACCAGACTACTTGAAGTAGAATTTCGACTTTACTGAAAAAACCTCCTTTTAGACATTGTTTCCAAATATCAATTTTTGCACAATCTTGAATTAATTCATAATAAAATGCATTTTATTTTATGACAGAGTACATATCATGATGTGAAAGCAAGATTAGCAAAAGCATACACACTGCATTTTGGCATCCTTCGAAAAGTCTGGAAATCAAGACAGATAACAACTAAGACTAAGCTCAGGATATTCAATAGCAACGTCAAATCAATCTTGCTATATGGCTCAGAAACATAGAGTCTCACAGTCAACAACAGCAATAAGCTTCAAATATTCATAAACAAATGTCTGAGATCCATCCTTCAGATATGGTGGCCCAACAAAATCACAAATGAAGATCTTTGGCAAAGAACTAAACAAACACCTATTGTTCAGGAAATAAAGAAGAGAAAATGGAAGTGGCAGGGTCACACGCTGCGCAAAGGCAAGACAAACATCACATGCCAAGCCCTTCAATGGACACCTCAAGGAAAAAGAAAAAGGGGAAGCCCGAAACTTACATGGAGAAGAACACTGGAGAAAGAGATGCTAGAACAAGAATATACATGGAACAATATCCACCAACTAGCAAAAGACAGAGGAAGATGGAGAGGAATTGTCAGTGGCCTATACTCCACTGGGGAGTGAAAAAGGCTTAAGTCAAGTAAGTCACATATCTTTGTAATTTATATTTAAAACCCTTTCTATACAAGACCAACGAATAGTTTAAAGGGAGATAACTGAATATGTCTTGTTCGCCAACTACATAAAACTTAGTGATTACAACTGGGTGGCTTTGGAAGTGGGGTGGAACAATGACGTTTAACGTCTCAGTCAAGATTCTTTCACTTATTATCGGGTAATTAGTTCTGAGATGGCGGAGGATGCCGGATTGCCCACAGAAAGCCACCGACCTGAGACAAAAAAGAGACAAGCTTTCTCACATTAGAATCTGTTCTTATCTTTGCGGAGATGTGGCACCGAGCCCCCTGTAGTGTTAAGTTATTTGGAGTTCTGGTCGGTCAGTTCTGCGATGCTGGAGAAAACCGGCGTGTCCTTCTGCAAGCGAACAGACACGCTTTTACATGCCTATCTGGATTGAATTCTAACTTAGTCAGAGAAACCTCACCGAAGTCATTGTAAAGTGATGTTGAGTATAGTAAAAGTGAATAGCGTTTTACGCTCCAGTCAAATGTTTTTCGTTTATATCTTGCCGGTCAGGTATGAAATAGTGGAGGATGCCGAACTGCCCACAGAAAGCCAGCGGCTACACCTAGGCCCTGTAGAAATATTCCTAAATCTCACCGTAATCATTTTGAGCATTGTATGCGTCACTGGAGAAATCCCATGCCATCCGTCTGCTAAGTTATTACTATCTGGGAATTTCCCCTGAAACGATTCAAATAGTGGAGACAATTAAAATATTACTGTTAACGTATTTGATTTCGTGTGTATTTATTTTCGCGGTATAGGAAATTTAGGTGTATCCACGTAGTTGAATTTTCGCTTTTTTTAATATGCACTATAACACAATAAGCATAATATAATTTTCGCTTGGTGTTAATTTTCGCACAAAACAAACAACCGCGAAATAAAAAAAAATTAATACACCGCGAAAATAAACACGTTTGCATTATTCAAATGCAATAAGCAATCTAAACTATACATTCAACTCATCAACATTGCAGAAACACTGAGCTATTAGTGAATTGGCAGAAATTTTTACCTTTGAAAAGCACTCTGGGCAATATATTTACAGGGAGGGTTCCTTAACGCGATACGCTTGTCGTAACATGGGGCACCGGGTTTTAAGGTCTTTTCCGGTGACTTTCATTTCTAAATGCCGAGTGCTTAGCGAAAGAGCTGTCAAGGCCTAATTTAAGTCTTGGTCAGACCCGGTCGGGGTTTGAAAGTGAGCACTCTACCAACTGAGGCCATCGTAGTTGTACTCAAAGGTTGAGACACAGAGTTTACGTGAAGTACTTACCTGCCACAGGTTAGATCGATTTCTCTGATACTTTTCACCCCAAGGGTAAGCTGTGCCTAAATGAAAAAAAAGTTTTTGATCGATTGATTAATGTTTAATGTGACAGGCATGTATCGGATATTGTCGTCGTCGCCATCATCCTCATCTCATCGTCGTCGTCGACGTCTTCATCATCATCATCAGCAGCAGCAGTGTAACAACTCCTAATGAAGTCCAACGCCTAATGAAGTTCTAAGATTGAGGCTGTTTGGTATTACAAAATAAAATTATTCTACTTCTTGTCTGGAGTCTCGATCTTTTGACTTCGTTAGGCGTTGTAATGTCGACATCTTATGAAGCATGGACTTCATTAGGCGTTATAATGTCTTATGAAACCTGGACTACATTAGGTGTTGGGCTTCATTAGGAGTTGCTACACAGCAGCAGCAGCGCCGCTGCCACCACTACACCTCCATCGCCAACAATAAAAACGGCAACAAGAGGAAAAAAATAGTAAGCTCACACTTCCACTCGTCCCCAGCACAATATACCATATCACACTACTAAACAATACTAAGTATGTGAGAGATCATCGTTTTTCCCCAGTGTTTGTAAAATGGTCAAACCTATGTAGATTAGAAACCATACAGTACCAAGCCTTGACAAAGTATCAGATGTCAAATGACAAAATAAATTATAACATTAGGACCAAGCAATTCCGTTTAGCGGTTTTAGAAGAGAAGATTTTAAAAAACAAGTTTACAGACGACGAACGCAAAGTCATATGGCAAAAGCCCACATGACCTATGGCCAGGTGAGACGAAATTCAGATTCCAGAAATATGGATATCATATCCAAGCGAAAAAGACAAACTTTCTCATACTGACTTCTTCCGCAGTATAATTCGAACCTAAACTATGAGATGCGCTTTTACTGGATGCCCTAGAGTTACCTATAAACTTACTTGATAAGCTACCACGAGCTGCAGCTTCCCATTGTACCTCACTAGGTAACACTTTACCATGGTATCTACAGAACGCAACCGCGTCTTCGTGGCTGATGTGAACAACTGGATGATCTAGTCTGTCTCTGATATGAGAACCTGGTCCTTCTGGCTGCAAATAAAAATTTTCCAAAGTTTGTTATTCTAAAACGAAATAAGGAGTTGAGAGTAATGGGTTTTAACGTCTTAGTCAAGAATATTTCACTTATATCGAGACGTAAACGCAATAAGGAAATACATAAGGAAGTGCATAGACGAACAGATTGTCTTAAGTGCTGACTTATGCATCACAGCACATAACAGAACTATGCTGTCTGAAGGCTGATGGCTAATCGGCTTGTCCCGTTGACTCCAACATCACCAATATGACTTTTTTCAATACAATTAACTTAAATAAAGTTGAATTGGGCATAAAACTGTCACTCTTTTCCACTAAATTCAATTGTAAACACGTACAGTAATCTTGAATGGGTCACAAAGCATCATAACAAGTGTATAAAGCTTTAATACCATTCACACCCAGGACGTTTAACCTTTGTTATCTTTTGTACCAAAACTCGTGTGTTTAGATTAATTATTGAGATTAATAGAATAACTGCAAAAATTCATGATGCAATGTAAAACAACATTCAATCCACCAACCAACCTTGCCCCTAAAACTATCACATTAGCTCCTTCAAGCGGAAATCTGAGGCTGTACTCGAAAAAAGTCTGTAGAACTAAAGATGATTTAAGATTACATGATGAAACAGTCTAGTATTTAAGGAGATGAATGTTGGCTTACCCTTTTCCACGTAGCCCCTTTAACTGGAAGCCACCACGAGTTCACGGTACCTGCAGCTGCTTTTAAACTCTTGTTTCTTATGTTATCACTTAGGAATGAAGCAAAAACCCAGCTCCATCCTTTTTGGTCGGCTGTAGTCATGTAAGTAGGTTTTTTCTTTATAAATTGCCTGCATTGAAGAAAACAAAATAAACACCATACACTATATTTAGTTTAGATGAAGGAAGTGGTTTCTTCTTTTATTGGGGATATATTTACAATTGCAATATCTTTGCTTCAATAAAGTATTTGGCATCGACTATACTTTGCAACTTAATAGAGACATTGATCTGCGCGCTGACGTGATGACGTCAAATGTCAAATGGTGGCACTGACTGAAACTTATGAAAAGTTGCAACAACAGCGCATTTGAAAATTGTTTCCAAATAAACATGGAACATTTGAGACGGCAATAAAATTAATTTTTAGAAATATTGTAAATATATGCAATTTGAGACATCCCATTATACTTTACAAGTTCATAAAGACATTGGAAAATTACCTTATTTCTTAAGGAGAATTTTTTTCAGAATTTAACGATCAGAAATTATAATAACAGTTTTCCAGAATTCAATGACATTCATTTCAAAATGTGTTGACATTTTTTGAACGTGTTTATTCGTGTATGGCGTAAGGACATTTTCAATCGGTTTTCCGAAAATCAGGGATTCAAACACGGATCGACAATATTTAATTGCATGCATTGCGGGTTAACTTCCATATGGATACATCAAAACTGTAAAAAGCTCATTTGTTTCACAAGTATACTGAGGGGCAGTACTAGTAGTGATTTTTTTTTTATTAATTTTTAACAACAGATTTAATAAGCAAATTTCTTTATCGGTAGTTATTTTTAAACCTTTTGTCCCTTTTTAAAAATTCTGGCAGATTATTTGCATTCTCTTGTGTGGAAATAGTTCAAAATTAATGACAAAATCACTTCTTTACGTCACGAAGTACATGTGCATGTGGCTTGCTTCGATTTCTGTTGCGTGTAAAAAGATACTTTGTAATACGTGATGCATGCACATAAATGCGGTTATTTTATTTATTTATTTTTAATTTTCATCTATTTATTTATTTGCTTGTTTTGGAAAATGCATATAATTTGTTTTAAATCATAGTCCCTGAAAAATGTAGAGCGAGCTAGTAGTGACTGTCTCGAAGGAAGCACCGTTTCTATATTTATCCACTATTTTTACATATGCACAATTCATTTATGAATATCCATAAATCGAATTTAACATATGTAAAATTATTTTAACATATCAAAAAATAAGTATGCATATGAAAAAAAATAAATTTTGCTCATGCAAAAATCGATTTATGCATATGTTAAAATAGCGAATAAATATAGAAACTTGGGTGGCTCCTCATAAAGAACGGCACGCTATCTTGAAGGTATCTACATGAACAAAATTCGTATGGCCTTTATCAGCCACCGTAGAAATGATATATGGTGTGTATATAGATAAGGGATCTTACATTCTTGTTTGTATTGAATTTATTAAACACAAGGTTCGTTTCATAAAAAAATATTCAACGAGTTTAATCAATTCAATATTACTATTGACCGACTCGACATAATTGTATAATATATAATATATTGACTTTTTAATGGTTGTATATGGTGTGATATTGACCAGTAAAATAAATACTGACCGAGGCGACGGCTAAAAAAAAAAAAAAAAAAACAGTCAACAAAATTCGATGACGTACGCCGATTTTGACATACAACGGATAATTTCAGAACTCCTTGGTATATCATGTCATTTTAATGACATTAAATGGTCACGTGTAACCATTTTGTCCAATCATACAAATAGAATTGATTAATTATATAACAATATATTAATATATACCTACCAGTACTGAGCATTTGTTACGGGGTACTTGTCTACATAAAATGAATTAACTTCTACCAACTGTACTGGGTATTCCCCACTGTCTGAAGTAGGATCGTTCACTCCCTTTAAAAACTTCTTATGTTTTATCAGTTTCATTATATTCAAGTGTTCATAATTTTTGATTACTGAAATAAAAAAAAAAAATAATAATAATAATAACAAGGCCCAAAAGGGCCTGTAATGCTTAACTGGCAAAGATTGACTTCATTTGCATAATTTGCTAAAATTGGGTAAATGAAAAATTTCTCGGAAAACACATTATAGATGTTAAATTTCTTTCTTTCAAATTTGAACACAATGTTAGAAAATTGAATCCATGATGGCTATTTTTGGTGATTTTGATATTTATAGTAACGTCGACCATCTTGTGTGTGCAAAATTTGATCTACTTCACCTAGGGACCTGTACCTGTCACACCAAAATTGCCTGTGCCGTGCGTTGATGGCATTATACAGCAGGATTCTTTAGCGTGCCAAGCCCACCGTGACACGGGACCTCGTTTATTTTAAGTTCCCATCCGAAAGAACCGTGACTTTCATTTCCAAATGCCGAGTGCTTGGCGAAAGAACACTCACTACCCACTTTCAAGTCTTGGGTCAGACCCGGGCGGGGATCACAGAATTGACTGTCTCGGTATAAGTATAAGAATCTTGACTGATTATAAGGCGTAAAACACTATTCATCTCCCTATCTGCAATGAATAACATTAGGGGTTTTGTTTATATATTTCAAAAATATTAAAACTTACCGTCGACCAAATCTTGTGAGAAAATGAATAAAATTTCGAATAAAATAATGAATGATACACGGAAGAAATACTTATGAACATCCATGTTTAAGAAAGTTAAGTAGTAATGCGCATGCGTAAATCCGATTAAGGATGCAACACGTGTTACCTTAAAGGAGTTAAAATCAACAGAAGAGATCCAACGTGGCTACAGATACACGGCAAATTGATTTTACTTACACAAAGAATATGAAACGTGTGCCAATTGATTATTTATTGATTAAATTTGATACCATCTGAGTTGATGATACATTCAGTATACATGTAAAAGAAATCTCTCTCTCTCTCTCTCTCTCAGTATACATGTAAAAGAAATCTCTCTCTCTCTCTCTCTCTCTCTCTCTCTCTCTCTGTGTGTGTGTGTGTGTGTGTTAAAAACTTGAAGTCTTAAATGAGTTAAATTGTCTCTTTATACTACTGTTAATAGGATTACTCGGTCTATCAGGGGCCATTTGTTACAAGCTAGATTATTTAAAACATTTGATTTGTCAAAATTTGATTTTTGCATTATATAAAATATTTTGTGAATTTTTTGTTTAAAACACGAAAAGTGAGGGGAATTTCATCAAAGTGAAAAAAATGTTTTAAAACTTGATTCAATAATGGTAAGTTTTATTGGTGTTTTAAATTCGCGCTAATCTCTGATTAAATTAATCAAGCTTCGCTAACTTGACCCAGATATTATACAATTATGGACTTTTTAGTGGTTGTATATGGTGTGATATTCACCGGAAAAATAAATATTGATCGAGGCGACAGCCGAGGTCAATATTTATTTTTCCGGTGAATATCACACCATATACAACCACTAAAAAGTCCATAACTGTTTTATTATATAATTCAGCCACTGTGGCACTTCGGTTGACAATGTTTTCTCAAACCTGTGACCAGGCAATTCAACAATTTTACCGATGTTAGATTTCCCTGCCCACCCTGGTTGATCAC
Organism: Anadara kagoshimensis; assembly: GCA_021292105.1. NCBI lineage: Eukaryota > Metazoa > Mollusca > Bivalvia > Arcoida > Arcidae > Anadara > Anadara kagoshimensis. Next base: position 31,341,409 of record CM037857.1, read on the forward strand.
ACTAAAATTATCCCGCATTAGCTGGATCAATCTGGCTTTTTAAGTCTGACTCTATGAAAAAATAAATGGCATTCCGGACACAATCAATTTACACACTACATTGTAAATTGATAATGCCATAACGTCAACGTTCTATGAAAAAAACAGGACACAATCATTTGCGTACACTTAATTGACGACGTTCTAATCATTTTACGGAGAACGTCAACAAAAATCGATGACGTACACCGAATTTGATATTCACCGGAAAATCCGTGGTATATGGTGTGAGATCTAATGGTCACGTGTTACCGTTTTAGCCAATCATAAAGATGAAATTTATTAATTATATAATAAGACTAGATATGGGTAAATGTCGCGATTCCTATTCAGCATCTGATGGTTAATCAATAAGTTGAGTTTTCTAATTATAAACACTGATTTTTATTATGATTATTATTTGTTTTAAATTTCGATTTATTTATTTATTTATTTATTTATTATTTGTAATTTACAGTTATTACTTTTGTTCTATAATATATATATATATATAAATGGTACAAATGATATCTTATGCGTTTGTGTTAAGCAGCGCCAAATTAATGCTGGGGTGTGTGTGTGTGTGTGTGTGTGTGTGTGTGTGTGTGCGTGTGTGTGTGTGTGTGTGTGTGACCGTATGGATGTGTTAACCACCACAAAACAATAATAGCTATACATTGGAGGCAGTATTTATCAAATATTATAGGTGGTGATAAAGCAATATGCCCTTCCGATAATTACCTTTGTTGCTTAAGCATCTAGAGTTAATGATCAACAAGTCGGGGTCATACTCTTTAGTTAAGGAAATAGAACTCCTAGTATGGTGGTCAGTACATCAACATGAGGCCAAATAATGCTTGACCAATACACAATTCTCAAAATTGTGCCATCGCCTATTCTTGGAATGAGCTCATCTCAGCTCGTTAAGGACATTCAGATCCACATTCCTAGGCTGCCTACACACATTCACTCGGACATTCACTCGCGCGCAACACACACTACATCTCACACAGACAGACAGCTCCGAATGGTGACGATTTAAAATAAATAAGCTAAATCAAACATCTTTGGCATATTTCGGTATTTACAAACCAAAGAAGAATGTTAAATTATTATGTATCGAGTTTCTTTTATCTAATTCACCACTGCGATAGCTCCGTATGTGGTAGGTCGTGGTTTCGAGCCCCGATCGGAAGATCTGTGTATGAACAATACTTAATATATGTATTAACTGTTCTTAAAAAAACCACTCAGCATTTAGAAAGTCGCCGGGTCCATCAGAAGAGACATAGAAGACCCTTGTCCCGTGTCACGGCAGGCGTGGCACGTTAAAGACTCTCCATGCATATTGCCTTGAGCGCACCACAAAGGTACACATTTCTGCCACTTTACCTATAGCTGGTGCCGTCTCGATATAAGTGAAACATTCTTGACTGGGACGTAAAACCCAATCAATCAATCAATCAATCAATCAATCAATCATTTGGACTAATTGGATAGATACGTAAAGGTGCAATGTATATCGGTCATTATTAAGCTTTTGCTTTTTATCATAACTATTTATTGTATGTCATAAAAAGTTGATTTGCGCAAACTATAATCTGCTCCACCTTGACACTTTCAACATTTCACATTAAATTTAGTTCAAATAATTTATCTATCTTTCTAATTCGATTAACAAAGTTGTACATGTGTTTGGTATTCATAGTAACAGCGGCCATCTTTGATGCCACAGGAAGTTGTTTTGAAAAGGAACCTTCTACATCAAATTTAAAACACGGGAGTACGCAATGCTCACCATGCAATAAGCTTGGCTTAATATAGTCAGATGAGCTAAAACACAAAAAATTATTTAAGTATAACACGATTTTATATCACAAAATAATAATGATAATAATAATAATAACAACAACAACAATAATGTATTAAATCAATACAAGTTATATTTACCGAATACATAACAATTTATTAATAGTCCAGTACAATGATACTTTGACAATTTGAAGCACTTTGTCACTAAAATATTTAATAAACCACAAATGTATAAATTCACATAAAAAATTTGTGTTGATATATAAGCAATTTCTTTTAAAATTCACAAACATCAGAAGAGGCGATATGATAGCTCCAATGCTGTAGTTGGGTGAATAAAACGTTATCCAATGTGTCTGGGTTTTCGCCAATGAGCGGTTTTGTGTTAAACTTGCATAGACACTGTACATCTGATTTACTGAAAATGGATTTTAGAAAGGGCAATGTGTACGATTACATGAGAAATAGAAGACTATGACTGTTGATAATTATAATATGGCACAGTGTTCCATATATATCCGATGATTTATTTGGTGGTTGAGCTTAAATGTGTGCGCAATGCTATGATGCTATACATTACAGATGTACATCGCCAAAACCTTGTCACCAAAATATTGAGCACTAGGAAAACGTGAATATTCACGAAAACTGTCTAAAAATTGTAAATATTCGCAAAGACTGTCTAAAAATTGTAAATATTCGCTAAAACTGTCTAAATATTGTAAATATTCGCTAAAACTGTCTAAATATTGTAAATATTCGCTGAAACTGTCTAAAAATTGTAAATATTCGCTAAAGCTGTCTAAATATTGTAAATATTCGCTAAAGCTGTCTAAATATTGTAAATATTCGCTAAAACTGTCTTAAAATTGTAAATATTCGCTAAAGTTGTCTAAAAATTTAAATATTCGCTAAAACTGTCTAAAAATTGTAAATATTCGCTAAAGCTGTCTAAAAATTGTAAATATTCGCAAAAACTGTCTAAAAATCGTAAATATTCGCAAAAACTGTATACACATTGTAAATATTCGCTAAAGCTGTCTAAAAATTGTAAATATTTGCGGAAACCGTCTAAAAATTGTAAATATTCGCGGAAACCTTCTAAAAATTGTAAATATTTGCGGAAACCGTCTAAAATTGTAAATATTCGCTAAAACTGTCTAAAAAATGTAAATATTCGCTAAAGCTGTATAAATATTGTAAATATTCGCTAAAGCTGTCTAAAATTAAAAATATTCGTTAAAACTGTCTAAAAATTGTAAATATTTGCTGTCTAAAAATCGTAAATATTCGCAAAAACCGTCTAAACATTGTAAATATTCGCTAAAGCTGTCTAAAAATTGTAAATATTTGCGGAAACCGTCTAAAAATGGTAAATATTTGCGGAAACCGTCTAAAATGGTAAATATTCGCAGAAACTGTTTAAAAATTAATGAAGACATTCGTATTGACAGAAATAAATGTCATGTCTTCGTCCGATTTGCATGATAATACTATATAATGCTTATATTTCGCTGCGGTTTTATTTTCGCTATATTTGCGGTCCATTGTATCCCCGCGAAAATAAAATCGCAGCGAAAGTACATGCGTATTACCAGCCCATTAACGCTGCTAGAGTCGTTTTCCTTGAATCAGATAATTATTATAAGACCGCGAAAATATGACACCGCGAATACACTAGTCATTGTCAAACCACGAAAATTAGACACCATGAAGATAAAGCTATATACAGTAACTGAATTTCTTTTCATTTATTTAAAATCTTCGGTTTCCTTTGGATTTGGCATAAATGGCAGGTATTTCATGATCTTCATTTGTTTTATTCTTGTTGGTAGTATGGGTTCATAGACCTCGAAACCTTCCGCAAATTTAGATTCATCTTCCGGTGTTATTTCTGACATCTGCCATGCGGAAATACCTCGTTCTTTTAACGTACCTTAAAAGAAAATAACAATATTTATTTAGATGTATGACAGAAAATTACCAAAAGAGCAGTGTCCTTCAAAAATACTTTAAAATTCTGAAAAAAGCTTTTTTTATTTCCCCTATCAAAATCATTACCAAACATTTATCAATAAATGATAGCAATGACTTTTATCAACAGCAATTTATGAAGTGAAATTATAAAATAGAAGTAGCACTGGCGTTTTATGCCCAAATTAAGAGTCTTTCATTAATATTAAGACGGTCCCATCTGGGTTGATGGAGAGAGAGTTCTCAGAAAAATCACCGAACTGCGGTAAGCGAACTAACAAACTCTCTTTAGGTCATGCCCGATGGTTATCTAACATAGGCAGTGAGAGTTGAGTTGAGTTGAGTAATGGTGTTTAACGTCACAGTCAATAATATTTTAAAGACACGACTGATTCCTCAAGTTCTGCTTCATATTTAGACTTATACCTGAATTATGACGCACAGGAAAGGCTACATTTGAAACTTTATGACAAACGTGATGACTTCAATTTTTCTATTGTCAACTTTCCTTTTTTCATGCAGCAATATACCTGCTTCTCCTGCTTATGGTGTATTTGTTTCCCAATTAATACGCTATGGTAGAGCTTGTTCCCACTACGGGGACTTTGTACAACGAAGTAGGCTGCTTGCAAATAAATTGTTGACTCAGGGATATTGCAAGCCTAGGCTTATCAAGGCCCTCAAAAAGTTTTATGGCCGTCATCACAGTGTTGTTGATAAGTTTGATATCTCTGTGTCCAGGATTGCCTTGGATATATTTGACGTCTCTTAGTTCCATGTTCCTTTCACACAATTTTGATTACACACGTGGCGGGTGTAGCTAGCTAAACAGGAGGTGCTTACCCTTCCGGAGCACCCGGCCTCACTTCCCTGGTGGAAGTTCACGTGTCTATCCTTACTTGTCAGTTCCAAAGTTTTTACTTTGCTTCTGGATTGTGATTCGGAAATGGATTAGTATGTTTGTTTTTGATTACCTATATCCAGACGTTGCCAGCTATAGACGAAAGTGCAGAAATTTTGCCTGTGTGTTGTGCTGATGGTATTACACAACAGGGTTCTTAAATATCGTGCCACGCCTATAATGACACGGGACCTCGTTTATTTTAAGTTCGCATCCGAATAAACCGTGACTTTCATTTCATAATGCCGAGTGCTTGGCGAAAGAACAACCACTACCCACTTTCAAGTCTTGGGTCAGACCCGGTCGGAGTTCGAACCCACGATCTCCCACTTACGGAGCGAGCACTCTACCAACTGAGGTACCGCAGTGGTCATATAGGCAGTGAGAAGTGGACGTTTCAGACAACTGGGTAATTAAACAAACTCTCGGCATTAAGAAATGAAAGTTACGGGGTTCCTCATAAGCGACATCCCGTGTCACGACAGGCGTGGCACGTTAAAGAACCCCCACTCCCTGCATATTGCCCCGAGAACACTGAAAGGGTAAAAATTTCTGCAATATCACCTGGTGATTTCTCGATAAAAGTGAAATATTCTTGGCCAAGGTGAACTTTTTTCAATCAATCAAATCAAATTAATAAACATTAATATTAGACGTCATACATAGTAGTACTGCAGCATATTATAGGTACACAAATCGCAAAGTCTACCGAGGGTACATGTTTCTCTTTAAAAGTAATGTAATTAGATATCATTTTGTGAGAAAATCTTTGTTTTCTATTGAAAATTCCCTTTAAGACATTTCCCATGATTGTGGTCACAAGCTGTAAATTTAATTTGTAAAACACACACAGAGAAAGAGAGAGAGAGAGAGAGAGAGAGAGAGAGAGAGAGAGATTGTTTTGTAAAGAATGTTACGCGTTAAACTACCAGTTTCAAATTTTAATTTGCTTTGGACCACTAGTATTAATTTGAAATGGATTGGCATTTTTGTTTTATATTATTAAAATGTATATTTGTTATTTTTGCGAATTTTAACAAATAAAATAATTTACCAGGTACAGTATTGTCAAGGAAACAAGCTATAAGTCCACCACAAAGATTAGGGTTGCCAAGCAACAGAGTAATAACGTGATCTGCCTCTGCGTTACCTGAAACAAAAAGAAAATTCAAATTACATTGTTGCCATAGGAATATATATATAAATAATGGCGTTGCCAATTTCATCAAAACGTGATAAGAACGAATAACAGACAAAAAAGAAAGGGATATAAACATTAATTCGTGTATAACACAAAATGTAGGGATTTCCACTGCACATACATTTTCAATAGTCATCAGCATTTCTGCAGCATATGAAAAACAAAAGTCTAGTTTCCAGTATATTAAGTATTTTGAATTTTTTGTCTAATATTATACATGATTACATACCAGTTTGAATAGGTCAGATTTCTATTACCAGAAATGTGAACCGCCAGACTGTAATCAATTTACAGTGAGTAGTAAAAGTGTAAGCAGGTAAGCTATAATGCATCAAGTTTGACCTGGTCATTGACCTTTAATTTGAATATTCAAACAGACATATCCAATGTGTTGTGTAGTGTATGCATAAAGTTTATATATAAGGATAAATAATAGTAACACTTGGTATGCAGTGAGTATGGTAATGAAATGTGTTGTGTTCCCTAAACCACACTGCCTATGTTTAAATTAAAGGTCAAACGACCAGGTCAACCATGTCGCACTTTACAACTCTATAACTTTACGCACGTCTTCTAAATCTGCCTATAGGTAGTTTATATATGCCACCTCAAAGAACCAGTATTACTAACCTTTCTGGAAAGGTGTCTCACAAACACATGTTAAAAGAACAAAAATGAAGAGTAAATGGGATAAAATTAGCCTTTAAAAGCAGGTGCCTTATAAAAAGTGGTTTTGCAGCGGATTTGACTGCATTTTATAAATGAACCATAACTCACCGGTATTAATAACATTTGGATAGTCAGCGACCCAGTTAGGAACCATCAAACCTAAAAGTAAACTGATTCCTATAATTGTGAGATTCCTGGTAGATGACATATCGACAGCCTTCAGGTTTGATAACACAACTCCATTGAAAGCGCCAAGCAAGACGATAAGCACACCGCCGAGCACAGGGTATGGTATTGTGATAAATATGGCTGAAAACTTCCCAATAACACCAAATATTATATAAATCACCGCGACACCTACAAACACCCATCTACTGGCTACCTGAATTGCAAAAAAAATCTACTTAAAATTGTATGATGATCATGAAATAAAATTCCACAACTTTGGAAAGCGAAATGAATTATGTCTATTGTAATATATAATAATGATGTTTATTTCAAAACAGTTTAAAATGGATTTAATATAAATCAACATGGACCAAAGTATACAACATGTATTATCAAAACAAACATACTGTTCTATGTCAAAATTACAATCCCAAAGCAAAGTAAAAAAGAAACTGACAGCTGACAAATAATATTAAATTAGTGTAACAAGGTGAGACCGGGTGCTCTTGTAAAACTAGCTACATCTGCTTCGTGTAAAATCAAAATTGAAAAGGAAAGGGAATTAAACTTTGGGACGTCAATACACCCAGGATTTTTTATACAGAGGCATCATATTAATATTGGCAATATTGTTGTGATGACGACCTTAAACGATTCTGAGGACCTTTGTAAGATAGACCTGCAATATCCCCGAGTCAACAATTTATTTGTAAGCAGTTTGCTTCGTTGTATGAAGTATTTGTAACAGCAACATGCTCGTCTATATAGCGTGTTATTATAGTTACAAATAGTTGTTATTGTAACTTTTAGGAGACGCTTTAATATCATTAATAAGAGTTAACGTTATGAAACAAATTTAATGTTGATTCTCGAGTATAAAAAAGGAACTTACAAAAACAAAAACGTTTAAAAATATACAGGCAACCAGTTCACCAATAAGGGAAAAGGTTTTTGATTTCCATTTTAAACATTATTAAAATCAATATACTGTTAAAGTACCCTTGTGAGTCCTACAGCTCCCACATTGCCGCCATAAGTTGTAGTGGCATGACCACAACCCACTGCTCCTGACAAAACAGTACAGAAACCTTCTATAGCAATGCCTCTGTTGACACCATGTGAAGGAGGTGGTGGAACTTTGCATGTAGTTGCGCATGCGTAATAATCTCCTATAGAATCCAATATAGAGACAATGGTTGCTACAAGAAATCCGACAAACGCACTGATGCTGAAACCAATTTCTCCAAACTGACCTACAAATTGAAATATTTTATGGTTTGAAAAGACCGAAATTCTGTTTTCATACTAGCATGTGCAATTTTAAAACTTACATAAATGTACATTAGGGCAACAACCACTTAGCAAAAAATAATAACGTTACGATTGGTTTTGAGTGTCTAAATTTTCAAAATTCAGTATATTTAAAATATTTAAACTTTTTGAAAATTAATAAAAAAATCCAATTTGTCTTCTTTTATATCAAATTGAGTGTAGTGTTACACTAAATGCGTCAGTTTATTATTCGAATATAAAAAAATCGCAGTCACAACATGGTTATATCGTGTTTGTATTCGGAAAAAGAGAGGAATGAAAAGACTATTATTCTTACCCTTGTAAGGAACAATAAAAATAATAGAATACAGCTATTTCAGTGAGGTAAAAATAAGAAAATGAATATATACGTATTAGTTTATCACCAGTTAAACAGATTTGAACAGTTTTCTTGTTAAAATGAATAGTTTAGAAACTGTCAAGGAAACAACGAACGGTACGTAGTTGATTATTTATTCTAAGAACATATATAGATATAAAACTCATTTACCGGGGTAAGGAAAATAAAACCAAGTAGCTTTTGATATAACTTCTAATCTAGAGTCGGTCCTAGCCTTGAACTCATTACTCTGAGGATCATTCGAGAGTACGCCAGAAACTGTAAGGACCAGGCAGAACAGCCAGCCAATAACCAGTGCTACTAGTATCTGCAATTAAAGGGAGACTACTGCATAAAAAGTGCAATCGTAAAGCCAAAAACATTTTACGTAAAGATCGGCTTCAAATTGAAAACGCCCTTTTCTTGTTAATCCATTAAAATAAAATGGTGTAACATAAAAAAATATGTTTATAATGATACGAGTTCCTTGCAAGCGTACATGTTATTTATATCAAGTGCTTGACTTTACTTCGAGTAACCACTACTTCTTGAAGAAGCTAAGAGTTATTTCTTGTTGAAATGGAAACGACTTTCTATTGGAAAATAAAAAAAGGTTAACGTTTCATCAATTTTCTAGAGAGCATGAGCACACAAACTGAGATAAAAAATTCTACTACAACCAGTAAACAAATTTAAGGTTTGTGTGATAAGTGACATTGCTGTCAGCAAGTACTAAAGTAACAATGCGGATCAGAAATGTTGTTATTCAAATTATCAAAAACTGAATGCGTGGTCGTATAATACAATCACCTATTGCATAACGTTTTCGGGATATAGAACAGGACATAAACCGCCCGATTCTGGGAAGCCGATGATACTTTCGCCCAGTCGAGATTTTTCCCTTATACTTAGGCGACCAGACCCTGGTTTCACAACCATTCATAAACTAAAATTTTCTTTGACTTAAATATGGCAACTTTTGGCAATAATTTATGGTATTACAAATGTAAAAAATATATTGAAGTATCATATGTTATAAGCTTGACATATGACATCTTAAATTCATGAATATCTTGAAATTAACAAAATCATTCAGATTTCAAATATGCCAGATTTAAGTTAAGGGAAATCTTACTCAAGAAACGATTGTGAAACAGGGGCCAGTTCGGGAGAAAACTATCACCTTCAGCAAGTGAACAGACAAACTATCTGGCACTTAAAGCTGCCTGAAGGGGTATTTGGATCTAGTTCTAGTTCGTGATAGGCGCTTTGCTCTGTAACCGCAGTTGTTGACCGCTTTGACACCTAGATCCATTAGATGACAATAATGACGCCAACGAAAAGCTACATTTGAAACTTGATGACAAACGTGACGACTTTCCTTTATTATGCAGCAATACACGTGCTTATCTTGCTTATGGTGTATTCGTTTCCCAATTAAAACGCTATGGTAAAGCTTGTTCCCACTACGGGGACTTCGTTTAAGGAAGCAGACTGCTTGCAAATAAATTGTTGACCCAGGGATCAACATAATTACCTTGGATATATCTGACGCCCCATAGTTCCATGTTCCTCTCACACAATTTTGATTACACACGTGGCGGATGTAGCTAGCTAAAGAGGAGGTGCTTACACTTCTGGAGCACCCGGCCTCACTTCCCTGGTGGAGGTACACGAGTCTAATTCAACTTGTCATTCCGAAGTTTTTACTTCTGAATTGTGATTCGAATATGGATTTGTTGTTTGTATTTGATTTTCGTTCCTATTGTTGTCCAGAGTGGCTCGCGTATATTTGTAGGTTGTTTGGTATTATCACATGGCAAGTTTCCAATCGTATTTTGGAACTTACACAAGAACAGTTAAATATTAAACGAAGTTGATATATACCGCAAAAACTTGATGTAATGGATACCGAATTATGTGAAAGCTTTTCTTTCTGGTCCAAACTGGAATTGGCATTTTAACATTGGCTAAATACAGAGAAAGGATAATAGCTATACCAGCAGTCCTAAAGAAAAAAAAGAATAAAATGCATTCAATCCTTTAATATATACAAAAATGTTCATTAATACAATATATTATTACATACGTGGTGGGTATAGCAAGATAAACAGGAGATGCTTACCCTTCCGGAGCACCCGGCTTAACTTCCCTGATTGAATTTTACGTGTCTAACCTGACTTGTCACTTCCAAAGTTTTTACTTTGCTTTTGGATTGTGATTCGGCCATAGATTAGTATGATTGTTTGTTTTTGATTATGTTTCTTTAAACAGATTCCTCCTAAACACACTATTAGATACCATTATGCGCTTCCATACCTCAAACTATTGGATGTAATTTTCCTAGTTTAAACTATTTTATGCCATTCTATCCTTCTTACAACCACACTTTGTCAATTTGTTCTTCTAGAAACCACTTTTGTCCTTGTAGTGTGTAGTTTGATTAAGCATGGGTCATGATGTTTGTTTTTCGTAATCCTTTCGTTTGTTTTATCGTATTTTGGTTATTGTTATGTATGCTTTTTCAGCTTTAAATCTAAATAAGTCTTAGTTGTGAGATTTGGTGATAAACTCAATTGGGATGAAACGTTTGTTTGAAACGTGAAATAATTTGAATGACATTAGAAAAAGAAAAATTTAAAAGATTTTCTTATTTAGCTGTTGCCCCGAGGATATCACAATGATATTATTATCAGAAATATACTGTCTAAATTTGCTGCCAGTTATATACGATTTGAATGTTCTCAAAACTAAGGTATACCCCCTCATGCAAAGTATTTTCTTAGCTAAATTTGGTAAAATATATTTTGGTCCTTTGAGTATCTTTTCAGCATCTTGAAAACAATTATTTTGGTTTCATAATTTTGGTCCAAGCACTACGTAATAAGTGTATTCCGAAACGGTCGTCTAGTGCTGTAAAATTAAAAGAGGTATAATATGTAAATTACCACTTCTGTTTGGAGAGTCTGTAATGCCGCATGTACTCTCCTGAGACTGAGTGAGTAGCAGAACGGGATTTGGAACTTTGCCGAGTTAGACAAAGAGTGACATTAAAGTAAAGATTTTAAACCCGTTTCTGGATGTCATGATAAAGAACCGCAACTGGTGTTAATTGTTCCATGAATTTCTAGAATACCCTTATTATTTAAGGTGACGGTGACATCTCTATACAATGTATTAACAATTTCTCCTGAGCAGAAACACTTCCAACATCCTTTTAAACCATGTACCAGCGTTATACTTACATGAGAGATATTCCCCAATGGTACTGTGCAAAACCAGTTACAGACTTCACCAAGAATATTCCAACCAGTAGTATAGTAGGTACTATTGTGATTGGACCAATGAATCGCAGTAACACTCCGACTAGTCCCGTGGCACCAATAATAAAATGTATAGCCCCAGCTGCCATTAAACTGCCTTGTAACTGTAAATAAAACCAAAAACAAACATACTTATCCTTATTCGAATTATAATCAAGAAGAAAAATAAAAACTTTGAAAAGTACAACTTAACAAAGGTTAAACACGTAGACTTCCATCAGGCCGGGTGCTTCAGAATGGTAAGCACCTGCTGTTTAGCTAGCTACACCCGTAAGTGAATTTCACAGACTCAATTTATTTAATAATAGTACATGTACAGTCTGTAGTAGGACACTTTTAGGCAGGTTTTTCGTTATAGGTATGGGAAAGGATAAAGAGAAATAATTTCCTGAAAATGATTGTCAGACACAATGTAAGTAAAGGAAAATAATGATTCTTCAAAACAAGTTTAACGAGTATTAGTTTGTCTTAAAGTCTTATATAAATTTAAATAGACCCATATAATATTATTGTAGCTGTATACAAAAACGTTTTATGACTGTCATCACAGTAGTGTTTAAAAGTTTCATATCTCTGTGTCCAGGGTTGCCCTGGGTATATTTGAACTATGATAAATATTTAACTTAAAGGTCACCGGTCACCAAAAACCGAATTTTTTTAGTACTATTTTCCGAAAGATTACATCATAAAAAGTCGATTTAGCCACAAATAACATTTTTTAATCATTTCTGTCCTTTTCTACAGCGTAAATTAAAGTCCTGAAACTGTGGAAAAACTGTGTTATCTCCCTTTGGCAGTAAAAGGGCACAAAACCGGAAGTGACGCAGAAGGTGTTATCCCATCTATTTAGTAAATGAAGCTTGTATAGTGAACTGCGTGTTTTACTCAGATTTATCGGAAATAACTTCTAGTGTTTTTATATATTTATCTATTTTTAAGCATCTGGCATTTCAGTTTCCTTCAGCAGAAAAAAATAAATAAAAATAATCATAATAATAAGAAATAAATAAAGAAAAAAAACTATATTTGTGTTTGCTCTAAGTATGATATACTATTTACTAATACTTTTACAAAACATAATTTTACATTTCTTTTGAAATTTATTTATTTATTTATTTATTTATTTATTTATTTATTTATTTATTTATTTATTTTATTTATTTATATCTATTTATCACAACAAATAATAAAAGAACCCAAATTTCCGTTTTTATTTAAAATATTGTTCATATTAATTTTCATTAATATTTAATATCATTTCAATCTTTACATATCTCTGAGTTATTTATTTATTTATTTATTTATTTATTTATTTATTTATCACAACAAATAATAAAAGAACCCAAATTTCCGTTTTTATTTAAAATATTGTTCACATTAACTTTTATTAATATTTGATATCATTTTAATTATCTTTACATATCTTTGATTAATTAATTAATTAATTAATTAATTAAGTTATTTCTTTATTTATTTATTTACTTTTTCTATTTATCATAAGGAATAATAAAAAGAACCCAATTTTTTTTTTTTTTTTTTAAATCTTTTCATTCTCTAGTACAGCTATATTATGACCTCAAATTGATTTTAATTTATATTTGTTCTAGAAATTGTCCCATTTTTAATTCCTTTTTAGATTAAAATCAAAGATTTATTATTATTATTATTATTATTATTATTATTATTATTATTTACCAATGTAATGAATAAAAAAACACGTTTTTGGGTAGAATCTGGGTCCAAGACCTATCAAAATAAAAGTTTAAAAAATAATTTCTTATTGTCTCTCAAATAAAATATTTCACACCAGTATTACTTAGATATGAAAACAATTTCAATTCAATAGCTTCCTAGTTCTTATTTGCAGTAAGTTTAATAATAATAATAATTTTAATGGGATGAAAAGAACGTCATCAAAATGTGATACCCGACTAACTAAGAACTCTAAACTCGAGTGAAACTTTCTTTCATTTATTCACAATAAATTAATATCGTTCAAAGTGTGATTTACACTCCCTCACATACAAGTAATTAAGAGATTATCAATATGCTACATTGGGAAACATCCTGTTTAGAAGTTTATGAAGTAGATATCTACCACCTGTAATTAACAGAGTTTACCTTACAATATGCAACGTTAATTGAGACGTGCGTATATCTTTATGATATACCCGGTAAATGTTATTTGTCATTTTTGATGGATTCTGAAAATCGAATAAATTAAAGTTAAATTAGATTAGTTAATTTGAACAAGGCATACGTTTCTGTTTGAACGTGTGAATTAGTGAACTTATGAATAACGGAATTAAATTAATTTTGAAAATTAAAATTGTTTAAAATCTATATATTTGACTGAATTCATTCATAATAATTTGAATTGTCTTCAATGATTTTACCACTCTTATTTCCTTGACTTATCTCGTAATGTTTAATCTGAATACATTCAAAACAATTAAAAAGCTGCATGAAAGACTTGTGTAAATCTGGCTTTAATTTGTTCTGAATTTTGTGCAAAAAACATGTTCATCGGTCATTGTGAGTTTATTATATCCAAACTTTACAAAATATATCACTTTGACTTGAAATTTAAACTTTAAAAGTCTTCAAAACACCACATAAACCCACATGTAATATATGGATACATATATAGGTAATGTGTCTTTCCTCAGCAGCTTAACACCATGTACGTACGTCATCGATTAGGTCGCCGGAAAGTTACGAGCGGTGTCGGAAACTACCGAGTATTAGCAGTTCGTTTAGGTAAGGTTTTAGTGTATTACAGGTAAATGTAAGGCGTGGGAAATCGTCAGGCTCATCAATATTGACTATTCTACCCATAGCAATGCAAAATACAAAATTGATAAATTTGGTGACCGGTGACCTTTAAAGGTCAAACGAAAAGGTTATTGTTGTTTGCATATACAAGCTTTACAAACAATAAAACCTTCAAGTGGTAAACTTTGCATGTCAGAACTTTACTTACCGATGCAATGTATCTGAATATTATTTCTTCGTGGTTAACTTCAGTAATGTTACTACTAATACCTGTGTCATTAACGTCCGTGATGTTCCCAACTAAAACACATAACATTTTTTATTTCACGACACGTTCCTATCATGTAATACACGTTCAAATATTTTCAGACATATACTATTTCATGGACAACATCACTGGATAAAACATTAAGTTTCTTGATTATAAAATTCTCAACTTAGACGACCACAGGGGCAAACGCCCTGTGAAATGATTAAATTACTAGTGAAGTACTTCAACCACCAACCGAGCTATTTTATAGTATGATATGAAATATCCTATTGTACAACAAAGAACAACATGTCACAAAGTCATCTAATAGTGTGAATTAATTATACTTATTATTATTATTATTATTATTATTATTATAAAAACAGCTAAATACTTGTATCTGTCTTCAGAAAATTACACCTATCTTTTTCCAAATCTGCCATTGCTAATAGTGGCGCAACATAATCTGCAGAAGACCCTTGGTACAGTGGCAATCTGAAAGAAAACATGCGTAACATTGTTAGGAGCAAAAAGAGAATGGTCTATCTTAACTTTATTTTCTACATAAACATAATAGTGGGAATCTGAAGACAAAATTTTCAAGACGAACATACAATGAGCGAACTTAACCGCATTTGACCTGAAAAACCATCTTAATATAGCTGGGATCTGAATGGTGAGATGTGTCACAATTTCAAAAACAATATGGGTAATGAGATTGACCCTTGATACAGTGGTTGTCTAAAAGATAAAATGTGTTGCATTAGGACCAAACGGAGAATGACCTATCTTAACTGTATTTTCTACAAAAGCACAATAGTTGGAATCTGAAGACCAACTGACAATGAATAATCTTAGCCTTAGGCGACCTTGAAAACATCAAACTTAGTTGGGGGTTTTAATGATAAGCCATGTCACGATACAAAAATATTACATGGATTAACCTCATTTTATCTCATCAGTTACATATACATGTATTTATTACTTTCTCCTTTTTTAAGTTGAGTTGGGTAAAAGTGTTTTTACTGTTTTAAATCTGGATTATGATTCTTGAAATTACATCGTAGCTGTTCTAGAGTTTAGAAAACTAGTTCAAAACAGGTATTTTGGTAAAAATTATTTCAAAGTGAATATTAAAACCAAATACACCATTTATCATCAAATTTTTTGCCGCATCAATTCATGTAATTTCAGAATTTTTGGTAGAAAAACAAAAAAGTTGTTTAAGTAATCATTACTAATTTCAAATGCCTCTTTAGAAATTTGCGTAGAGCGTGGAAGTTTACACAATTGAATATTACCTGTCCCATTATGCAGATTAAAATTGGGTTCATGACCTGTGAATCCATATAAAAATTCATTTATTTATACAATGCACTACAACCCTACTTTAACACGCATTTTTACTATAAATAGCATAGTGTTTAACATTGTATACAAACCTATCTATGACCGTTATACATCTATTGTACCCGAGAAAGAAAGCTAATTTGCATATGAAATGACAGAATGACATGTTGCCTATTTGCATATGACCTATAACCTGTCCTGTTGGCTGTTTGAAACCATGTCTACCTTCCCACCACAAAGCATTGTAAACAAGAGCAAAATGGTAATGATAGTTTCTTAAACAACTTTTTTCCTTTTATTTTCAAAATTTTTAAATGTATATAATTTGAAAAATACTGATATATGACATCAATTTACGACTTCAATAAGAAAAAAGATATATTACCAAAATACCCTTTTTTGAACTTGTTTTCTACACTATAGAATGGTGAAGCAACAAGGGTACTTTGAGAAAACAACCTATCTTTGTCAATTGAAGCGATAAACTTTCTCTCATTAGCACCTATCAGATTGGGGTTCAAGACTTGCTGAAGTGAAGAAAAAAGTGAAGTGCCTAAAGGAAAAATATCAACAATATTAAACTGAACGGACAATCTTTATCACACTAAGATTTGCCGAAGTTTTCGGACCTATGCGATTAGAGACGATATTAATCAGTTATAATGCAATTAGGGGATTATCCAGTTTATGTTGATGGATAAATTCGCACTATAATTCAACCCTAAATAATTCAACATCAGCTAAAACTTTTTATATCTTAAATTTACGAAAGTCCGAGAAAAGGTCGTTATTTTGAAATGAAAATTGCAACGTCAACTAAGAAACAATAACATTTCCGTAATAGTAGCAACAGACAATTCTTTATTTTCTGAAAAGTAGAAAAAGAATTCGAAAATAATTTAAGTACGCTACCAACCTTATTCCAACCGTCACCATCAATAAAGTCGTAATTCCGTTCATGAATAAGGTAGAACTTAGTAACTTTGCTCTTATTTCGTCATTGTTTTCAGCACATACGACTTGTGATACAAAAATTGACGAGGCTATGGATGCCGACAATGCCAGAAGCGCTTGCTGAAAATATTGAATATTGAAACCTTTGTTATAAGATAAGCCAATTTAATATTTCACTCAAAAGTGCAAAAATAAATAAATAAATAAATAAATAAATAAATAAATAAATATTTATAAACTAAACCTAACACATTAAACTATGTATCTGCAACCGAAGATTTTGTTTTTGAATTTTATGTTATCACTGAAAAGAACACCATTAAAGACAAAAAGTTA
The DNA here is from genome assembly GCA_021292105.1 of Anadara kagoshimensis. NCBI lineage: Eukaryota > Metazoa > Mollusca > Bivalvia > Arcoida > Arcidae > Anadara > Anadara kagoshimensis. The sequence continues at coordinate 31,358,791 of CM037857.1, forward strand.
TACATGTACACGAAATCAGACATTAGCAACAAAACTGAATGAAACAATGATTACTTTAACTTGAAAATTGTGCTGCTTGTAATGAAAGGCTGATGCCTTAACCACAAGGCAACCGTGGTCAAGGGACAAAGGTTTGCTTTAGTATGCAATAGGCGAAAACTGTACAAAACAAAAGACAAGAGTCTGGAAGCTAAAAGTCAGAAATCGAGAGAGTGGTCTGTAAGAGCGAAAGGCCAAATATCCATCACGGCAAACCATATTACCGTTTGATATCGGAGATTTCTGACATCTTCCACTATTCTTTAGTAAGGTTTTATAATTTCTGATCATTATCAGCGTCTTAATAGCATTACGTGTCATTATTTGAAATAGTACAAGCTTGAATATTTTTAATCTCTCTCTCTCCTTATTATAAAAATATATCTTTGTTTACCCTACCCCTTACTAAATTCTATAAAAGTAACTGGGTAAAATGAATCACAAGTACATTCCGTACATAGCCGCATAAGCTAAAATACTGAATCTGTAAGTCTTATACATGGTGGGTTAGATTTACGACCCCTATCGCTAACGTAAACGTCAACCAAAATGGCGAAAGTAATTAACGGTTTGTGGAAGATTCTGCTAAAGATACTGTTTTGAAATGCATGAAAAATGTCAGCATAAGACAGCAAAATCCAACGAAAATGCTTCTGACGCCTTATCCGATACGTTTCCTACAGACCTTGTATCAATCCGTCCCGAAAACTTACAAACCATGTAACTTTCCCTCCACCTACATAAAAGAACCCCCCCTCTCTCTCTCCTTAAAGAATATTAACCTGCATAGCAAACAGCAATGTCAAATGTGGTGGTATCCAGTCGCTGACATTATATACAAGTGGTTGTTCTACAGTTTCTATCACGACCCCCTTTCCATAATCGTTTCCAGTAGCTTCATCCACTTTCTCTTCTAGTTTATCATTTCCTTTACGATGAGTAATGTCGGATGAACACGTCACTTCTGTCGTAGTTATGCCAACTGTGACATCATCAATACATGTGTTCTATAATTAAAATAAAAACCCGATATTTATAACATCTCACCATAGTTTTAAAATCATGGTGAAGAAGTATGCTTTATTTGTTATAAGTATCTGCCGCCAAACAATAAAACGTAGTACTGGCTTAAATCAAAAATTAAATAATTAAAAAAATAATAAAACAACATTTAAAAACAGTGACCTCAGATTTCCTTAAGACAGAGGAACGACTATAAAAATCTAACATGTTTAAATCACAATCTCATAGCAAACTAGTATATGTTGCTCTTCTCGATTTACATCAACGACATTGTTCAAGACATAAATTGTTATATACGTCTTTTTGCTGATGATACCTCTTTATATCTTCAAGTTGAAAACCCTGTCGAAACAGCAAATACTTTGAATGAAGATTTAGAAAGAATTCTGAGTTGGTCTAAAAATGGCTTGTCTCTTTTAATCCTAATAAAACAAAATCAATGGTGTTTTCAAGGAAGTTTGTTAAACTTTCACATCCAACTTTATTTATGGATAATATAGCTATAACACAAGTTTCTTCTCATAAGCATCTTGTTATAATTTTTTCTGGTGACGGATTCTGGTAAGATCATCTTGACTATATTATCTCCAAAGCTCGATCTCGTTTATATCTTCTACGCAAATTCAAGTTTAAGATAGACAGAAACTCTTTGCAGAAGCTTTACTTCTCTCTGGTCAGAACCCATACTCGAATATACAGATGTTGTTTGGGACAATGTTTCTATTCATTATAAAAATACATTAGAGCAAATCAATCTTGAAGCTGCTAGAATAGTTACAGGATCCACTCAATTAACTAGTACATCTCTTTTACTTAAAGAAACAGGCTGGGGCACTCTAGAAGAAAGGCGCAAGAAACATAAGTTAACCCTCTTCTACAAAATGTTTTATCGGATGACACCAGACTACCTGAGTGATCTTGTTCCTCTTCTAAACGCTGATATGCACTCTTACAATACCCGTCATCAAGATGACTTGTTATCAATCTCTTGTAATAGTGAATCTTACTTTAAGTCCTTTCTTCCATCGGTTGTTCGAGAATGGAATAACATACCACTTATAATCAGACATTCCTCTCTCAGTAGTTTCCGAAATTACCTTAATCAAAATCTTGAAAAAGTCCCCGAGTATTTCTTAGTAGGAGACCGCCTTGGACAGATACACCATGCAAGATTGCGAATGAAATGTAGCTCTTTAAAACAACACTTATACAAAAAAAACGTTGTTGATAACCCTAACTGCCTTTGTGGTAAAGTAGAATCAACTCTACGCTATTTTTTTGAATGCCCACTTTACACAATTATCAGAAACAATTATATTAATTCTATACCTTACCATGTTACATGTCAAATTTCACTTTATGGTAGTCAAGATTTCACTTTACAACAAAATATTGAATTGTTTAAGAGAGTACAGTCTTACATTATACGTTCTAAACGATTTACCTAATATTGCTTTTGAATTTGTAATGCTCTTCCAATTGTACATGTATATTACATATTTGACCTACATTATGCCATCCTTTGCTTATGTTGCTTTTTCCTTTTTGTTTGTATATTATATATGTTCTCTTCTTTTTTCATCGTTTCTGTCATATAGTATTACTTTTGTTTCACAAGTTATTAATTGTATATGCAGTTGTGAAAGACTGATTAATATAAGAATTTAATTCTTGTTTCAGAATCCCAACTTATATTTTGTAATCTTCAATTTTTGTGAAATGATTTTCATTGAATGAATATTGTTTAAACTAAACTAGTAAATGCGCTAATATTTTATTGATTTTTATAAGGGCGTGTAAAAATAACAAAAAATTATTCACTTACATGAGCTGAGGCTTTCCTAAAAAGAACTCGGATTCGGTTCCTTCTTTGCTTTATATATCAATCTATGCTATAAAATGCAATTTGGGTAGTTGTTTACAGAAAGGCGCTTCTATTTTGTCAAACGTTTTACCATTGTGAACAAACAACCAAAAATATTTTGTTGCATCAAAGGATATATAATGCACGGATTTATACCAACGACTCGGCTCATGTAGGTTAATGAATTATTTATTTGTACATTGAAAATCTACAAAATAATTACGTATTTCTTTTCTCTGCAGTAGGGTTACCAAACTCTAATAACCATACAGAATTTACACATCAAATTACAATGGGCTAATTGGTTAATTATAAATCAAATAAAAAATAACATACCGACCCCGTCGTCTAAATAACTGATTAAGTCAGTTAAATATGCAATATCTACAAGGGAAGTGAGGCCGTGTGCTCAGAAGGATAACCATCTTCTGCTCAACTAGCTATACTACCACATGTGGAGTTAAAATGGTTGAATTTAACGAATTTTTTTTTAAACAATAACCACAGTTGTTCAAGTTCGAAAAAATCGTCTCGAAAAAAACCGAAACATCCGGTTACAGAATGCTAGTTAGATATCCAAAGGTTTTGTCGGAGCATTTTCACAGCAAAAACACTGATCAACTTTCGTCAAAACTTATCAATATGACATGAGCTATCATCTGGAAACAACTGATCAAATTGTAATCTGATAGGTGAATTCTGCCACGCGTGAATTCTAACCAAAAAATTTCATACTGACATTCTGAGAATTTTTTTCAAAAACGAATTAATATTTTGAAAATAACATAAATTAAATAAATTATAATACCAGGAAAAAATATGAATCGCTTCTCTGAAGAAAAGGATGCTAAGTTTTTTTTTACTTTTGACGATGCATAACTTTTGAAAGAAATGCACTTCCAACCAAGTTTTTAAAAAATTGAGTACTAATTATTATTCGACCTCTCTTAAAGAATTGCCACCGACATAGCTAATTGAAAAATTAAAATGACTATAAAATGTCGACCGAATTCGTGTTAAAAATGTGCGTCTTCTAGCACTGTAACACTACAGTAGCTAAGGTGTAGAGTATTCGATTGGTATGTGGGAGGTCGGGGTTCGAACCCCAATCGGGTCTGACTTCTTTCTCTAAATACTCGTCATTAGGAAATGAAAGTCACTGTTCCTTCGGAAATAACCTCAAAACTGCGTTGCTTCGTCTCACAGAAGGCATAGCATGCTAAATAACTTAAAAACCTTCAATGCACATTTAACATGAAGGCTAAAATTTCTGCGACTTCAACCATAGCTAGTGACATTAAGCAACGTCTTTTCAACCAATTTATCAATTCTATCACTGCAGATATTGTGTCGCAAGTATTGTAGCTTGATACAATAGAGTAGAAAATTTACTCGAGATACGAATTGATCACTGAAAAATAATAAGGATTATAACTGGAAAATTGGTAAACCAACCCATATTAATAATATGCATATTTCAGATCACTGTTGATATTGAACACCAAGTTTTGTAAACTTCTAATTAATACTTTAGGATATTTACTTTGTAAAAAAATACCACAATTTGATTTTAAAGGAAAATTGGCATACAAACACGAGTTATTAAACGCATGTCCTATTACTATGCTGTCAACTAAGTTTGGTAAATTTCTGATATATAGTTTGGAGAAATACTCCAATTGAAAAATTCAAAGGGTCGTAACTCAAAGGAAAATTTGCAAACCAACCGGGTTAATAACAGGTATATCTTCTATTACTGTTGATACTATCCTCCAAGTGATTTAAATGTCAAATACATTGATCTTGAGATTGACTTCGGAAATAAGACGGACAGATGATAGAAAATACGGATTGGTCAACACACGGAGCAAACTTTGAATTATTCAGCTTCCCTCTCTTTGAATTCGATGCTCAGATGTCTGTTATCAAAACATATTTGATATGTATGATGTCTCTGTATCAGAAAAACTATCCTGGATGTATTTGACGTCCCGTAATTCCATGTTCCTTCATTGTAAATTTTGATTACACGCGTAGCAGATATAGCTAGCTAAATAAAACGTGCTAATACTATCGGAGCAACCAGTCTCATTGCCTTGGAAAAATGTCAAATTATTAATCTAATTTGCCAGTTTTCAAAGTATTCACTTTGCTCTAAGATTGTGATTTGGACATGGATTAGTATGCTTGTTTTTAAATGAGAATCTTTTTAACAATTTCAAAATAAAGCACCTTTGACAAATTAAAACCATGACCCCATTACGGGTAAAATAGGTTACAAACGTACTAGAAAACAAGAATGTTATAAACTAGAACAAGACATCAATGAATAAATTCTAAATCACCTCATTAATTGAGTGCATGTTGACAAAGACGCCTTGTTTAAACATTCCAATAAAATTGGTATCAGTGTATACCTATATTTTTGTGTACATAGTAGTATACAATTTCATGAATAACAAAATTAAATTTTACACAATATGTGAGATCACCTATTGATAACTAGCAAGTTATTTGATAAAAGATTACATAATATTAACATTTTCGTGGCTGTTTGGATTTAAATGACTGCCCGGGTACGGTACCAAATTATTTGGAAGTCGACCAAAGAACCACTTATTTCGTGAGGTCATCAAAACACCCGAAAATAACATAACCCTCGTCCTAAAGTAATTTATAATTGAACACGCATAATTGACAGTCCCCATATGAGCCAAGAGATAAAGATACAAAAAATAAATTGAAAAAATGACTGAAACCTATATAGAAAACAAAATTTGCATTTTGCCTTTCACTAGAAAGTTCTTCTAGACATTCTATACCCCAAACCAGGACAAAGGGATATTATGCTGTTCATTCCACATTGATCACATTACATTTATTACATTTCTGAATCAGTAGTTTTATATGAGTTTTTCTACTCTTATTCTTCTTTGTCTAATTCGAAGACTGGCATTGTGACTTAAATTTGATCTCAAATAAAAAACAAATATACCAATCCAGGTCCATATCACAATCCAAAAGCAAAGGAAAAACTTTGAACCTGGAAGTTTAGGTGAATACATAAACCTATACCAGGGTGTATTGAATTTTCAAAGTGCAATAAATCAGATAGTGGAGAAGACATCGAGGTATTTATTCTGTTGTATGTGTATGATGGCCCGCGTGCTACTGGAAGATTAAAAAACGGGCAAAATGGTCATCTAAATAACATATCGATAACAACGATTTCCAAATCACAATTCGAAAGCGAAGTAAAAAATTAAAACTGTCAAATTAGGTGCAACTCGCAAACTTCCACTATAGAAGTGAGGCCGGGTGCTCCGGAAAGGTAAGCACATCCTGAAAACTTTGATTTCTTTGTTCAATGAAGGAAATCTCGAGTCGTTTTAAAAAACGTTTTTATGAATGAAACAATTTTCCTCACAATATGTTTTTGGTGACTGCAAAGTGAAATCACCAAAAAGCATAATGGGGAGTGACATGTAACATCAGAACAATTAATATAATTGATACGTTTGATGTCTCTGTGTCCAGGATTGCCCTGGATATATTGACGTCCCATAGTTTCATGTTCCTTTGACACAATTTTGATTACACACGTGACGGGTGTAGCTAGCTAAGAAGGGGTGCTTATCTTTCAGGAGCACCCGGCCTCACTTACATGGTAGAGGTTCACGTGTCTAACCTAACTTGTCAGTTCCAAAGTTTTACTTTGCTTCTGGATTGTGATTCGGACATGGATTAGTATGTTTTTTTTGATTGCTTAAAACTATATTTCTGACCATATATCGTTACTGTAGCTATTATCCGGTGACAGTTTTATGTTTAACTTAATATGGCAGTTTTTACTTTACTTTTAAGATTTGTGATTTGTACAAGACAAACATGCTTGTGTAGGATTTATATAGCAAGATTTGTTGTTCTTCCTATCAAACCATGATTACTTCACTCTTTATTTTTGGCACGTCTAATTGCAATCGTTACTATAGTAATTATTCTGTTGGACTTGGTTACATGGAACAATACAAATAATATTGTGTTTTTCCATTTTATGACAAATAAAAAACAACCACACTAAACCATCTACATGTCACAATCAAAAAATGATGTTAGTACTTTAAAAGATTGGTAAATTTAGTTAAATACCAGGGAGGTGATAATGGGTGCTACCGACGTGTAAGTACACCTTGCTTCGATAGGTACACATAAAAGCAAATTGGGAGAATAAAATGAACATAGGACATTTGGCTATTCATATCGTGTATAACTTTGGATATCGAGATATCATACTTATCAACAACACTGTGATGACAGCCATAAAAGTTTTCATATATCATCCGATTTGCTTTATAGTAATGTGGAAAGATGCAATACTGCATAACAAATGTTTAATAATATTAACATAATTTTAGTTGCAAATAAAAAGTTGAAATACCTGCACGCTGACCGCTGGCATAACGAATGACTCATTGTTTTGTCCATTCAAACGATATGCTCCTTTATCCTTCATTCTCGATAATGGATTGTTTGATACTTTCTTTAAATCAATGTTCACACAAACATCATTTCTGGTAAGTCTCAAATAAAACTATGCGTTTTTCGTACCATACAACATTTAAATATTCCAAACAAAAACGTTGAAGCGGAACAGTTAACACTTCTGTTACTATATAGCATATAAACGTCAAATTGTGATATAAAATCACATTCCCTTATACAAGGTAAGGATTTATTTCGAGAGTTAATACAGCAATTTCATCTGTTAACGCCCAAATTAACTTTTAAGAAAGTCAATATACAGAGTGTTTCAGAATCAAAACCATTTAATCTATGCTCGAATAACAATCCAGAAGCAAAGTAAAAACTTTGGAACTGACAAGTTAATTTAGACACGTGAACTTCAACCAAAGAAATGAGGCCGTTTGCTGAGAAAGGGTCGACACATCCTTTTAGCTAGCTGCACCAACCAATAATGCCTCGATTCTAAGCTATAGTACTAGTAATTATATATATGGTATGCAATAAGCATTCTTCTGCTAATGATGCATTTGTTGTACCGTTAAACGCTGTGGTATCTTTTGCAGATTTATCTAACAAAGCAGGTCTCGAATAAATTGTTGATTCAGGAACAATTTCCTTTAATATGTCTTCGCTGTCTTTGCAACGCTAATGATAAACATGACGTGTCTGTATCCAAAATTATCATATAATATATATATATATATATATATATATATATATATATATATATATATATATATATATAATATATTTGACGTCCGATAGCTCAATGTTTCTTTCATATTTAGAATTATGATTTCATGTGTTGCGGGTAAAGCAGGCTAGATAGGAGGTGGTAACCCTTTTACAGCACCCAGTGTTACTTCCTCTCTGGTAATAGCTCAAGTGGTTAGCTTAATTTGTTTTCAATTTCAATGTTTTTAGTTTGGACTAGTGATTTTGACATGGACGGGTATGATTCTGTTTTCTTTGTATAATAAACCCGTTTATTCTTAGATTTGCCCCTATTAGCTCTCTTAACATAAACCAATGCGGTAGCTCAGATGGTAGAGCGTTTTCTCTGTAAATGGGACTTCAAAGTGAGTAGCGAGGTTCCGTGTCATTGTAGGCTTGGCACGATAATGAACCCTGTCGTATAATGTCATCAGCGTAACGCATAGGCAAATTTTCTGCACCTTCACCTAAAGGTCAACGTCAACGTTTCGATATAAACGAAATATTCTTAAAGGACATTACTCAACTAGACTTAACTCTCTTCGTATAGGTGTGTTATTTAATGCCTTACAAGTATAACTGTTAAGATTGATTTTATGAATAAAGTATAAAAAATAGTTGCGCTAAAATCAGGTCGGTAAATAACGTTGGTAGGTGAAAAAATAGTTGCGCTAAAAGCAGGTCGGTAAATTACTTTGGTAGGTAGAAAAAAATAGTTGCGCTAAAATCAGGTCGGTAAATAACTTTGGTAGGTAGAAAAAAATAGTTGCGCTAAAATCGGGTCGGTAAATAACTTTGGTAGGTAACAAAATAGTTGCGCTAAAATCGGGTCGGTAAATTACTTTGGTATGTAGAAAAAAGTCGGGTTGGTATATAACTTTGGAAGGTAGAAAAATAGTTGCGCTAAAGTCTGTCGGTAAATAACTTAGGTAGGTAGAAAAAATAGTTGCGCTAAAATAGGGTCGGTAAATAACTTTGGTAGGTAGAAAAAATAGTTGCGCTAAAATCGGGTCGGTAAATAACTTTGGTAGGTAGAAAAAATAGTTGCGCTGAAATCGGGTCGGTATATAACTTTGGTATGTAGGAAAAAGTCGGGTCGGTAAATAACTTTGGAAGGTAGAAAAATAGTTGCGCTAAAGTCGGTCGGTAAATAACTTTGATATGTAGAAAAAATAGTTGCGCTAAAATCGGGTCGGTAAATAACTTTGGTAGGTAGGAAAAAGTCGGGTCGGTAAATAACTTTGGAAGGTAGAAAAATAGTTGCGCTAAAGTTGGTCGGTAAATAACTTTGGTATGTAGAAAAAATTATTTGACATCACCCGTTCAGATTAAATATTGTGTTTGAAATTTTATAGCTATTTTTGGACAGCAACTACAATGTTTACATAAAAACGAGCAAGTAAAATATATTTATAGACTTCATTGTTTGAACTCTCTTTACATACTTTATTTGAAAAATAAATTACATTTAAAATATTTATAAATGTACTTCAAAGTTTAGTGATATGATTACAGTATGTGGATTAGTATGTTTGTTTTTGATTTTTATTTTAAGCTTTTGTACATTTTAGTGCTCTGATTATAGTAGGTTTTAAAGCTTTTATAACTTTGCAAATCACCAACTTTAACCTACTGTTCAAGTCATTCTGTTTGTGACATTGAACTGCACTTTATTTCCACAGAAAATTGCTCACTTACTTTTACCTAGTCGTAACTGAAAATCTGTATTATTGTCATAATGTATTTCTGTAGTAAGGAAAATGTTGGCGCTATTAGGTTTTTACATGGCGAAGAAAAGGGCAATCTTTTAAACGGAAGTAATGTCCTTGGTGACGTTTTACGCCATATGCACAACATGATCCGCCATTACAACATGATAAATCCCCATAGCACCAAAGTTTCAATCCATGTCCATGTCACAATTAAAAAGCGAAGTAAATACTTTAAAATGAAGTGAAAGACCAGGTAAGTGAAAAGTGGTGATACCGACGTGTAAATACCCCTGTGTAGAAATAATAAATAACAATTGCGGATGCGCATACAGATTTTTGGTTACGAATAGGTTCAAGTGAGTGAAAAATATCAACCTTTACTCGAGGTTTTTTTTGTAAATTTTCAATGAAAAGAAAGAGTATTCAAAAACAGAATGACTTGAATAGTAAAATTAAATTGACTCTGCCGATGTAGCATTACACAATACACTGTTTATTGTTACAGAATGTCTTAGCATCTGTCCCCATGTAATGTTTTCCAGTTAAGAACGGCTTATTGGCTTATTTAGTAGTAAGGTGTGGATTGGACAGCAATGTTTAATGTTATGGTAATAAATTACATTTTATTTAAAATGTCAGCAAAAACGTATGCTCTAAACAGTAAAAGGGTGTATACAATTGCTGTATTGTTATTAGTATTGAATAAACAATGTCTTTGTCTATATTACGAGCTGGAATTCTTTTCCTTTAAATAACATTTTCGGATTCCTTTGGATTTGGCATAAATGGCAGGTATTTCATGATCCTCAATTGTTTCATTTTTTTAGGTAGAATGGGTTCATAGACCTCAAAACCTTCCGCATATTTGGTTTTATTTTCCGTTGTTATTTCTGGAGTCTGCCATTCAGCAATTCCTCGTTCTTCTTTGGTACCTACATGAAAGTAATAATAATCGTTATCAATTAAAATTGTGTTATAATTATAGCTAAAATTACAAAGGAAATACATTTAAAGATATGAATCAGAATTCAACAATACTGTTTGACACCCAAGTAAAGATCTTTTCATTTAATGAAGACGGTCAGTTCCAGGATTGTAATTACAGTTTAAGTTTGAATGATGGAAGATCGAACCCTTGCCCTGTTTGACAAATACTTGTAAATAGGCGATAAAAAAGGTCTTTCCGTCACAATTAGCCTGAATTAGGTGTGACACGCTAAAGAACCCTCCTTGTATATTGCACTGAGCTCCCTATTAAGGTTAATTTCTAGAAAGTCATCTATAGATATAAGTTAAATATTTATGAGTAAGACGTAGAACCCTTTTAATTAATAAAGCAAGGAATTGAGAAACTTTTAAACATGGACATGTCGGAATACATTTCGAACACAGGCTGAGAGATGTTTAAGATCCGTAATTTGATTGTAAATGGAAATCATAAAGCAGAAAATATACCATGATCATTTGTTGTCACATTAACAGTTACACGTGGTAGGTCTTCATACTATGTGGTAGGTATGCATTGATATCACCGGTTTTTATATTCAACTACTACTTCTTTATCTATTATGCTCGCATCATTAGTTCAACCATTAACAACAATGCACTGCATGTGTAACATCTCTCTCTCTCCGTACGTCTGAGTTTCTCTCTTTCTCTGTATGACTGTGTGTTTTGTGTTATTGTTAATGTGTGTAGATTCTATGATAAATGTTTGATTTGACGATTTTACTAAAGGTTTAATCAAATCAAGAAATTAAATATTTTACCAGGCACAGTATTATCCAGGAAACAAGCTACAACACCACCACAAAGATTAGGGTTTCCTAGCAACATTGTAATAACATTATCTGCTTCCTGGTTACCTAAAAAAACGGCAATTAACTATATATATAATATATATATATATATATATATAATATATATATATATAATATATATATATATATATATCATATATATAATATATAAAGGGATTTCAGCCAAACGCAATATTTAAAAAAAAAAAAAATTTTAGTTTTATATTATACAAGAATTTTATTTTTGAATTAGATAGTAAAAAACAGTAAACACTTTGAATCTGCCAAATTATGTTTAACACGTGAACTTCCACCAGGGAAGTGGTACCGATTAATCACTTCCTAGCTGGCTAACCTGCTACGTGTAATAGAAATTGAAAATGAGCTGTTACTAACCAGTATTGATAGCATTTGGATAGTCAGTTACCCAGTGAGGAACCATCAGCCCCAAAAGTAAACTGATTCCTATAATTGTGATATTCCTTGTAGATGACATATCAACAGCCTTCAGGTTTGATAACACAACTCCATTGAAAGCGCCAAACAGGACGATGAGCACGCCACCGAGTACAGGATATGGTATTGTGATGAATATGGCTGAAAACTTCCCAATAACACCAAATATTATATAAATCACCGCAACACCAATAAACACCCATCTACTGGCTACCTAAATTGCAAAATTACTACTCTGAAAGTGACAAATGGCATTTATTTTGGTATGTGAAATGGATATCTTATTTTGTTATCTATCATTCTTATGTTTATTTCAAAAGTTTTGGTTTAACTAAGGATAGATATTTCATCAACGTCATCGTGTTGCTAAGAACATTGTATTAAAACAGAAATTTGAATAGATGCAATAGTATTTGGGAAATGCTTTAATAAAATTGATCACAATAAACGCTTTGAGAAATTTGCGATGGTGATGACCTTAGTTTTATATTGTTAAAAATAATTAAAAAGCTTGAGAGAGCTGCTGCAGGTGCTTTTATGATTGAAGACAGCTAATACGAAAAAGGTTTACTTCAAAAATTGCTATTAATTACTAAACCTGTTTTAATTTTTTCAGCACCAGACGGCCGTTTCGGAATATTATATTATTCCACACTAGTAGTGCTAGGACCAAAATCGTGGATATCCAAATATTTTTCGAAATGTTGATATGAGGAAATAGAAGGACCAAGAATTAGCTAACCAAATTTCAGCCCTTTTTAAAAGTTATACATTAAATTACCCTTGTCAGTCCTACAGCTCCCACATTGCCGCCATACGTTGTAGTGGCATGTCCGCAACCCACTGCTCCTGATAAAGCAGTACAGAAACCTTCTATAGCAATGCCTCTGTTGACACCATGTGAAGGAGGTGGTGGAACTCTACATGTGGATGCGCATGCGTAATAATCGCCAATAGAATCTAGTATAGACACAATAGTTGCTACAAGAAACCCGACAAACGCGCTGATGCTGAAACCAATTCCTCCAAACTGACCTATAATTGTAGCAGTTTATCGTTTTTAAGTTATAACACTGTGATTTATTTGTAATCTAATAACTAACACAAATGTACATTATACGCTGCGACATTGCTAAAAATGTGCATGAGCAGTAGTGGTTTCTTTTATGCTAAAGTTAAACACGTAAATTTCCTATATGAACGTGAGATCGCGTGTTTTGGAAAGTTGGTAACCTGCTGTTAAGCTAGATACACCCCTCTCGTTTGAAATTAAACTTGAGAATAAAAGAAAAATGGAGATATGAGACATGAATTATATCCAGGATAATTTTGGAAACAGAGACATCATACGTATCGAAAGCGTTTGGGAGCCTGTAAAACCCTTGGCTTGAAATATCTCTGACTCAACTGAGCTAGCAGCTTGCTTCATTGTATAAAATTGCTTTAGTGGTAACAAACTCCTCAATTCCGTATTTTGTATTCAAATATGTGTTTATAGCTTGAAATTGATTTCTTTCTAAATTGATAACAACTTCAAGAAACAGATTTATAAAGTTATTTCCTTTCTTCTTTGAACTTAATATAATGTTTCTCAAAATAGCAAGTGTTAATTTTTTATTCGAATATTAAAAAACCTAGTGAATTTGTTCACCGTCAAAATTTAGCAATTATGTTTGCAGCTAATATACATCAAAAAGTATTTATTTTGGGCATTGAAACAAACGACTAGTCTTCTTCCATGTTGAAAATATCCATAACACGCAGCTTTTGGACAAAAAACCAAAAATATAGATTATTTTTTCACAAATTAAACAAAATGCACTGGTTTCATTTTAAAATTTATTATAGTTTAGAAATTGTCATGGAAATACTTCTTGTGAATTAATTTCAATTAGAGTTAATTATTATATTTTATAATTATGTACGTTGTGACTTGTCCAAAATTCCCATGTTCCTTTCATTCATAATTTTGGTTGCTCACCTGAGGGGTGTAATTAGCTAACAACCGGTCTTACTTCACGTGTTTAACTTAATTTGCCAGTTTTCAAAGTTTTTATCATTTCACTTTGGGATCGTGATATAGACAGTGCTACGTTTGATTTGAATTTCATCTTTTGCTTTTTACTGGTGTATAAGTGCAACTGACCTGGGTAAGGAAAATAAAACCAAGTAGCTTTTGATATAACTTCTAATCTAGAGTCGGTCCTAGCCTGGAACTCTTTACTCTGAGGGTCATCTGAGAATACGCCAGAAACTGTAAGGACCAAACAGAACAGCCAGCCAATAACCAGTGCTATTAGTATCTGCAATCAAAAAGTAATGCAAATATTTAAAAGCATACCTAATCGTAAAATAACTCAATATCTGTGAAAGAAAGTATGTGAGTTTCTGACGATCAGTCACAATATTAATAGCCAAATAACACTTGAAAATTGAAGATATCCATGGCAGTTAGACCAATTGCTGCCCGGATCGAGTTCAAGTGTCGGATTAGTTTTTCTGAATAAATCTCTTGAAAGAATAGCCTAAGTTGAACTGAAAGTCAAGAAGAATGTTCAGAAAAAATTCTCATACAAATTGGAATTTTTTTCAAGTTTAGTGAAAAAATAGGAATGATATTTTATCTAAATATTGTTCCATATACCGCATCAGGCGTCATAAAATTTTCGTAAAATTGTTAGAAGTGAAAACGCACTTACTATTTTATTTGACAAACCGTAAGTTATTTTTTATTTAATTTTTACAAACGTATATGTTATCCACGAACAAAATTGCTCTTGTCTTAATAAAACCTGTAATATACATAGTTTAACCATACCATAAATACGACGCTATTTTATCACAAAACCTAAGACATGCAAAACATAGTCGGCTTTAGACAGGCGCAGTACAAACTTGCAGATTTCAGTTGGGTAAAAGTATTTGATTCCCAAGTCATCATTCTATTAATTATTTCGGAGTCAGTTCTTAAATGCTGGGGAAATCACTAGATAGTAACCAACAAAAACTACCGACTCTCGGTAAGATTATGACTCAATACGAAGTGAGAAGCGATGTTTTCCGGTAGCGCGTAGTGTAAGACCACATGAACACAGTAATCCCTATTGAAAATGATATTTCTTCCCAATGCACAAGTGCATTTATAGGCTAAAGGGATTTCGGTTTTTGGTATTTTCAATATAATCATGTATATGTATAGTATCCAATTATATCACATAACCTCCTGTTTATTGATGGAATAAAACGGAGTAATATTTTTCATATTACACAGGTACCCATGTAATATCACTTGATTGTGACGTAATCAGTTATCACGCTTCTGATTTACGTAGTGGTCGTGCTTAATGACGTCATATGGAAACTCTGGCAGTCTGTTGTTTATCTGTTTCTTTATGGCATCAAATAATATGTACATGTCATTATGCCTCGGTATTTTGAGTTATGTGATATATAGACTCTTTGACTCGTGAGGGTTTAATATGAAATTTAAACTCGTTCAATAATTAAATATGTCACTCGCCAAAGCTCGTGGCATATTTAATTATAAAACTCGTTTTATAAATTTCATATTAAACCCCCACTCGTCTAAGATCCTCTATGTATTTTTGTACGTACGCGTTATTTATACGCTAACAAGAGTAAAGTGTCAATGACAAATGTGCATCCGCTTCATTTATGATAGATTGGTTGAATAATGTTTACTCTACTACTCAAGATTGTTTAACTAATATCAAGGCGTCACTAGCTAGAAGTAAACCCAAACACAATGGGTTCGTAGAAACCTTAACTCTTTGCCTTATGTTCAAAGTAGAATGTTGGATGCAGATAATCATCATTGAGAAACAAAATTATCATAAAATCAAATACAAAAAACACAAAATCCAAAAAATTAACATTTGGATTTGGATAATAACTTTTATTTGGTAGGTGACACATCCTTTTTCCATACTGTACATATCTTGTTAATAATACTTTGATACCTCTTTAATACAAAAGTTATAGAGCTGTAAAAGATGAAAACTGCAATTTTCAAAGTTGCTATGTTCCTGTGAACTTGACCGTGATGACCCAAATTTTGTACGCGACACATACTGTATATCTATTGTTAATATCACTTTGATGCCTCTTTGTATACAAAATTATACAGCTGAAATGGATTCTAGGACGCACGCCTGTTGCTACGTAAGGGCACGGTTAGCGCTATATGCCCAGACCATATTCATGGCGGAGGTATAAAAACGAAAATTTAATAAAATATGAAGTGAATATATACCGCAAAAACTTGATGTAATGGATACCTAATCACGTGACAACTTTTCTTTCTCGTCCAAACTGGAATTGGCATTTTAACATTGGCTAAATACAGAGATAGAATAATAGCTATAGCAGCAGTCCTAAAATAAAGAACACCATTGAATACACGTTACTAGAAATAAACAGTGTTATTGAACAAGATTGAGAAATAATAATGTTTATTTTAAAAAAGGAAATTCAAAAGTTTATTTTATGCACAATATTGGCCGTTATTTTACTCTTGTATAAACCATATTTAGATGCGATGCATTTTCGTAATTAATTTCAATATACGTCAAAAGTTGAACTACATGTATTGGGTTTTATAATCAGTCTTCTCTGATATGTGTTTGTCTTAGTCTCTCTTAATGAATGTTGTTAAGTTGTCTTGGTTACATTAAATATACTATCAACTTTAAATCTAAATAATCTCTGTTGCTAATTAAAGTAAATTCAAATTACTAATAAGGCAGTCAAAATTCATTATCACTGCTGTTTTGGCCTTTTGAAATGCTGAAAGTAAACACTTAAAGTTGTTATTTTGAGGACGAACCCCCCTCGAGTTAAACTGTCAGCACAAACAACATTTACGTCAAATGGTTTTTTTTTTCAAATCCGTTGCTGAATACCATGTCAAAGAACTGTAACTGTTTTTCCCTCTAGGATATTTTATGTATCATCTGTAGCTGGTGACGTCTCGAAAAAACAAAATTGACTTGACAAGAAAACTCTCCTATATCCGATAGTCGCCTTTACAAAATTTATATACTTACATAATGGCTATTCCCCAATGGTACTGTGTAAAATTAGTCACAGATTTCATCATGTATATTCCAATCAGTAATATAGTAGGTACTATTGTGATTGGACCAATGAACCGCAGTAACACTCCGACTAGTCCTGTGGCACCGATAATAAAATGTATCGCCCCAGCTGCTATTAAACTACCCTGTAACTGCAGATACAATTAATTTTCTGTATTAATTACGGCCTCACTTCCCTGGTGGAAGTTCACGTGTCAGTTCCAAAGTTTTTTAATTTGCTCCTGGATTGTGCTTCGGACATGGATAAGTATGTTTGTGTTATTTAGGCTATCTTTTAGAACCATATAAAAATAGTCTGTCAAATGGCGCGGTGTAACAGACAGGTTTCAATTTTGTCATAGATGTGGGAAGGGTGAATAAATATCTCAGGATTTCGAAACTCAACTATTATTCACAAAAGCATTAAAATTGGTTTATATTGCCTTTGTACAAGCATGAAGGCTCATTGCAAAATAAACTTACTGTATACAATTAATGTATTTTTCCAATAACTTTGTACATGTAAAATGCATTATTTCAAAACAAATATTGAATACATATAAGCCAAAGTAGGGTGGTAGTTACACATACTCATTCCGTTTTATTTTTATGCTGCTTGGTTATATTCCCTAAAATGATATACATGACTTGAAACCACAAGTCGCTATGATAGCTGATAAACAATTACGATTGTACCGATTGTATTGTAATAACCAACAGTGCAGTAAATGTTCTAAAATCCTCTTTTAATTGATTGTTTCTATTATGCATATACACATGTACCTGATTTGCGAAAGATGAACTTGGTAGTCGGTTGAGTGTTTAACATTTGACATGTCAGTACTGCACTTACCGATGCAATATATCTGTATATTATTTCTTCTTTGTTTACTCCAGTGTTGTTACTGTTCATAATTGTACCATTGACGTCCGTACCGTTCGAAACTAAACAAGTATTAAAATTGAAAAAAAAGAATCATGCAAAATGCGCGAATCTCATCGAATTGGAAAAATCGGGCAAACGAATATTGAAACACTGATTATAAAACTCCTCACTTTGGACAGGCACCGTGGTAAATCTTCAGGAGTATTTATATACATGTAGCTATATTGCACATCACTTATTTTATAAGCAATATCCAACACAAAACCGGGGGTCACCTTAGATATTGCTGATTGTCAAACACAAACATTAAAAGGGTGATAAGAATACTTTTGCAATTATTGTGAGCCAAATATTCTGTCAGCTAGATCTTTCACCCTTAAAACTAAATATTTTATTTAAAAATTTCATTTAAAAATATTATACAATTGTTGTTTTATATGAGGTGGATATGGGATTATACGGACTTAAACAAAGTACTATTCACCGAGGCCGTCACGCTGCTCGTCATCCGACATTTCATTTCTGTGAATTGCCAAAACCGTGTCAATGACGTCAGCACATGCTATCTTTTGACGTCTTTTAATTATTACGTAATAATTTACGGAAAAGTCCCATGAGGTTACATGAAAGAAAGCATTTGATTGGATTTTATTCGAGTCTTGTCCAATAAGACAAACCAAAACTCAGAGAAGTGTCGATTGAATTTGGAAATTCCATAATCGATTTATGGGTACTGTCTGGGATGAATATGAGATATCCAGGTGGATATGAATGAAATTGCTTCTAGGCCAATCAAATTGTATGGAATTATTCAGTCATATAATAATGTAAATTATTTATAATCTTGGAAAATTGGTGTTTGATTTTACGCTTTTTTCTAAGTGGACCGACAATCTTTTCAGTTAGACCTGTATGACGAATAACACACCTGACCATGTCAAATAGGTATAGGGTGTACACATTTGTGGATCAAATGCATTTGTAGTACTAATATCGTTTACAACAGCTTAATTAGTCGTCATAAAATGTTATCTCGTTATGAGGTCAAATTAATATCCTTATGATCCGACGATTTTTTATTTCTTAAAATGTTCATCATCATAATCATCATCGTTATTATTATAAGTATTATTATTATTATTATAACCAGGACAAACATAATAACTTAAGGTAAATACTCATATCTGTCTTCATAAAATTACACCTGTCTTTTTCCAAGTCTGCCATTGCTAATAGTGGAGCAACATAATCTGCAGAAGCACCTTGATACAGCGGTAATCTAAAACAAAAGATGTGTCATATGATCGAAATCATTCTAGAATCAAAATTGTCAAAATCATACTAAAATGAGCGATCGTAATTTCATTTGATCTTTGTCATTTGAGAAAAGTACTTAGAGATCAAAAATTATTTCTTTCTGCTTTCTAATGAGTGTAATCGGTGGAGTGTATTCGGGTAGCAATGTTTTACATCCCGTCAAAATCCTTTCTCTTTTATCTGACATTAGACTAGTTTTCTACCTGATATTACGAAATTCAGGTTTTCTTGAATACGTGTGATACAGAATCTTGTATTGGAGGTAAAGTACACATGCACGTTTATTCGGATTATTCATTGTGACGTCAATGGCGAATCTCCGATTTGTCAAATGTACATAATGAAGTCATTAGTAAAGAACAAATGTCATCACATAGTTAAGTGTTTTTCTGTTGTATTGTTTTCACATAAAGTGTTGTTTTTATTATTTTAAATAATCTTGTTGGAAATGTTAGACAAAAATGTCATATACACAGTTTGTATGTACAACCCTTCGTATCAGGACTCAGTTGCAAATGCATTTGTGAAATGGGCAAGCGCGACTCGTAGTGATACCTACAACCAAAAAGGATTCGACCTGATACACTGTGTTTATAATATATATGTATTGACATTCTTTCAATTGTATCGTGACTGTCAGCTAATAAATAAACTATAAACCTTCGACAAGTGAAACGACAAACTTTTCTAATTTTTCCTATATGCCGAGTGCAATTCAAAACTAGGTGGTGAGAAGAGAAAAACACCATAGTACCCGTAGAGAAAAGCCAATTTTAAGACACTAAAATTTCAAACTCTCTTTGTCCGAATGTTCAAATCTATGCCGTGAGAGAATCTATGATTAGAAAAGGTTTTATACACAAGTAATTTTATTCTACGCATTTTTATGATTAAACATTGGATGAATTCTCTTGTATGTACAAAACGAGTAAAATATTTCACTGATGGCTATAACTTTCCATAACTTCATCTTTCAAATTTCTTTGGGGAAAATAAGTTGTTGCAGGTCACAATATTGAAACTTGGATTCCCAGCAAAGAATTGACAATTGTATTTCGATCTTATGAATAATATAATTTTTAAAACGACAGCAAAAATTCGTTTGATATTGCAGAATAACATAGATCAGAAAAACATATCAGATATATAAAAAACAAGTGTACTACCTACCGTATTCCAACCGTCACCATCATAAGCGTCGTAATTCCGTTCATGAACAAGGTAGAACTTAGTAACTTTGCTCTAATTTCGTCATTGTTTTCAGCACATACTACTTTGGATACAAGAAAAGACACTGCTATAGATGCAGACAATGCCAGAAGTGCTTGCTGAAAAACAAATATGGAAAAATTATAGTAAAAGATAAATTTCAAAAGCTATGCTAATTTTTCAAAGCATTGTTCTTTTCACACACGTGGCGAATGTAGCTAGCTAAACATTGGCTGCTTACCATTCCAGGGCATCCGGCCTCACTTTGAGGGTCTAATCTAACTTGTCGGTTCCAAAGTTTTAACTTTGATTCTAGATTGTGATCGGGCATGGATAAGTATGTTTGTTTTTATCAGGTAGATTTGGTAAAAATAAATTTTGGTTAGTCCAATTGTCTTATTTCAAAATCTTAAAAATATTTGGATATCTACAATTTCGGTCCGATCACTACTAACCAGGAATTAAAAATTCCGAAGCGACCGATCTAATTATAATTGTATTATGGTGACAAAATGAAGATAATTTTTACATCATGCATATGTCGTCAAGAGAAAAGAGAAAAATAGTTAAGAAATAATCAACATGTACCCGTGGTATATCGTCGAATAATACACGGACCGGAGTTCACATGCGGAAGAATATATCACGAGGTGGCTTTAGCTTTGCCACGAATTGATATATTCGCCGCATGTTAACGACGGCCGTGTATTATTCGACGATATACCACGGGTAAATGTTGATCATTTGAATTCTAACATGATTTAAATAAAACAAATTCAAATAAACATTGCGAACTCTTTCTTCGGAAGTACATTTTACTATCTATTTGCGAAAAGGGCCATTGAAACAATGGGGCTGTTGAGATTACTTCGATTGAAATAAATGATTTGATGAATGAAAATTACGTCACAACCAGTGTTCGTGGAACATAACATGATGTCATAAGATAAGCAAGGGAGTACGTTATTAAAACGGAACAGCGATGGGTATATCGTTTGTTATACCACGGCTGGCTCTCTTCATGTTTCATATGAAGGAAAACGCAGGTCATGTTAGAATTAAATGTATACTATTATCGGCAGTGTCAATCTGTGATAAAATGTGCATCAACGACGGGATAGGGGTCACCAAATTTTATAATTAGTTAAATACTACATTGTATTATACATCTGTACAATATAAAGTAACAACCTGCATAGCAAACAGTAATGTCAGATGAGGTGGTATCTTGTCACTGACATTATATACAAGTGGTGCTTGTTTTACAACTTCTTTTTCAGTTCCTGTCCCACAATTTTTTGCTGTGGCTGTTTCTTCTTTAACATTTCCTTTACGATGCGTTATAATGGGTACTTCTGTCGTTGATATGCCAACTGACACGTCATCATAATATATGTTCTGTGAAAATTAAAATAATTATTTTGACAATAAAATCATGTAAGCCTCCATATTACCATTGCCATTAAATCAGTGCGTGGTTTATATTTTCATAACATATAAATGTTCTAGAGACTGGTCTATTTGCTATAGATACTTGTTGCAAAAATTAGGGTTTGTATCGATACAAATACAACAGTCACAACAACCAAATGTATTCGTACAACACAGAAGGGTTTATTTAGGAAAGATGTGTGTCTATTCTTTATAGTTTTGTAAAATTAAATTTGGTGCATATGATTATCAAGGCCCTCAAACAGTTTTATGGATGTCATGATGTTTCTGTATCCAAAATATATTTTGCGTCCCGTAGTTCCTTTTATCCTTAATTTCGATTTTACAGTGGCAAGTGTAGGTAGCTAAATCGGGAATGTATTGAAACCTTTAAACAGCTATGTATTATAATATAATACAGCAGGATTTGTGATTTTCTTCCTATGAATAAAAAGCAAACATTCCAATCCATGTCCAAACCACAATTCTCAAACAGTTAAAAATTTCAATCTGACAGAAATTAGATTAAACACATGAACTTCTACCAAGTAAGTGAGGTCGGGTGCTCCGAAAGGATAAAAAAGAAACTAGACCATGAATATAAAATGATATTATATCAACTTCATTGACGTCTGTGTTATTTTATTTTATTTTATTTCATTTCGTTTTCGCTCAATTTTGATTATACACATATGGTAGGTGTAGCTAGCTAAAAAGAAGGCGTTTAACCTTCCGGAGCTCACTTTTCTGGCGTCAATTCACGTGTTAACCTAACTTGTCATTTTCAAAGTTTTTACTTTGCTTCTGGATTGTGATTCGGACATAGATTAGTATGTTTGTTCTTTGTTAAATTAATCTGTTGTATATATTTCATCTTATAACACATTATTTAAAACACAATCTGATTTCATATTAAAGAATGCCGAAAAAACAAGCAAACGTGTAATTTTAAAATGATGTGGTGTAGATAAACATCATTGATCTGTCCGCTTGACCTTTGATTTAAATATTTATTATGGACTAGTTAATTTAAGTTATAGGGATAACACGTGAACGTTTCGTCTATATAATGTGAACACTAATCAAGGAAAATGCGTATCTGTATTAACTGCGACTCCTAAGGCTACCCATGTGGACCCTTCTATATCAAAAGGTAAAACGGACAGGTCAATGGTGTTTGCCTATATGATAATAAACCTAATTTATGTTAAAACACGGTTTAACTACATTTCGTGATAAATTGAAATACCTGTTTGTTGACCTCTTGCATAATGCATGATTCATTGTTTTGTCCATTCAAACGATAAGTTCTTTTTTCCTTCATTCTCGATATTCTTTCTTTTAAGCTTGATCTGAGTCAGTGTCCATGCACACAATAACACCATCTAGATATTCGTTTTCCTCTTTTTTCATAAGTTCTCAAATGATTTAAATAAGTAAAAATGCCAAAAAACCTTGAACCCTTGAAGCGGAACAGTTTACACTAGCCTCCATGATACTGTACAGCTTACATTTATACTGTAATTTATTAGCGATATGACAAATCACATTGTGTTATTTTTGTGAGAGACTTACAAGGATTTATGTGGAGAATATTTAAAGATTATTCTTACCTGTAAACACTTTAAAGAACGTCATTTTACAGGTTGGTCTAGAAAACTTGTCTTATAATTATCACAATTACATGAAATCACATACAATAGTAATGACGTTTTGTTCCATTGCGAAAGAATTTTTTGTTTTAAATTTTAAACATGGATTTCTGCATTACACTTGACAGACTCAATAATTCTTTACTTGAATATAAAACACAATGTAATTCAAAAAAATGGCAAATCATCAAAATGCGAGCAGTTCAGGTTCAAATGAAATAATACATTCAAAAGTAACATATAAAAATTCCAGGTGCTATTTTTGAATGCATTATTTCATAAAAATTCAAAAGTAGCACATGGCTTAGCAGATAGGGGTAATTAAAGAGCAATTGATTTCAGTTAAAATGTGTAGCGATATACATGTTCCGTGGATAAAGTTGCAGGAATGAGAGATTGTTTTGAGTCCGTAAACAACCGATTTGAATATGGATGGTGATTTAAGACAGTATATATTTACAACATCGTTTTTGACCAGATCAAAATAGAATTTTTCAGCCTCTCTATATGGATTATGGTGACTTGTCTGACAATTTTTTGTTTAATTTTCAAAAACTTTTTTCGTTTTGCCTAATTAAGAGTTGTAAAAGTAACTTTTCATGTTTTTATGACATCTTTTTCGCTTTGTTTTAAATCTATGTTGCGACATGGAATCACAAAAAGACATACAGACCCATGTTTAAATCACAATGACCAAAGGAAAGTTGATCTTTGAAAAATTGCAATTTCAGTTAAACACGTGAACTTCAACCAAGGAAGCGAAACTGTGTTCCGCTTGGATGAGAACCTTTTGTCTAATTACATGCACCATTCTCTTCGTGTGAAATCAATATACAGCATATAAAGAACCCGGAACTTCATGGACATCAAATATATCCAGGGTAGTTTTGGATACAGAAACATCACACTTATCGATAATAATATGGTAGAGACCATAAAGCTTTTGGTAAGCTTAGGCTTGCAATATCTCTGAGTCAAAAATTCATTTACAAGCATGTTGTTTCGTTGTATAAAGTTCCAGCACTGGAAACAAGCTTTCTCTCATAACGTATTAATTACGAATCAAATATATATCAATATCAAATCAGGTATATTGTTGCATAGAAAAGAACAGTTGACAATAGAAAAATTGAAGTCATCGTGTTTTTCATATAGCTTCAAATACAGCTTTTACTGGGTGTGATACTTGATGTATAAGTTATTATTTTCATAGCTTAATTTGGTTAAATATATAATAGTTCTTTGGACATTTTTTCGACTCCTTGAAGAACATTTGGTTTCACAATTTTGGTCTTAGCACTATTGATAAGGAATTGTATTCTGAAACGATCAACTAGTGTTGTAAAATTGACACCGGTATAATATGTAATTATTAGCAATATCTACATTACAGTCGGAAAATTTATTTATAAACTCACCAAATATAATATTTCATGTTAAGGGTAACATGTTTTATGGTATAACGCCAATGTAACATAAAAAACAACTTACATTGAGGGGCTGCAACACCGTTTGATCGCCATCGTTGTCGGACAGACTGTGTTTTTTTATTCCGTTTTTAGAATGTTCGCCGCTCATAAACATTCTTTTATCTAGAATTAGGTTCAAAGTCGTATAAAAAGATAACGGTTATTTAACAAGATGGTGTTTATCAAGGTAGTTAAACTAAAGATAAACCACTGCGGAGCTCAGAAGCTCGTCCACAAGGGCCACTTAAATATCTGAGCTTACAAGCAGCTTTGTCACCAACGTCTCCGACAGCCAAGCATCTTTTCGAGAGGGGTCACGACATGCACTAAACATACTTAAGAATAAACATGGAAATAAATATTAATTGTCTAACAGTTTTTATTCAGAGATAAAAGTACGTAGTTTCAAGTTGTAGACAAAGTATTGACCTGTCCGCTTGATCTTTTATTAGAATTATTCATATAGAAGAATCCAGCTTCGTGTTAGGATTCGCGGTTATTAAGATATTTATATTGTACATGGTTAATATAATCATTATGTGGACGAAACAAACGCATGAGGACCCCGGGCAAATATAAAAATTTGCTCATCCACAGTAAATACTTAAATTAAAGGTAAGGCGGTCAGCACAGTGTTGTTTGCCTATACACCCGCATACTAACAGATTCATAGAAAAATAAGTCACCATTGCAACAAATTTTGTTGCTACACATACGCGTACAGTGAGTGAAGAGACGTAACTCGCAACTGGTTTCAAGTAATTCTTTTTACGTTATCACTTCCGCACATATTACATACAATGTTAATTTTCTGTTAATTTTCTGGTTTATTGCTGGTTAAATATATGCAACACTGAAATATGGAATTGAAAAAAGGCAAACCATACCAATTATTTTTAATTCTATTATTTTTAAACTTTTGTTTTATAACTTAAAATTTCGATACAAGCGAACAGTTAAAAATTGAATGTATTTTAGCGAGTAATTAAAAATTGAATGTATTTTAGTGAGCAATTGAAAATTAAATTATTTCAGAGAGCGATTAAAAATTGAATGCATTTTTCTAAAAAAAAAATTCATTCGGGCGATCTACTATCAAACATGATTCGTTTTACTTTCATCGCGTCAATTGCTACCTTTCCCATACGTTACACCACTCAAACAAACTAAGAAGAGGCCAATTTCTAAATTACTAAATGTATGAGCTGTGGGTCCTAACACCACAATTGATTGACATGTTTTACGTACGTTGTCGTGAATCATGGAATTGTAAAATGGATCAAACTTTGTAAGTGTGGAAAACGATTTGAAACTGAATTTATATATTTCTTTTCTTAATTCTAGTTTTTAGACTAAGGCGGGTGCGAAAACTACAAATAAATTTGGTATGGTCCAAATAACAATTAACATTGAATAAAATTCATGGGCGTCACCATACTTATGATTATAATAATTTCAGAATATTTTGTGTTTATAAAGATAGAGTTTCACAGTATTGTCATGGAATTAAGACACTGACTATGAAATGCATTTATGTGTCTTTTAGATTCATTGTGAACAACGAATCCGCATTTTCAGCAAATCTAAAGATGGTAAACTATTTGCCGTTCGAAACAATAGAATCTTAACTGTGTGCATGCTATGTTTTCAAAACGTAATTTCACCGGTCATAGAGGTTGTTGATTTAAATCAGGAAAAAAATCAACCAATGTATCTAATTGAAATTACTTTTGTTGTTAATATTGAGCATGTTATGCGAGACATGAGGGGGTATTTGTTTGAAACATTCCTAACGGTCATCTAATAGAATGATACATTGCAATATATAGCCGTGTTTGTATTAATATTGAACACGCCATGCGAGATATACGGGGATATTTGTTTGAAACATTCCTAGCGGTTATTTAATAGAATGATGCATTGTAATACATGGCCATGTTTGTTGATAATATTGAGTGCGTCATGTGAGACATGAAGGAGGGGGGGGGGTATTTGTTTGAAACATTCCTAGCGGTTATTTAATAGAATGATGTACTGCCATTTATGGCCATGTTTGTTGATAATATTGATCACGTCATGTGAGACATGAGGGGTGGGGGGTATTTGTTTGAGACATTCCTGGCGGTTATTTTATAGAATGATGCATTGCAATATATGGCCATGTTTGTTGATAATATTGAGCACGTCATGAGACATGAGGGGGGGGGTATTTGTTTGAGACTTTCCTTGCTGTTATTTTATAATGTGATACATTGTACTTCATCAAATTATATACAAACGTTAAAAACGATATTTGAATATTTAAAATGGCCACCGATGGTAATAAAAAACTCTGTATTTTATTTTTATGATAGTATATCGTCGGGTTTCATTTCTTTCAGGAGTAAAATCAAACGTTTTTATCCTTACGCCTTCTGTCAAAGAGAGGTAATACAAATTTTAATATTATAGCAAAATATGTAACGATAGCAGAAAGTAATTTGTATAATATCAGATGATACGGCGGCTTGGAAGACCCAAATGAAAAATATATAAATTCGATCACACGAAATACTAATTCGTTCGAACGATTTTTTTTCCATTTGGCTCTTTCAGGCCGCCGTAAGATGGCCTGTAACTAACTTGCACAATTTACTACGTTCTTAAGTACAGACCTGTCGAAAGTTTAACACTAAGATAACAAATAAGAACCGAATTGAAAACCTATCTCGGTCTCTCGTAAGCTATATCTTTTTGGCGTTTGTGACCTATCTTCTTGCGGCTTTTTTTACTAATATGCTGGCGACTTGCAAGCCGAGTTCGGATTTATTTCATTCCCGTTGTGTTAAACTTTTGACAGGTCCGTACTCTTTTTAGGATAACCACTGTGGCATTGTTTAGTTAAGATACACTTCAAGTAGTAATGTGAATTTTTCAAAAAAAAATGCTTTTTCGTGACATGAATATGTTTAACGTTTCACCTTGACCAGGGAAAAAGGTCAACCGGCTTCTCACAATTGGTAGGCCTTCATTTCTTGATTCTATTTATGAGTGATCAGCTTACAGATTATATAAAGGGGCAATGGTGGCAGAACTGTTTAAAGGCTCAGGCCCCGGTTTCACAATCATTCCTTAGCTAAGATTTTCCTTAACTTAGATTTAGTAAATTTTGACATTCTCTTTTTGGTACTCTCGATGAATATTTTTGTCAAAACTAAATGCAAATGTTTTAATCGTGATGTCATCTTAAAAATAACAACTAAAAATCCTGAATATCTTGAAAATTATCAAATTTATGAAGATTTGAAATTTTGCAAGATTTAAGTTAAGGGAAATCTTAGCTAAGGAATGATTGTGAAACCGGGGCCAGTAAACATAAGAATTCTAGGAGATTGGTAACAGGGTCTTATTCTTAAAGTTCAGCATACATATTAAATCTGAGGCATATGGCAGAAATGTGTAAAGGTTCGATTTGGCGGAAAAAAATCCGGCTTAAAAAAGCTTAAGTTTTTTATATTGCCATCTTTTTTCGATGGGGATTTTTGGTGGTTTCTTTCAGTAAAATTTTGTAACTTTGTAAATTACTTTACAGAAGTCGCAGTAGTCTAGTAGTAAGATGGTATGGAACACATCTTGACTTATTGCCTGATTTTTAATATAATGCGGACAGATCCTAATGTTAGAAAGTGTGTAAGGTCTGTGATTTTCTACGTATAAGCCTGTTTTCTCAACTATCGGAAAATGGACGTTTTAGTTAGCTTTGGTTTGACTATCTATAAGAAAAAAAAATTAATAATATACAATAATTACCCTCTCGGTATGTGGACATCCAGAATTGTCACCTGACAGAAGGGTTGTCACCCGAGGGCATCGCCCGAGGGTGAAACCCTTCTGAAGGGTGACAATTCTGGATGTCCACATACCTAGAGGGCAATTATTATTTTATTATACCGAAACAAAACTTACCATGTAAATTGACGCAAACAATATCTAAATTTTAAATTAAATTCAATACTGCCAGTTTACACTTTCAACCATCCCGGGAAGGGGGGGGGGCTCATACTTTAGATTCCGCAGAATTTGGTTTACCTCTCTTTCCGTTTCCATCAAATACATTTCCAGTATTTTCACTGAAACTTGGGTGACCCTTTTTGTGTTTTCTGCATCTTTGTCATACATAATTAATAACAAGCCCGCTTCCGACGAACTGCAAAAAACGACTGGCCGCCATTGTTATTGTTTACCAAATGACAACACAGTTCTGTTGTACGAGTTGTTTCCCTTGTACCGGGTTATAACCGGGTGATAATAGTATTATCACATGGCTGTGAGAGGTTGTCACACGCTGACAGTGATTCTGTGGGAAATATCTCATTTAATACATGTCATGTGATTGGAAAACATCCAATGAAAAGTGTTTTAACATATGTGAGGTATAATAATTCACTTTATTAGTTGAGTTGAGTTCAGTTATGGTGTTTAACGTCCCAATCAAGAATATTTTACTTATGTCAAGACGTCGACAGCACTAGGCGAAGGTGCAGAAATTTGTGACTACTTTGCAGTACCAGTAACAATCAAGAGGATATCACAATAGACTTATATATATATCGGAATAAGAAAATTATATACGTACATTTATGAACACTTTAGTACCACCACGGTAGCGCAGTACATGGTTTGTGTTTGTATGTTGCATATCGTGAGTTGGTATCCCGGTCGGGTCTGACCAAGACCGGAAGATACCTTAAACACCGATGCCCAGAGTCCACGACATGCGTGATACATTAAATATCCCTCTCTGCACATTTCCCCGAGAGCAGCGCAAAGGACCAAATTTATGCCACTTAACATTTTTACATCTTGATATATTTAAGTAAAAAACGTGTATTCTCGACTTGGACGTAAACTCCATATTCAATGAATCATAGGACCACTGTTACACTGTTATAAAAAAAAACGCCACAACTCAAAATAGGAACTGGTTTTCTCAGGGCCCTCATGTTCCCTATATCATTCGTGAACTAGCAATCTGAAAAGGAACCTTTTAGGATTCATTCAAACGTTGACATACCATTTATTTCTCAATGTCAAGTGCTTTAAGGTAAAGAAAATTATTCATCTTCATAAAAATGGCCAGTCAGCAACTCTATCCGATTAGTAAGAAATTAATTTTCATATAAATTTCCATAAAGATCTTATAGAATTCGTCCATATAATAATACAATATCATATTAAGACAAATGAAAATAATCAGAAGATCAGACTACTTGTTTAAGAATTCCATCTAGAGACTAACCTTTTGGTCCTTCTGGGCTGATTACGATGGTAAGAATATTCATTTAAGGACTCTATCGACAGACCGACCCCATCTGATTTGATTGTTTTATTGAAGTAATTCTGTTGTTAACTCCTTGCCTGATACTTCTCTAGTTCAACCGTCAGTCATGGGTGACATACAAATATCAGTGCTAACGTTATTATACAACTACAAATTAAGTCAATAATTATCAACTGGACAACTGGATAAGTGATTTAACTTGTTCAAATGAAATATTAGCATACACAGGGGATATAGAGTGTACTTGAATACTAAATGCCCAAATCTCGTACGCGTGGGAGGAACACAAGAGTCGAAACCTCTTTCTCCAAATTGCAAACTAACATTTAGACCCCACTTCGCTTATGGAAGTGCACGTGTTTACCTTAAGTTGCTAGTTTTCAAATCTTTTACTTGGCTTAAGAATTATGATTTGGACATGGGTTGGTCTGTTTGTTTTTGAAACAAATGCCCAAAACATATTTTAAACATGTAATCGTTGGAAGAGGATGATGACTCGAAGTCTGTATATTCAAATTTTGGGTCAACATTTAGAGATGGAATAGAACCTATATTGTAAGATTTTAATGTCTGACACACATTTTTTGTGGTTATATTTGGAATTTCATTCGTTTTATTATTACACACGTTTACACATGATAAAATAACACCTCATACACAAAAGAAAAAGCGAACATAATTTATGATTGATATGAACCTCTCTTAACAATTGTCATGTGCTATTTTTGAATTTATATGAAATAATGCATTCAAAAGTAGCACACGACACAAAAGCACATGACACAATTTACAAAGCGAAGTTCTAAATAAAATCATTGTCAACCTCGACTTCGCCTCGGTTGACAATCAGACTTCTCAGGGTGACAATATCAACTGTCACCGTATCAGAAATGTAATATTTATTTTATTATTTTATATTTTAGTGTATATTGTCACCCAAGAAATGCCAGAGACTGTTTCCCTATCAGAAATCTAAAATTCATTTTTTGTTAAAGTCATCGATATTCTTGGAGAATCTAATTAGCTTTTGTCTGTCACTTAACACGAAGTTTGAAGACGCTTGAAAAAGTGTCATACATTGACATCGACCAAGCAAGTGTTTTATTAAATATTTTGTACTTTGTTTGACCCACATACTCACTATCCATGTACTGCGGGTGAATCTCTGGTCAAATGCAAGAAAAGAATATTGATAAAAGCTGTGGAGATGTAGTTAACAACGGGACGAGATGAACTGACAATTCGGCATCAAATTCATTAGTTTGATGTAAATATTTCGACAGGCTTGTGCCCTTTTAAAATTCAACTCTACCCTTACAATACAGAACGAAAGTAAGCGTTGTATAGAGTACTTTCTTTAGAAGTCACAATCGCTGCAGATCTAGATATCATCAATCTTAAGTTTGTAAATTGAAGCTTGACATGAAAAATCTGTTTCAGACTGATGTTTGCTTAAAGCATACATCATAATTGGTACTTTATCAAAACCAGCAGATGTTTCTTGTCGTACACTGCTTTTTGTATACAAAAAAAATATTCAGCAAGCTTACTTAGGCGAGTAGCAAAAATTATTGATTTTAAAAAATGTAAGTATTAAAGACTGGTATAAGACGTCATCACTTCACTGGTCTCAGTAAGCGACATCATTAATTTGATTGATTGACAATTTTCAATCACCTAGTATGGTCAACTAAATTCCCATGTATGTGTAGATTTTGTTTTTATTTTTGGAAAACGATACATTTCTCTTATGAAAAACATTAAAAACATGAACTAATGAACTTATTTCTTTTGTTTGACATTTTATATACAGGCGATAGGGTAAAACCTAAATTTGGCTGTCCGCTTGACCTTTAATTTAGATATTCACTATGAACAAGTGTATTTGTGTATAGGGGACACAGAAATTATTTTCGTTCACATCATGGCAAACTTGCATCGTTCACGTGTTAACTGATGGATCCTCCTATATAGATATTCCTAATTAAAGGTCAAGCAGAGAGGTCAATGCTGTCTGCCTATTATAGCAAATCAAGCACATGTAGTTTAGGTAGCTAGAGAGAAGCTGAGTACACTTCCGGAGCAATCGACCTCATTTTTCTGGTGGAAGTTAATTTGAAAGTTTTTTTTTAATTTTTATAGGACAAGTTACTTTTAAATTCTATATAATTGATACGAATGTTTGTATTTTAGCAGTGTTATACGGATAACTATTTTGTGAAACTTAGACACGCAAAATTACCATTCATAAATCTGTATTGAACAGGAATTGGCACACAATATCACGCCAAGCGAAGAAAGGGATTTTCGATTTTTACAGAATGGAAAAATACTTCCAATTTATTTATTTTTTTCATTATTTGTAGATGAAAAATGTTTTCTATTATCTGATATGAATTTCTTATTGTTTCATTTAAGTCCAAACTCATACACCGCTCCAGTATGTTCAGCTTTGAGCACCCAGATGTCTTGGATTTAGCTGTGTAATGTAATGTTTTACTTCATGTTACTTATAACTCATGTGTTTGTTTCTTTTTTCGTAAACAAGATCTTAACATTATTTGCTAATTGCTCTTAACAACATAACAACCAGTTCACTATATTTCAAATATATATTTCCTACGAACACTTAATTTGTCTTCCAGTACCCCAGGAAGTATTAATGATGGATTGAACGGGGTTTTACGTCAAGGTGCTCATCATTGGGTATTGTAGTGAAGGATCCCCCGACTTTTACTTATAGAATTAGTGTTTGGAGAAAGAACAATCAGTACCTAATTTCTAGTCTTGGTCAGTCCCGACCGGTGTTCGAACTCATGACCTTCAACATACGGAGTGAACACTCTATCAACTGAAATACCGCAGTAGTCAGAAAGTAGAAAATGTTAGAAAATGGAGGTTCTGTTATCCTCACATCATTTTAATTTGTTGTTTTGAAAAATGTAAATTAAAAAAAAATACAGTGCCTGAATATAACGTAGTCCTTTGCTAATAGCCACAGACTATATAACGGGGGCTCCAATGATTTAAATACAGAAAAAAAGAATTTTCAACGGATGCAAACTGTTTCCAAATTATGAAATAGTTACTAATCTAAGATAAATGTCTTTAATTGAAAAACTTCAAAAACGAAACCAATCCTTGTAAGGCATTAAAAAAAACATGTTAACCAGAACAGTGTTCTATTATTTATGTCATGACATGTAAAAAAAGTACCGACGGGAAAGGCCGAATGATCAACCGATTACTTGTTCAGAGTTTAGTTCGGTGTCTGTCAGTACACCATTGTGTTCATCATTGGGTATTGTAGTAAACTGTGTTTCTTCTGTTACGATAAAGTTCTTGGTGATGAGCAGACATTCTTCTGGAGCAGTTATACATGAATCAAACTGTCTATTCCCAATATTCACATGTAGTCTGATCGAACTACACGTAGTACTTGAGCGAGCAACACTGGAAATTGTTCTGTTCCGCTTCCTACTGAAAACGTCACTGCGCATGAGTATTCCATCAACATCTGTACCCGGATGTACTTTTCTATGTCGCGTACAACATCCAAAACAAGATTTTACTTCCTCCTTGAATGCTTCATTGAGCCAACAATATACAAACGGGTTATAACACGTACTGCTAATGGCAATCCAGTGAAAAATAAAAAATGTAGTGCTATCGTAACGAAAGACTGTAGTATCCGGATGAAAATCTGTCAAGATGTGATATAAGTTAAGTGGCATCCAACACAAAGCAAACACAACGACAACGGTTATCAGTAATTTTATACTTTTCTTTTTAGCTCTTGTTTGTGACATTTGTTGTGTATGAGTCACGGCACCAAGATGCGTGCGATTCCACAACTTCCGGACAATCCTTCCATACGTTATAGCTATGACAAATAATGGGATAATATACTGTAAAAATATTGTTACAATCGTAATACACTTTTCAAACGTTTCACTAGGTTCCGGAAAATCCGAACGGCAACGTAAAACACGTTCTGTAATAAAACTAATTTCCGTTACTTTAGTGTATATTCCATATGGCAAAGAGAAACAAATAGCAATAAGCCATATTGCAGCCAATACAACAAGACCCATAAACTTTCCCATTCGAGGTCGAAGAGGGTATAACAATACACGTTGACGATCTAATGCTATTGACGTAAGCGTGAACGTAGAGACATAAACAGATACCATTAACGAAAAATTCACTAAATGACACAATAAGTCTCCAAATGGCCAATCATGCATTAAATTTCTAGCAATATTAAAAGGAACATTAAACACAGTTAGAAATAAATCCGATATCGCCATATTGGCTATAAAGAAATTAGTGACAGTATACATCCTTCTATTTTTAAGAATAACGTACATAACAATACTGTTTCCAAACAGCGATATTAAGAACAAAATTCCATATCCAAAGATAAGTATAACGTTCCCCAAGATATTTTTAGATTCCTTGTCGTCAGAGGAACCGCTAGATGAATTTGAAAGTGAGTTTGTGTTATTTATGAAGTTTTCAATGACTGAACTCTGGTTGTTTTTGAATTGCTTTAAGAAGTCTTCTATCTTGTCGATAAAACCACCAGGTTGATCCATTTCGCTCTTAAGCATGTTTGATAACTGTCCTTATTCTTTTTCTGTATCAAACAATTACATCCGCCTGAATCCTTCGCTTTAATCTAGTAATGTATTATAAGTTAAATGTCACATGAATCCTTCGTCAAATCTTGTGAAAGTATTTCATCATAAATCTCACTTGAACCCCGCGTTCTTATCTGGTAAATATATTTATCCTAAAACGCACTTGAATCCTTCGTTCAAATCTGGTAAAAAGATTTTATTGATATCCACTGCAATGCTTTGTTAAAGTCTGGTAAATGTATTTTATCCTAATTTTCTAAAATCCACTGGAATCCTTTGTTCAATTCTGGTGAAAAGATTTTAATAATATCCACTGAAATACTTTGTTAAAATCTTGTAAATGTATTTTATACTAAAATCCACTGGAATCTTTCGTTCAAATCTGGAAAATATATTTACTATAAAATCCACTGGAATCCTTTGTTCAAATCTGGTTAATATAATAATTATAAAATCCACTAGAATACTTTGTTAAATCTGGTAGATGTATTTTATCCTAAAATCACTGAAATCCTTCGTTTAAATCTAGTAATGTATTTTATCTTAAATCACCTGAATTTTCTGCGTTCAAAACTGGTGAACACAAAAGTTTTAATCCTAAAATCATCCATCCACTTGCACTTTCGTTCAAATCTGGTAAATGTATTTTATCTTAAAACTCACTTGAATCCTTGGTTCAAATCTAATAAATGTTTTAACCTAAAATCCACTTAAATCCTTACAATCTAGTAAATACAACTGAGTATTTTATTCAAAATCGTCCATTTGTCTTCGTTCAAATCTGGTAAAAGTATTTTATTCTTAAATCCACTGGATTCCTTCGCTTTAATGTGGTAAAAGTATTATATTATTTATATCTTTAGAAGAGTAACAGGAATATATTGTCTTGAACATAGCCAGACGTCTTTTCAGTCTTTCATCAGGTCTCTGTTTTGGAAGAGACGTAGCCCAATGTCATCCACTCAATAATTAGGATTTCTAAACATACTTGACCGTATAATACGAAATGCTCACAAGTAACAATTTGTTGGTAGATATATTTTTCCAAATTATACGTAATAGCTTAATATTTTATTTCCCCCCGTTGTAATCCTAGTTTTTCAAATATTAAACACAAATAATGGAGGTTTCATCTCCTCTGACAAAATTTTATTTTTTAAATTTGTTTTATTCCTGAAGAAAAGGCTCCCTGATGCATCACTAAATATGTTAAACGTTGTTAACAGTCAATTGCACTCTTTATTCCATATTATCTCCGGTCCAAAAATATTTTAATTTTCTTTTATTTCTAAAGCTGTTATGTGCATCTTTTCACTTCTTGTATGAAAAATCAAATACACTTGAGATGTCTGTTTCGTCTTCAATCAAGATTTCTTTTTTTCAATTTTCTGTTATTCCTGAAGAAGGCAGTTTAAACGGTTTGAAGATGTTTAAGCATCGACAACTACGAAAGATGTTCCTATTAAAACATATATCATTGAATCTACGACTTAAGCAAGACACATTGTCTGCTATTTAAATCGTGTCACGATCATTTTCAGTAAATTAGTGGAAAGAATAAAGCTTCGAGCACTTCTAGAATCATCTTCATCGTAAATTGACTATTTGTCTCATTATAATAGGTAGAAACACACAATTATTTCCTGCAGAAATCCGTTAATATCCCAAACCTTTATACACTTCATTTCATTTATACAAATGGGTACCAATTATTAATTGTCTGATTTAACACAAATGCGACGAAATACTATGCGGCGCCATTACTCGATCATCCCTGTATACTTTTTGTCCTCAGAAACTCTCATCTAATAACTTATCCTGCTGTTCTCAGTATATTGTAATATCTGAAATCACAAAAAATAATAATTTAGATCCAAAAGTTAGTTTATGCTTTTGAATATATAACATCAATTTATACAAAAGAATAGAGAGATCTAAATATGATTTCCTCGCCAAAAACGCTCATCTCATTTGCAAAATCTGAAATTAGAAAAAATTCAAATAGTTTCAAAACATATTTTATGTTTTTGAAATATATATGCAGGAATAATACGATAGAGACCGTTGATTAATATGCTTTCCTCGCAAAAAAACTCTCATCTATATTATATATCCTCCTACTTATAGTCCCTTGCAAAATCTGAAATTAGAAAAATACAAATAGATGGAAAACATATGTTATGCTTTTGAAAGATATATAAAAATGTTATTTCTTATATAATGCTTTCTTCGCAAAAAACACTCATCTATATTATATATCCTACACACGCTCAAATATATTTTAAATTCTGCTATTAATAGTACCTAGTAAAATCTGAAATAAGAAAAACTCATTAAG
Source organism: Anadara kagoshimensis (assembly GCA_021292105.1). Lineage (NCBI taxonomy): Eukaryota > Metazoa > Mollusca > Bivalvia > Arcoida > Arcidae > Anadara > Anadara kagoshimensis. Next base: position 31,396,283 of record CM037857.1, read on the forward strand.
ATACAAAATTTAATTTATGCTTTATTAGATGCACATCAATAAGTTATATAAAAGACAAATGACACCTACAGTTCTACATGCACCCGGTAAGACCCAATGAAACCAAGAATATGTCAAGATCGACTTCATGACCAAAATATCCACGTGTTTAACTGAATTTGTCAGTATCAAAATTTTTCATTTGCATTGAGATTGTGATTTGGGCATGGATTTGACTCAGGGATATTGCAAGCCTAGGCTTATCAAGGCCCTCAAAAAGTTAAATGGCCGTCATCACATTATTGTTGATAAGTTAGATGTCTATGTGTCAAGGGTCGCTCTGGACATATTTGACGTCTCATAGTTCCATGTTCCTTTCACACAATTTTGATTACACACTTGGTGGGTGTAGCTAGCTAAACAGGAGGTGCTTACCCTTCCGAAGCACCCGGCCTCACTTTTCTGGTGGAAGTTCACGTATCTAACCCGACACTTTGCTTCTTGATTGTGATTCGGACATGGGTTAGTATGTTTGTTTTTTTATTTGTATGTTTGTTATTGATACTTTAGAGTTTTTTTTATTAATGTAAGACATGACAGACTCTGAATTAAACGTGAAGAGGTGTGGTTATATATCTCATAGAAGACTCTTTCAAAAAACAACCTGCTTCTTTTACAACATGTGGTCCATAAATTCATACACTTGAAGAATAAAGACTTCATTTTACCAGTGTTTGTGACAGCGAATTACTCTTTATTTCTTTAGAAAACAAAATAAACTTGAATAAAAATTGATATTTTTCACTGACTTGTACTTAGTTGTCACAGGAAATCTGTATAAGCGATAAGCGTAGAATATTTCCGCACAGAGTAAAACGGTGGGCTAATGGCGGATCCTGTTGCGCATATGACGTAAAACGTCACCAAGGACATCACTTCTGATGTAAACATCACCATTTTTGCTATGTAAAATCCCCGAAATTTCCCTTTCTAAACAAATACTCAACGACAATTGCGGATTTGCATACAAATTTCAAGTTATGACTTAGTACAATATCAAACATTATTCAACTTTATTTGGTTTTCTAAGGAAAAAAGAATAATTCACCTTCACCATCACAAACGGAGCGAGCACTCTACTAACTGAGCTACCACAGTAGTCCCAAACCCGGAGCATACGTCAAGACAAGTATGGTGCTTTGAATGTTTTAATTCAGTGTGTGTGTGTGTGTGTGTGTGTGTGTGTGTGTGTGTGTGTTATTCATCTATGAGATCTTAAGGCCTTAACTCGTTAACGTAGTAATTGGTTGTCAAAAACTAAAGTTTACTCACTCATGCAAAGTATTTCCTTAGCCGAGTTTGGTAATATTTATTTTGGTCCTTTGGGTTGCTTTTCAACATCTTGGAAAAGAAGTATTGGTATCATAATTTTGGTCAAAGCACTACTGATGAGGAATTACATTTCGAAACGACCACCTAATGCTAGCATGATATGTAAATTGATCAAACGTTTTACTGATAACGAGTCGATTGGGTACACTGTATTACGCAGTTGGCGACAACATGTCAGGAAAATTATGTAGGTGTGTTGATTTATCCATAAAATTACTAGGATTCGATCTTAATTGGATTCTCAACACTTCTTTCCTAGCATTTTGTTAAAAAAAATAATTTTTGTTACTCGCAACAGCCACCTGTGGCAACCCAAAGGACCAAAACTTCAATACAAACTAATTCGCGCATGTTAAATAGATTTTACTATACGCCTGTATATTTAATTTGTCAACGTTCTGGTTCTAAATAAGAAGACTTTTGCTCTAATAGAATAAATTGCATTGCTCATTTCCCTAGAGAATTGAGTATATTTCTACATTTGTAAATTTAATTAAGATAGATATCTTACGCAGCTTACTATTAATCCCATTAGATTTTAAACACTATGGGGTGTGTGCGCACTTGTAATGATTTTACTAGATTATTCTTAAAAAGTAAAACCTGAAAAATCAATTCAAAAAATCCTTTCAGGGCACATTATAAGTCTTTAATTTCAAAATTTTATGTAAATTGTTCTGCATCTTGACTAGTTTATGAAAACAAATTAGAAAAAAAACCTTTAGGAAAATGACTTTATTACTCTTCATCATGCGACTTGTCAAAGCCTTAACAACAAACAGGATATCTTATGATCACCTTAGCAGCACACTACGTCGGGTGCTATCATTAATCAATAGATAATCACTATTTGTTGTTTATTTTAATTTTATTAGTCACACAATAACCGATTTAGTCAAACAATCAAGTAACCGTAATGCTAAGGCATTTTAGAATATTATAATGTACATCTTTCACTCCCAATTAACAGAGATCACTGCAGTATCTAAGTTGGTAGAGTGCTAGCTTTAAGACGTCTTGGGTTTGTACCCCTGCCGGGTTCGACCAAGACTTGAAAATAAGCAGCGACTGTTCTTTCGCTAAGCACTAAACATTTAAATTTAAGTCACATGGTTCTCTGGAAGAGACCTTAAAATCGGAGGTCACGTGTCACGGTAGACGTGTCACATTTCAGAGACCTCGCTACACATTTCCCTGAGCGCTCTGCAAAATGATGATTTTTCTGTCACTTCACCTATAGCTGGATGTAAGTTAAATATTTTTTATTAGGACTTAAAACTCTACTCAGTCAATCAATAAAACAATTCTTATTCACAGAGAAATACGAAACTAAAAATGCATCAATATAAAATGTTTATTCGTACCTTCTAGATTTTTCACAATTTTGAAATTATTAGGGGCCATTTTTTACAAAATTTATATATATATATACTTTTTGAAAATATCTCGTAGATATCAGTAGCCAATCTACCTGGAATGGACACATGGCTTCTTTTTTCTGTTTAATTACATATGCTCGTCTAACCTGTTATACTAGTCGAAAATAGCTGCAATAATGCTGTTGTAGCTTTTAACCATCCATTAACTTATTCGATTGTAGGGGGCTTTTGGTGACTTTAATAGCCGTTATTACAATATTGTCGACATGTATAATGTCTTTACATCCAAAATTACCCTATATATTTGACATTCCATAATTTCATAGTCCTTTCATTCCCAATATTGATCACACACGTGGCGGGTGTAGCTAGCTTAAAAGGAGGTGCTTACCCTTCCGGATCGATCGGTCTCACTTCCCTGGTGAAAGCTCAGGTAGTAAACCTGATTTGCCAGCTTTAAAGTTGTTATTTTGTTTGGGGATTTTGGTTTGAAAATGAATTGGGGTATTTGTTTTGGTCATTGTCTCTAAGTCGTAATAACAAAGTACCACCTTGAATACTAAGTGGTATCCCAATCGTAAAGCATGAATCTTTATCTGTGAAAGGCAAATTTACTAATCGCGAAGTGTAGGTCAAGATTATGTAGGTCAATTGAAGCGACGTAATTTAGTAAGGTTACAAATGTGTTTGAAGATTACTTGTACTCAAGTATATATACGACTGAATATATATTCTTTCAATCAGAGCGCTGATTTGTAGTATGAACAATCATAAAAAAACAAAATTAAAAGGCACATCTATATTGCGATTTACACTAGTAATGGCATTAAAGTCGAGCATAAAGCTCTGGAAACAAACTTGACAACAAACAACAGGCTCTTTCAAGAAAGTAAGGTAATGTGATAACTGATTTCATCAAGGAAAAATTCGTTTTAAGTTCAATAAAAACAAATTCTGTATCACAATCCAGAAGCAAAGTAAAAACTTTGGAAATGACAAGTCAGGCTAGACACGTGAACTTCCACTAGAAAAGTGAGGCCGGGTGCTCAGGAAGGGTAAGCACCTCCTGTTTAGCTAGCTACACCCGCCACGTGTTTGATCAAAATTGTGTGAAAGAAACATAGAACTATGGGACGTCAAATATATCCTGGACACAGAGACACCAAATTAAAATAAACAATACTGTGATGACGGCCATAAAACTTTATGAGGCCATTAATAAGCCTGGGCTTGCAATATCTCTATGTAGCTTTTATATGTTATGAGGGTATTTCACAATGTTTTTACAATACAGTGGATACCATATTGCAATTGTACTTAAATCATTATAAAGTTCTGACTTGTCAAACGTTTAACAAAGAGCTATCGAACTTGTGCCATATCGGCACCTTATCTCAGCTATATCTCGACAGCTTTACATCAGCTGATTTCTATTTCAGCAAGACAGCTTTTCGACCACCGACTACCCATACTAGTCATATCTCAGTCAGTCGACAGCTAAGTGTCGACTCCTTTTTGTTAGTTCGCTTTTAAACTTTCGACAGGGCTGCACTGTATTATAATGTCATTATTTCACTAATTAGTCGTTCCTGGTTATTTTAATTACTGACAATAAATTACTTATATTTGAATATTTGATTGTTATACAAGATACTTGTGTACACTTCCTGGTCATCAATTAAGAATTCCTATTATCAAAACAATTTCCAATAATTACGACAAGACAGCAGACCAAAAGTCTACAACGTTATTTAGCTAAGAATATATACAGTTCAGCTAGTCTAGACGCCTTCCTTTCTTACTTGTAAATATCTATCTGTCTGGACAAATCACCTATTTTCTGACATTTCTTTGTATAAACTCGAAAGAGTTAATTGGATATCCAACATTCAGTCACACATTACATCCCTAATAATTATTGTTCTCTTTTCTACAGTAGAGTCTATGGCAGTATAAGCCTGAAGAATGTTCAACACTAAGCTAACGAATTACTGCTGAATACAGCTTATCTCAGTCCATTGCTACCTATATATTAACAAATTTTCGGCATGTGCGATAGATATATCTCAAGATAGTCACGTGGTACCCATACCTAGGCTAGTCGACAGTCCTACTTCAACTCCTTTTTGTTAGCTCTGTGTTAAACGTTTGACAAGCCTGTGCTGTAATTATTTCTGTTGTCAGCGACCATATGTGATTGTAGTGAGACAAACATACACAAACAACCCGTTCTGTGTCTTAATCATAAGTAAAGTAAAATAAATTACTGGCAAATTGAGTGAAACACGTATACTTTCTAACAGGAAGTGAGACTGGGTTCTCTGGAAGGGTAAGTGCGTCTTTGTAAGCTAGCTACACACTCCATGTGTGAAATCAAAATTGACAAAGGATGGAACATGATACTATGGAACGCCATAAATATCCAGGATAATTTCGGATACAGAGGCACCATACGTATCAACCATATTGTGACGACGGCCATAAAACTTGTATAACCTGTGTTTTGCCATTTCTTAACCTTTGCAGTTTTAACCGACTCAAAAATCTATAAAATGTTTAACCAAGTACACACAACACAGCACAAACCAATGACAAAACAGCCAAACAGAACAGGAAAAGAAAAAGAGTTGAGTTTAGTTGAGAACTGGCGTCCCAGTCAAGAATATTTCACTTATATCGAGACGTCGCCAGCTATAGGCGAAATTGCAGAAAGTTTGCCTCTGTGTTGCGCTGATGGCATTTTATACCCGGGTTCTTTATCGTGCCAAGCCCATCGTGACACGGGACCTCGATTATTTAAAGTTCCCATCCGAAAAAACCGTGACTTTCATTTCATGATACCGAGTGCAAGCACTCTACCAACTGACCTACCGCACACATATCGGGACTATTTATAGTGTTGTGTTGCAGCTTACTTTCTGGTTGAATGGTATGGGAACGTGGTAACTACGCCAGAGCGGATGTCTGGTGTCCTGTCTGGAGTGTGTAAAGCCCGGGAAACCAGGAGAGCGACGCCTGATGACATAGAAAAAAACAACTTTTGATAGTACACCGAACAAGGAAACAGACGAAGATAGATTCAGCATTCGTGGGTGACAATTTCTGGTTTATCCTTTTAGTAATTGGTACTTATTAATATAGCATTGGAGGGAACACAATGATATAAAAAATCCCCGACCTTGGACTGGCATTTGACAACTGTCTCATAATCAAAATTATCTTTAGTTTATATATTGTATACATAACACGTACGTTCACTGAACAGAGCGCATTTCTGTATGCGCTTATTATAAGCCAATAATCCTGTGGTTACAGAAAATGTTTGATAAAATGGTGAGATTTTGCAGTATGTAGAGAGGAGAAAAGGTTTGCAACAATTGCAACTTCTTATGAAGTCCAACGTTGGTATAGTTTTCCCTCCGTAAGTAGGAGGCCATGGGTTCCAACCCCGACCGTGTCTGACTCAAGACTTGAAAGTTAGTATTGACTGTTTTTTCGACAAGCACTCGGTACAACGAAATGAAAGTTGCGGTTCTTTCGGATGGGAACTTAAAACATAAACGAGGTCCCGTGTCACGGTAGGCTTGGCACGATAAAAAACCTGCTGTACGAGGGCCGTTCAAAAAGTCTTGTCCTTCATAATAAAAACACAAATTAAGATGTTTTATTTATGGTATTTTAATTTCATTCCTCCAAAATATTCACCTTTAACGGCTACACACTTTTTAAGACGTTGGATTCATTTTCTAAATACATTTGCATATTCTTTTTTGGATATACCATTCAGAAACTGATGAATAGCTGAACCTAGCGATGGACGAGATCTGTATCGACGACCAGAAAGGTGTTTCTTAAGTTTAGGAAAGAGATAAAAGTCACACGGTGAAAGATCAGGTGAATAGGGTGGATGAGGTAAAACAACAACACGTTCCTTGTCCAAAAATTCAGTAACCAACTTGAATTTTTGAGCAGGAGCATTGTCATGGAGTAACCGAATGCCACGAATTCCTGATTTTGGTCTCTTCTTTTCATAAATTTTTTTCACTTTTTTCAGGATTTTATTTTTATAAATATTTCCCGTGATACCCTAGCCTTTAGGGATCGGAATTTGGGCAACTACGCCGTTACTATTGAAAAATACAGCATAAAGAACTTTCTTTGTGCTCTGAGTGCGCCTTGCAATTTCAGGTCGTTTTCCTTTTCTGGTCAGCCATATTTTATTATTTATCTTTCTATGTGGCTCAAAGTAGTACACCCATGTTTCGTCACCTGTAACTATATCAGCCAGACGCCTGCTGTTACAACTGCCATATATTTTCAGCAGATTTTTAGCCATCTTGGCCCGTGTAAGCTTTTGCTCTTTTGACAACAAATGAGGAAACATCTAGCACAAATTTTTCTCATGTCAAGTTTTTTTTTTTGAGAATGAAATGTACGGCCCCCATCGATAAGCCAGCGACTTAAGCTATCTGTTTGACAGTCGACCTTCCATCAATATTGACTAGTTTTTGAATTTTTGAAATGTTTTCTTTGGTGCATGCTGTTTTCGGTCTTTCAGAACGGGCCTTATCAGAAATGTCGTTAACACCATTTTTAAAACGTATCCAGCGGGAAATGGACCTATATGACAGGTTTCGCTCACCATAAACATCTTGCATTTTAATGAATGTTTGTTTGGGCGATTTACCGCGTTTTGAACAGGCTTTCTTGAAGCTCCTCATTTCAATAATGTTTTACCTGTCATATCCGTCATTTTTCCAAGCAGTGTAACGAGTGTTATGATGAAAGCATCTCAAGAAAAAACTAATTCTTTAGCATATACAATCTAAAAATGTTTCACGTGTTTGGAAATGAACTCAGTCATCCGTGACAATTGACAATATAATAAATCACGGTGTTTTATCTACGGTTTATAGGAAGGGACAAGACTTTTTGAACGACCCTCGTATAATGTCAGTGAAACGCACCCGCAAACTTTCTGCGTCTCCGCATATAGCTGGCGACGTGTCGATTTAAGGAAAATATTCTTAATTTGGACGTTAAACACCATTACTAATTCTACTGCTTCTTGTCAATGTCTTATTTAATAAAAATTTAAATGTATCATAAGACAGACCTGTTTCAGATTTTAGATTACTGTGTTCTTGGTTGTACTCACTAAAGATTTTTGGTAAAAAAGGCACTTTTCCTGTTTTCAGAGTTTTATATTAATATTAATAGACCAGAAATATTGTGTATAAACAGCTTTTGCACGCAACAATAACTCAAGCTGAATAAAAAGCCCGGGGAACCAGCTTTGAGATATATGACCTGAAATGAGGAAGTTATTGAATATATTGCTTACAAAATATATGTATCCAAGAGATTTTGTGAATTTATTATTGCATTAAAAGTAATAAAATTCAATAGTAAATTTTATCAGAACCATTTTACGGATATTTTGAGATTCAATTTCCGAGTATTTTGTGAATTTGACCTACATTTGAAATTAATTTGTATGGTTACGAGGGCGAGGGAATAGGTGAGCGACCTAACTTATTTCCGATTTTCCTTTTGTGACTTGTTTCAATACATGTTTTATATCTGTATGCAAAATTGCATTCGTATCCAGTCATTATTTAATAAAATATCGTCAAACATGGCGAGTGATGGGCATTTAAACGCAGTAGACGGTCATTATATTTTCAAAGCCAGGTCTGGACAGATAAGGACAGTTAAGGAGTAGGTCAATAGAAAGGACTCTTGAGTTTTTTTTCAGTTCTGGGCTGAAGATATTAACTTAAACAAATTGGTCTAAGTGCATCACACTACAGAAGAAGCGGATCTCAGTCGGAAATAAGTTAGACTGTTTACTTATTGATTCGTCCTCGTTTATACTAGTATATAAAAGTAGTTCGTATATCGTATATTCTGATTTAGGATACTTACTCTTGTCTTTTATTTCTTAATAGTTACAATTGCAACTGCTTTGTTCTATGAAAATATTGTAGCAATTTCGCCGTTTATTTGCCAATAACGCCAGTACAGAACGTGCAGAATCGTGACGTCATGACAAGAAGTAGCGTACGAATACGTTTTCGTTGTTAAACCAATTTTTGTTCAAAGGATCAAATTATATTTAACCAAACTTAGCTAAGTAAATAATTTGCATGAGCGAGTATACCTTAGTTCTAAAAGATTTTCAGCTTTTGACTGGCAGTAAAATATGCCTCTATATTAATCAAAAACAAACATACTAATCAATGTCTGAATCACAATCCAGAAGCAAAGTAAAAACATACTAATCCATGTCCGAATCTCAATCCAGATGCAAAGTAAAAAACTTTGGAACTGACAAGCTAGGTTAGACACGTGAACTTCCACCAGGGAAGTGAGGCCGGGTGCTCCGGAAGGGTAAGCACCTCCTGTTTAGCTAGCTACACCCGCCACGTGTGTAATCAAAATTGTTGTGTGAAAAGAACATGGAACTATGAGACGTCAAATATATCCAGGGCAATCCTAGACACAGAGACATCAAACTTATTAACAATACTACAAAGTAGTTTTAAAATCCACCAGCAGAGATACCGGTTCAGTGGTTTGAATTACATATTATACATCTGTTAATTTTAAAATGAGAAAAATAGAAGGATTTAAAATATATTTAACCAAATCCACCTAAGGTAATAAATACATATTATATACACAGTGTGTATGTACATCCCTCAGTATCAGGTAGAGTCTTTTTTCGTAGCTTGCGCGACGAGTAGTGATACAGCTACGAAAAAAGACCAGACCTGATACGAAGGGTTGTACATACACACTGTGTATATAATATTTTTATCTAACATTTCAAATAAGGTTATTTGGTTATTTAAAATATTTAAAAAAACAATACTTTATGTAAAAAAATTACATTTTACCACAGAAAACCACTAAACTCTGTTATGACATTTGTTCTACATTCTCCTTAATGACGTCACAACGAGAAAGTGCACGTGCGCTTAACCGCCAATGTTGTATCATCACACTGGTGATACAAGATTCTGTATCATGCGTGTTCGATAAAACTTGTATCGTCAAATCAGATAGAAAAACTAGTCTAATGTTAGATAAATAAAAAAATCATAATACTGTAAACCAACTTTTATTCGCGTGCGATTAACTTTCGCTTGTTTCGTGAGGTCAAAAGAATCGCGAAAGTTAATCGTCGCGAATTTCTTTCCGAAAATAGTTTCATTTATTAACAATATTCGGCTAAAGTTCATATCGCGAATGTTAATAGTTGCGAAATTGTTTTTGTACGAGAATCGTGAAAGTTATATTTAGTTAGATTTATGAACTAACTTTTCTTCTGATATATTCTTAAGATATCCTAGGAGGGTTAACGTTCGATGTTTTTATTCCTTATACAATATAGACTGGTCGAATGTTTTACACTAAGCTAACGAACTAAACCATATTCATTATTACTAAAACCACGTTCTCCAGTGATTGTGGCTACATTTTACAAAACAAAAATATTTTTAATTCAGTTGCATTGTCACAAAATAATATTTCTAGTCATGAATAATTAGTGACAATACTTAGGAGTAATGCTAAGTTACATTTATTTATCAATTATGTGCATATCAAAATATATTAGGGTAATTAATCTTTTCACAATTCCCTTATTACAGTTTTGCATGAAGTCATTCAACAAAATAATTTAATTTTCTTACATTTCATATATATATATATATTGCATTAAAAATTGTCATTAAGTTTATGTATAAATCCATATAAATATAAAGGCAGATAATACTTGGAAGTTTTTGAAAATTTCTGTGGTACCTATGTTTCCGGAACACGGGGTCTCACTTCCCTAGTTGCAGATCAACGTGTTTTATTTCTGATTTACCAGTTGTTACTTTGCTTTGGGTTGTGATTTGGACATGAATTGGTATGTTTATCTCTCTCTCTCTCTCTCTCTCTCTCTCTCTCCTCTCTCTGTGTGTGTGTGTGTGTGTGTGTGCTTGCTCATATAGAATGTAATTGATATGATTGTGTTCGATTCGCGTATTAGATAAAGTTGCTTTCATTTTGTTTTTTATTTACATATTCTGATTAAAAATTTCATATTCTAGTTTGTTCCCAATAGTTTATTGTATATTCTGTTGACGATATTTAGGTATTCAGTTCAGACATTTTATTGAATGTTCTCATGACGATATTAAGACATTTAGCCCAGATATTTTTTATTATATAAGGTTAATTCGCGTGTTCTCTGTAGACCTATAACTTGATTTTCCGGATTTATTACGTATGAGATGGGATGAATCTGCACTTAATCCATTTAAATATCACCTTATTTCTTTTTTTCACAGTCTATTATATAAATATAACTCCCCTGATGATCGTTTCTGATAATTGTCTCCTGTTTTATTTCATAGAAGTAATTGATATGAACTGAGTTTAATTCCGTGCTAAAAGGTAGGTGTTTCCAACTACTGCTGATGTCCATGTTATTATTACTAAATCTGGTTTAATTTTGCAGCACTAGACGGCTGTTTTGGAATAAATTCCTCATTAGTAGTACTCCTACCCAATTTAGAACACGCGTATTTAGGTATACAGTCGTATAGTAAACCTATTCAACGCGCGTAAATTATTTTGTATCGGGGTTTCGTTCCTTTTGGCGACCACAGGTCCTGGTGGCTTTTGCGAGTAACAAAAAAATGAAAATGTTTTACAAAAAGCTAGGAAAGGGATCTTGAGAATCCAATTCTAGTAATTTTATTGATAAATCAACACACCCACATCATTTTCCTGACAATTTGTCGCCAACTTTGTAATACACTGTGCCCTATCGACTCGTTATAAATAAAACGTTTGATCAATTTACATATTATGCCAGTTTTAATTTTACAGTACTGGACGGCTATTTCGGAATACAATTCCTCATCAGGAGTGCTCGCACAAAATTTTGGAAATCTTAATATTTTAGGAAATATAGACTGACCAAAATGTATTTTTAAAAAATCCACCCAAGTCCATACTTTGAACGAATAAGCATAGATTAATTTTTTCAGTAAATTAATGATTTATATATCTCGATATCTCTGCTGGTGAATGTTTCTCGGAGGACATCATCAACTCAGTCATCAATACTTTTGTACCGCCAGAAAGATTCTATTGTTAAAATTTGCTACTAGCAGGGGTCGAGATTAACATGGACCAGTAGCCCATGCCCCCAAATATTGTCTGGGTCCCCAATTTTTTTTAAGATTTTTGTAATGTATTACTATTGCAACTTCTCTTGTAAAGTGAGCTGGCCCCTAACACAAAATTGTTAAGTTTCATCCCTGTTAAATCTAAAAATACTCAAGAATTAAAGTATTCTCCCAAATGCAAATTGTTTCCATAGCCTAATTGTGTTAAATATAGATCGACCCTTTGGATTTTTTTCAACCCCTAAACTTTTTTGTTCAAGCACTACTGATCAGGAATTAACTTCAGACGACCGTCTATAGTGCTGTAAGGTTTACACTGGTATAATATGTAATATGAACAATGTTTGTTTTACAATGCCATGTATTAACCCACCCCCCCCCCGGGTTAACAATATCATTGGGAATACCAAATCCACCAACAAAGAAAAGTAATTGTATTAACCGAGTTAAATTCTGACCTGCGTTTAAAAGGTACAAGGCGTTTATAAATAGTACCAATATCTTCTTCTTACAGCTTAATCATCTTTACCCCTGGAGGGGCATAGGGCCTCGACAATAGCTCTCCATCTGTCCAAGCCATGTGCAGCTTGTTTGGCCTCTCTCCATGACATTCGGATAAACCTCTATTTACCAATTTACAAATATCAGTGTAAAATTAATGTCCTCGGGTATCATTCCTCTAAATTCGCTTGATTTTGCTGATTTTGGTTTTTGTAATGACGTATTCTTTGGTTATAACTCAAGTAACTCAAGATTTGATTTGCATCCAGGGCAGTCAAATGCGTGGTTCTCAACGACGTTTGATTAATGCATAATAAACCAGAAACCTATGAACCATTGCTTACTTAGTATAATCACGCTTTTAACTTCAACCATTGACTGTAAATGTTGAACAAATTAATTCCGTAAACAAAAAGTAGATGTCTGGTAGACTTGAAATCGGTACTTATGGCATTGGAACGCATACGGAACTCGCAAACAAACTTTAAAATGGCTGTGTTTGGTAGTTGCTGAGGAAACTGTTGCGGAAACTTTTGTTTAGGACGGACAGAGGTAAATCAGTAAACCCCCTCTTCTTCGAAACGGGTGTATACATGTATAGTAAACATACTATCATCAGATTGGTTTTCAGTTGGCCGATGGAATTTTTAATTACGAACGGATTTTGACGAAACTTTGGAGGATATCTTTTGTAGCAATTCCATCGTTTAATTCAATATATGACAAAATCCTTAAGTTCGTATTAGCAAAATGTAATTTGATTGGTTGATTGTTCCTGAAAATAACTGTTTCAAAAATTTTCGGATTTTGACAAAAATTCCTTAGAATGTTAAAGATTTTAATATCTTATGACATTTATTGGATTCTGACGACACTTGGTTGGTATGTTTAGTATTCAAACATCTAAGCTAAGTTCGACATGTTAAAAATATGCGAAATTAATTAGAATATTGCAACATGATTGGTTGATGATTTGCGGATGAACGTTCTTTTTTATGAAATTAAGTGGGTTTTAACATGCTTTGTTTAAGTTTTTGGATGACAAAACTTGAACAATGATTACTTCTACTGCCTGATTGTTCAATGATAGTGTTTGTAGTGCAGCCATTGAATGATGATATCATCTAAGTACCTGAATCGAGTTTAATTTAATGACGATGTATTACATACGTGACGAGTATTGCTAGCTAATCAGCCGGTACTTGCACATCCCGAGCACCCGGTCTCGCTTCTCTGGTAGACCATGTAGACGTTCTCGTTTCCAACTTATTTTACTACGTGTTTTTTTTTTGTCATTGTGATTGGAACAGGTCTATGATACTGCAATTATGCCCATGGATAAATCATGTAACGTGACCTCTACGAGGCAGATAACATATCCATGTCGGATGACTTCTTGTAATTACCGTTTACTTATTTCTGTTATTATTGTATTTTATGTTTATTGTGACATTGGCTAATACTGTTGTTTATTTGCCTTACAGCAGAGGTAACAAAAACACAATTACATGTATTTAATTAAGTATGTTTATGGGACGTGCATATAATTCATTTTATCATAAGAGCCGAATAAATGATAATAATCCTGTTTATTTGTCACGTCTTTGTACAATATCCTCTTATATGCAAAACAATGAAATTCAGAAAAAACTATCAGGTATAATATGATCAAGGCAATCAGACAGACGATCGTTTAACACAAACTGGGAAATCTATAAATCGGTGATATTTTACACAAACAAGAGACCAGAATAAATGATCAGATTTTACAGACACAAGGGTTCAAAATAAATGGTCAGATTTTACAGAAACACGGGGTCAAAATAAATGGTCAGATTTTACAGAAACACAGGGATCAGAATTAATGGTTAGATTTTACATGAAAAAGTTAAGAATAAATGATCAGATTTTACAGAAACAAGGGGATCACAAAATTATGGTCAGATTTTACACAAACACAGGGATCAGAATAAATGGTCAGATTTTACACAAACACGGCGATCTGACATAGGATCAAATTTTACACAAACTTAGAAATCAATTTTTAGGTGATATTTTACACAAACAAGGGGATCTGAATAAAAAGTCAAATTTTACATGAACAAGAGGATCAAAATAAATGATCAGATTTTACTCAAACAAGAAGATCAGAATAAACGGAATGGTCAGATTTTACACAAACACGGCGATCTGAAATACTATCAAATTTCACACAAACTGAGAAATCAATATAAAGGTGATATTTTACACAAACAAGGGGATCTGAATAAAAAGTCAAATTTTACATGAACAAGAGGATCAAAATAAAAGATCAGATTTTACTCAAACAAGAAGATCAGAATAAACGGTATCGTCAGATTTTACACAAACACGGCGATCTGACATACTATCAAATTTAACACAAACTGAGAAATCAATATAAAGGTGATATTTTACACAAACAAGGGGATCTGAATAAAAAGTCAAATTTTACATGAACAAGAGGATCAAATAAATGATCAGATTTTATTCAAACAAGAAGAACAGAATAAACGGTATGGTAAGATTTTATTCAAACAAGGGAATAAGAAGACTTGTCAGGTTTGATATGAACAAGATGATCAGAAAAGCGGTCAAATTTTACATGAAAAGGACGACGACCAGAAAATAACATTAGATTTTTAAAATATTCCTTATTGTACCCTTTTATTGAATTAAAGTTATGAATGTCAAGCATCGTGTCCTGAAACTCGTAAAACGTCGTTATTTAAAATAATTTACACTTAAATGGTCTCACTAATTTTGTTAACGTCTCCCCGGTGTCTTCACTAATGCAAAGTGATGGCAGTTAAAACCATAAATCGACTTAGGTATGTGTTTTATAAAGATCCCTATTGACTGGAAAATCAAAATCAATTTTGCTTGCTTTAGAAAAAGACGATATTTCATCCCTTGGACGACTTCACAGTCGAATATAGATACTGAATATATGCGTTTATTTGGTTTAAGAGGAACCAAAGGTGAAGCAATCTGTTTGATATATGCAGACGATGTTCATGTTTTCGCAGATTGAATTTTCAATCCCGGTGCACTATTTCCTGTGCGGAAATTAGATGTTATTTTTCTAAAGAATACTTAATGCATATTAAGTGGATTTTGTTTTGTTTTCACAATAAGCTGGTGCTATATGTTTTTTTATTGATGACTTTTTTCACCCCTGTTATGCAAGTTCTGTGTCTTTATATAACGACTTTTTAAGACATAACTCTGCATCATGCGATTATTCGTGATGAGATGTCGTTCCATGCATGAACCATATATCGACTCAAACATGAAATGCAGAATAGCATAGACGGAAAACGTATCAGGCAGAATTATTTTGACTTAATACACTATTCTGATTCGTAAAGATATAAATATTTAATGGTTAATTGTTTTGAGCCAAGATAGGGAAGGAAATCTCAAATGAATAAACACATTAAACAGAGAATCGAACATAAATTTGTAAACACTTTAAAATGCATCCAATTTAGATGATCATGTCATCAAAATATTTTATATTTCAGCTGGCCATGAAAACAATAACAATAAAATCCGCTACGCATATCAAATTAAGATGATTATGCTAACATATTTTACTTAAAAGCGTATTTGCATATGGATCTACTACGAGAAAAGCAAACACAAAATACATGATGAAACAAGCAAATTCATTCAATTAGAACCTCATATCAGTTGGTATTTTTATGATTTGCACTTATGTTCAATAACATGCACATCTGCTAGTACTGTTGTTAATTCAAAAGTTAGGTCATGGCCTTGATCTTTAACCCAAAACCAAATCTGAAGGCTATTTCAAAAAAAAAATAAGAGCACATTGTGTCATTGTCTGGTCATATGGTCAATTTATTACAATTTGAATACATTTTACTTTTTCAAAATGTAACGCTAAATTGCGTAACTTTTTTCCCACTTCACAACATGAATAAATTATATCAGCCTAAGACTATAGAGAAGTAAAATATTAAATAAGAATTTGTTTGCAGTCATGCGTGTCAGAAAATGTGATTGTTTTAGGATTTTTAAAGGACCATAGCTTTAACGTTTTGGAGAATTGCTCCGGACAAGAAGTGTCTGAATAGACGGAAGGACGGATGGAACTTTGAGTTTATACCCCTTCTTTTTTCGAAAAGCTGGTAAAAATAAAAATGAATAAATCCGTAAATGTAAAACACTAGCGAGATTAGATGAGGCTTGTCATCACTTAAAAAAGTAACCACTTTACAAACAGGTAATCATTACAGCTATATTCCTACTAATGATTCTAACTACAATAAATTACGTACATCTGGAGGATTTTCTGAATATTGCAAAAACGACACAAAAATGCCACATTGTTGACCCAATAGATTTGGTTTGTTGCGCCTTTGAAAAAATGGACAAATATGGTATCAAAAGTTTGGTTCAAACACTCCTTGTGTTGAGTGTGGTTCCAGAGTGATCGTCTGGTGCTGGTTTAATATGTAATTTTAACTTTTCTCCGCTGACAGCGAGCAAAATGACCCGTCATGATGAATTTCGATCGCGAGAAACCAAGAATGTATCTTTGTATTCGAGATTTTATGATATAAGAAATGTTGTAAACAACATAAACCAAATATGTTTGTCATCTGAAAAAAGGAAATCAGAAAAAAATATCTTTCTTTGAGTAGGACAGAGGACATACGTAATGATGTATCTTAAACATATTATTCACTTGTCATTCTTTTATAAACACGGTAAGCCAAGATACAAATATCTAGTGCTGAACAGGGATTCTGGTTATTTTGTCAAGCATCATACAGATTCTAAACAAAAATATACTTGTGTTTTAATACAATATTAAAAATATAATTTTCAAGCAAACAATCGGTATACCAATATGAACAAACAGTGCGCCATTGTTTGCTGATTTGTTTCTTATTTTATGAAGTACAATTTATGCAGAACCTTGTTAAATCTAGATCTGGAGAGAACATGGTAGCCAAATCTTTCTAATCCACATACCGATATAAAGATGACGTTCTGTCTTCACAATCCTAAATTTGAAGACTATGTGAACGCCATCTATCCTAGTGAGCTTGAAATAAACGATACGACCGAATCATCAAGCTCAAATTTGGACGTATACCTAAATTATGGCGCCCACGAAAGGCTATAGTTTATGACTTTATTAAAAAAAAATGATGACTTTAATTTTTCTATTGACAACTTTCCTTTTCTATGCAGTAACATACATGCCTCTCCTGCTTATGCTGTATTTGCTTTCCAATTAATACGCTTTGCAAGAGCTTGTTCTCACTATGGGGATACTTGCATTTAAAAAAAACAATTACTCTATTTATTAAGGATGCCTAATATCACTATATAGCATCGCATACGTAGTTTATGTCTTATTAATCTCAAAACATTTCAAATGCAATAACAAATCTGCCTGGAAGATAATGTTGAAAAACAATTAAACACTAAGCAAGTATAAAATTCTGATACTGGAGATAGCACCAAAATAAAAATCATGATGCAGTTGTGTCAACAAGATAAAAAAAATATCAAATTTATTAACACCTTCGGAATAAGTGTTCTCAAAAAATAATATCTGCTCAATAAAAACTGACTAAACAAGACCTCCAATAAAGACTCAGCCGTTTGTGCTAACTACGTTTAAGAGTTCATAAAAATCATGTGGAAACCTTAATTAGCTCAGAAGAAGTGTATCAGGCAATAAATTAAGCTACACTGCTTACAGATATAATTTCAAAAGGCTTGGTTAAATATAGAATATAATTTGGTTTCATTTAGTAAGAAGGATCAGAGAAGAAGATTTAGGACGGATAGGTTTGCGTATTTTACTCAGCTTATAATGAGTCAATTAACACAGTTACGTAAACCCATGTTCAATAAACATCCAAAAACAATTAATCTGTTTTTCTAATCATTGTAACGATGACCAATATGGAAGCTAAGGTGATAGAGTGCTGCTAGCTTCGTATGTGGGGGTCGAGGGTTGGCATCCAAGCCAGGTCTATTTTGCAATATAAGAACTAGCAAAACCCCTTTAAATATACATTGTATTTAGCGATATCTCTTGATATAAGATTTAAATTTGTCCGTCCATAGATAAACACGAAACTAATATTTAACTGGCTTGTTTCTAGATCCAGACGGAATGAAAAAAGTCACATTAATTTTATTTGAAAATGGCGACTTTTGAGAATCTTTTGCACGCACGCATTTAAACACGTACGCTTCCCCAAGTTAAATAGTCGATTTAGCTAGTAATATCATATCAGTATTTATAAACAACATTTTGGTTGCTGGAGTGGTGGTCCTACCAATGGAATTGATCTCTAGCGTTATTATACAAAATATCTAATTTTCAGGGGATCTGATCTGTGGGATCACCGTGTCTCGTACAATTACTTATAGATATTGCAAGTCTAGGCTCATCAAAGGCCTTAAATGGTTTATCACAATATTGTTGATAGATATATCAATAGATATATAGATATATATAGATTGGATATGGTTGACAATGCATATTTCCATGCTCTTGTCATTCTCAGATGTGATTTCACACGTGGTCGGTAGCTAGTTAAACAGAATGTCCTTTTTCTCCCAGAGCTTCCCTGGTGGATATTTAAGTTTTTAACTTTTGTAATAAGGTTTTGTGCCCGTCCTGAGTCGAGATTTGTTAATATTGTTCTCTAAAATATCATAGAGCTTTTCAAAGGTCGATTCTATTCTCCAGATATCCCCCCCCCCCACAATTTCGAAATTGACTAAACTGATATAGCATGGAAGTACAACACCAGCGAAAACCATCAATGTCACAAAACAAAACTTTAGGTTTATTATACTATAACGTAATCAACCAACTATACTGTGACCCATGAAGGAATGTTCGTTTCTTTTATATTATCAGATGTAGATGTAGATAGGTTTCACGACTCACTAATTACTTCCCGGTTACTTAGTACTTTCACGAATCACTTTCTCAATTGCTCGGCGACTCTTTGTAGAATAATAAGCATGTTGCTAATCGCATTGGATGCTATCCAAACATTTCAATTCATACTAAAAGCATGCACAGATGAAAAATGTACATTCCGATAATTAGATAAATGATACCAGGACAGTCATTAATAGAATCTGATTAATTAAAAATTACTTCAATACAACTCGTTTATCTTCTTTTATCAAAGTTTGGAGAGAAACTCGATAACGACATTCTCTTGCATGCAATTGGAAGTTATTTTCTTGAAGATTTAATAATTTATAACATCTTCTTAGAACTTTTCTCCAGAGACAAGCAATCAGTCACATGTTTGTTTTTTTTTAAATAAGAAAGCTATTTATTATTATAAAATATTTTGAGGACAAAAACAGGAATTAATTCTTTTCACTACGGAACCTATTTATTTTGATTGTATTAAAATCTGTGAGGGAAAAACAAGATTAAATCTTTTTCATTTTTGCAATTCTCACTAAATTCCAAGAGAGACAAAAATGATTCGTCTTTTATACTATTGAATTTATTTATTAGCATCCTAATAAAATCCTCGACGGCATAACATATCAAAAATCAAATAACCCAACAACTTACGACAACATATCGGGATAAACGTGACAAACTACGACAACATGTCAGGATAAACTTATAAACTAATGTTATCTGGCCAATCAAAAAGGAAAAACTTTAAAGGATTTACGAAAAATAGACGAGGAATCCATGCTAATAAATAAAATTTTCTAATAAAACGACAACATATTTTTTCTCGAATATAAACGGCCGTCTAGAGCTGCATAATTACAACTGTTGATCAGGTTTTGTGATGAATACATCTACTAAACATCACCGCTGTATATTATTTGATATTACTCAGAGAAAATTAAATAAAAATATGTTCATTTGTTATTGGATTGCTTAACTTAAGGCTAGAGGCCTCAAGCCGGTTGCTATGAATGAACTTATGTGCATTTAAGATATTACCGAGACTGGTTAGACAGATATCTCACATTATGCGCAATTGTCACAGATCCTCCAATCAACCTGAAAAAAATTTGTTATTCTTCACCAACTAGAGTCTACTTTTAACTGGATATCGTTAGGAACATCCATGATTACCATAAGCATATTCTGTAGAAATGAAACTGCGGTCGATTAGGTATTTTACGTGTCGAATATGGCGAAGCTTACATTGGAAAAGAAGAGCACTAGTGACGCATTATGTCGAATGTGCAATATGATCCTTCATACCCTGGCTTTTCATAATGTTAAAAGATATGCGGATAGCCAGGCTCAGGAAAGTAAAAAAGACCGAATTTAATTTAAGTGTATTGGATTTTCTATGAGATATCGAGCATATTTCACTGCCAGTAAAGCATTGAAATTGATAATTAAAAAAATCTAACACGCTAAGCTCTGAGGAACCTTAATCATGGTTCTCGGATTTTAAAATCTTTTATTTCATTATCTATACTATGTTTTGTGCCTGTACGGTCATAGTAATTGGCATCAGTAAATGTTAATTCAAAATCATTGAACTTTATACTTAATCTGTCAAAGTTAGTGAAAATTGTGACTGTGTATTACTAACAACACAATATGGTTGTCGTGTTAGAGAACGTTTCGTCAACTGATGTTTCTGGTACATTGTACTATATTCAATATCTGTCAACATTTGCAAGCTTGGAGGAGCTATTTCAATATATATTATTAAATGCTCTGGTAAATAAACCAAAGGCATTGGCTAGATAAATATGTTCATAACGGAATGTGAAGGTAGATTGATTCCTTTCAGGATCGACCAAAAAGTAACATACCAGCCAAAACTACAACCAAGGAAAGCAAAAACTAAAACATTGAAAACTGGCAAAGGATGTCTTCGGAAAATATAAGGAAATGACCCATAGGAAAATTTCATGCATGTCAAAATTTACATTAATAAAATATTGGTTAAAAGTACTTCCTATCTATAGAATAAAGTATGTTCTAAAGTGTCATGTCAAAAAAGATATCTCTGGTAACGGATAAGTATTTCTATATGTGCATGAAAACGGTGATTCAAAGCGAAAATGGTTATTTCCATACATTTGACTGCATATATATTGAAATTTCATACTGATGGCAGGCCTGCCCGTGGACAAAACCGACATTAAAATGTAGGTATTTAATTTAGTTTTCACTAACCTAAAGATTATCCACGGGCATGCCTGCCATCATGGTGAAAAATTGAAAAACGCTTAAAAATTAAACTATTATCCTTGTCCGTCACTCATATATTATAGCGTATACAAAGCGTTCGTAAGCTTCGGTAGCTCAGTGGTAAAGTATGTGGACTGCTAAGATATTACGAAACGCTATTATTTTAATGTGTGGGTTCGAATCCCATACATCGCACGTTTTTTTTTTTTTTTTTTTTTAATATTTCCTAATCAAAACACATTATCTACTAAATTTTATTTAACTAAATTGTAAGTGAATAAATTATAATACCTTTTTTCGTCAAAAGTTAATGTTTAACCAAGTTGTATAAGCATCGATATTATTATATACTACTACATGTATATAACAAGACAAAACAAAGTGAAAGTCTCGTATATAACATGCCGTCTCAACAACGTGCTTGTTGTCGTATACTGTTATATGTAACAAGAGTGTCACGGCTGTAGGTTTGTTTGTAATCTGGAACAACGAGTTGAAAATGCCGCTGGGGCATCGGTAAATCACAAAAATAATTTAATTTCGATTTAAAGTGTATTTATTCATTGTACAGCCATTTTTACTACGGATTTAAACTGTAAATGTTATCGCCGATTAAGTGACAGAAAACACTATTTTATATAACAGTGGCCTTACACAGGTAAAATCTTAAAGCCATACCATGAATATTCCTGTGGGTCAATCGCTCGCAAAAACCGAAGACATCCTTTAGTTAAACATGAGAACTTTTACCATCTACTTTAGCTGGCTACACGTATCACGTGTATAATCAAAATTGTCGATGAAGGAACAATGGGACAACGACACGTCAAATATAACTAAATGTTGGATGATTCAAACCAATCATGTGTATCGATAATATAGTCCATACAAATTTTTGAAGGCCGTGATAAGCCTAGGTTTGCAATATCCTTGGGTCAACATTGTATTTGTAAGCAGCTTTTGTCGTTGTAAATAGTTCCCGTAGCCTGCTTTATAATAACGAATACACCATAAGCAGACAACCTAGTTATATTGCTAAATAGAAAAAGGAAAATGATAATAGGAAAAATTGAAGTCATTGCGATTGTCATATAGCTTCAAATGTAGCCAATCACGTCTGTCATAATTGAGGTATAAGTAATATACGAATCAGTAGTATCTTTTATTTCAAGCTCAATAGATAGATGACAACTAGATATTTGCCTAATTTAGGGTTTTTGATCGCCATCTAAATATCTGCATTTTTTTTTTTTTTTTTTTTTTTTTTTTTTTTGTATTCAAACAAATATGTTTGACATTCTTTTAGCTACAAAACCTCCATTTTAAAATTAATTTAATTTTTAATTCTATTTTGTTGCTTATAATTATACCAGTTTTAATGTTACAACACTAGACGGCCGTTTCGGAATACAGTTACTTATCAGTAGTGGTTGGACAAAAATTATGATATGTATTAGATATTTACTCTTCGTCGCTAAGGAACTTTTAACTTATCGTTGATTTCTCTATAGTGAGTTATGGCATGGATAATCGGCCAAATGGAATCGAGTCAACAAATAAATGGTTTAGTTTCATACCGGATTAATTGCTGTCAAATACATCATCCAGATGAATGGTTTAGTCTCTTATTGATAAATATGATATAGCCAATGTTATCATTTACATACAAGGAGATATGGCTCTATAAGATTATTTGCATTGTAAATAGATCTATAATTCAAGTCTTTGCTTAAGAGTACTCTTTCAAGCAGAAAGCCTACTTTTCTGTATCTATGACATCGCAATTTGACATTTTGGAAACCTCTGTATATCGCTAAATCATGTAAATCGGACTAGCGACACAGACAAGGAATAGGTTCGAAAGATTGGTACATACCCTATATATCAGTCTTAGTGACCTATTTGAACGGTTTTTCTTTATATATATTTTTTTTCGTTTTCCTAACATTAATATTTCTGCTTAGCTAACTGTAAACATCACAGATATTAAGTTTTTCATCACTTAATGGGATTTACCAGCACGTCATGTCGCTAATAACCTTAAATATTTGTGCTAAATGTTATGAATGTTTATTTGAACAGCTTTTTATGTCTATAGAAATTGAGGTTCAACACAAACAAAATGAAGTTTGACTAGAATTACTGGTAAAACCTCTTTCTATATTGTTTTAAGCAATCAAACATTTTTCATCTTTTTATTTTACTCATCTTATCACGCCAATGGGTGGCATCTATATTATCTCAACATAAGTTCTGTACATTGTAGTTCTTTACAGTCTGCGTTTCCTTGTGTCTAAACTGTAGTGTGTGTATTTATTGTCAGAAATATACTAAAATTGTCTAAATTTCCTGCAAGTTAACATTTAAAATTCCTCAAAAAACTAAGGTGTACTCCCTTATGCAAAGTATTTCCCTAGCTTAATTTGGTAAAATTTTGGTCCTTTGGGTAGCTTTTCAATATCTTCACAATAATTATGGTTTCAAAATTTTGGTCCAAGCACTACTGATGAGGAATTGTATTCCGAAACGGTGGTCTAGTGCTGTAAAATTAAAACTGGTATAATATGTTATTTAAACCCCTAAGCCGATATCTCTGCTGGTGGCTAGTGCCCCGAGGATATCAAAACTCAGTACGCAATAATTTCGTATTATTGTCAAAAATATACTATAATTGTCTAAATTTCCTGCAAGTTAACATTTGAAATTCCTCAAAAACTAAGGTATACTCCCTCATGCAAAGTATTTCCTTAGCTTAATTTGGTAAAATTTTGGTCCTTTGGGTAGCTTTTCAATATCTTCACAATAATTATGGTTTCAAAATTTTGGTTCAAGCACTACTGATGAGGAATTGTATTCCGAAACGGTGGTCTAGTGCTGTAAAATTAAAACTGGTATAATATGTTATTTAAACCCCTAAGCCGATATCTCTGTTGGTGGCTAGTGCCCCGAGGATATCAAAACTCAGTAGGCAATAATTTCGTATTATTGTCAAAAATATACTATAATTGTCTAAATTTCCTGCAAGTTAAAATTTGAAATTTCTCAAAAACTAAGGTATACTCCCTCATGCAAAGTATTTCCTTAGCTTAATTTGGCAAAATATATTTTGGTCCTTTGGGTAGCTTTTCAGCAGCATCTTCAAAATAATTTTGGTTTCAAAATTTTGGTCCAAGCACTACTGATGAGGAATTGTATTCCGAAACGGCCGTCTAGTGCTGTAAAATTAAAACTGGTATGATATGTAACTTGTAAAAATGTTGGATAGTTGACAGAATACTAATATACTTGTACAATTGAATTAAATCCATGGTTCGTTCACAGATCAATCATCTAAATTCTTATTATTTGCTTTTGATGTTCTTGTTCCTCGTTTCATTGTCTATCAAAATATTGGGGTTTTGCTTACCTATAAGATATAAGACTCATATCATACACTTGTCATTGAAATTGTTTATATCTTGTGAAGTACCGTGGTTGTACAAAAGTTAATGTTTTTAAAATTAAAACTGTTTGCCCATTTGTTTTAACAAGTATATAAGATCAATTTAAATCTTAAAATACATGTTCATTTTAAATATTACCACGCAAACTATATAGCATTTGAGAAGACTATTTTATTTTCATTTAAATATGGATGGATTTTCAAGATAAATTTTATATTTGTTTGATTAAGATAAATGTAATGCTTTGGCTGAAACCATTCTCATGGGCCATGAAAATCAATTTTATGATTTTTGTTCATTCAATGTTCTCATTAAGTTGATATATAAAATGTTCAAAATATCTTATAATCAAGAACCACGGGGAAAAAGACACTGTGTAAAAACATTTAAACGTCTATTGTCTTCATGCACGATATATACCAACCAAAAACCAACATACCAATCCACGTTCAAAATCCTAAATCAAAAAAAAAAGTTTGAAGCTGGCAAATTATGTTAAACGTTAACTCCCACCAGGGAAGTGAGGCCGGGTGCTCCAGAAGGGTAAGCATCTCCTGTTCCGCTAGCTACACACACCACGTGTGTAATCAAAACTTTAAAAATACATGAGAGGAATGAAAGGAACATGGAACTATGGGACGTCAAATATATCAAGGGCAATCCTGGACACAGAGACTCAAATTTATCAACAATACTGTGATTACGGCCATAACACTTTTAGGTAATATTAGATACGGAGACATCATACTTATCAATATTATGATGACGACCATTAAACTCTTTGAGGGCCTTGATAAGCCTAGAACTGCAATATCCTTGCGTCATCAATTTTTTGTGAGGAACTTGATCCGTTGTATTACGTTCCCGTAATTGAAACAAGCTCTAAGTAACCTCATTGATAGTTACAATCAAACACAAACATACAGATCCTTGTTTATCTATCCTTAAATTATTTAATAGTGTATTATACAAGTGAATTAGTATGTGCAGCATAAAACCCAATGCACATGTTTGAAGTAGTCAGGCATCAGATGTTTTTAATTTCCTCAGGCCGTCACAAAATTAAATGAGTATGGGTTTCGCTTGGAGCATCAAAAATATAATCCTAATACACACAGCTTTTATAAATACTACATCAAAGAAAAATACTAGAACTGAAATTCCCAAGTTGGATATGAATGCGCATACAGTTGCATATAGAAACGGTAATTATTGCAATCGATCTGATCCCACAAATGATGTACCTAATAAATACTATACTCAGAGCAGTACTGCGAATTTACTAGACATTTAAAATTAATAGTGAAACTAAATTACTTTCCAATGTAACAAAGAACATAAAACAACAAATTAAAGACATGAATAAGAATAACTAAAATACATTTGACAATAGAGAATGCGACCAACCAAATGTTATAGGAAAAAAGACATGTCAAGATTAATAGAATCTATAATAATTATCCATGTAGGATAAGGAAATCTCACCCGAGGGGTGGAATATTTCAGTCAGAGACGAGGCTTGCTGAGTCTCTGGCAGAAATGTTCACCCCGAGGGTAAGATTTCCCTTTCAACTTCGATAAACTCATGATTAATTCTTTTTCTTCCATTTTGATGCTAATTTTTTGCTTGAAGTATAGTTACATTGACATTGACGCCATCTTTGTAAATCTAACTTTGTTCTTTTATGTTTTAAAAAAAAATAAATATGACCATCGCACAGAATGTACCTTAATAAGGTTTTACGTTTTACATAAAAATAAATAGGACCATCGCACAGAATGTACCTTAATAAGGTTTATACAAAAGGTATAAACTAGAAAACAAAGCTATTTGCTCTAATCTCCAAAATTAACATTTGAAACGCAGTAAAATTATCTAAATTTTGGACTTGGGTGTCATTTTCCCGCAAGACTACGTAAAGTCTCCACGATATGACGTCATTCGATTGTCTTTTGAGTGTGACATCACTGAAAATCCGCATGTGTAGGTGAAGATAAACAGTGGTAGATACACGCACGTGGAAGTGACGATTAATAGAATTTATCATAGGTATCCATGAACGATAGGGAAATCTTACCCGAGGGGTTGAATATTTCAGTCAGAGACGAGACTTGTTGAGTCTCGGACAGAAATATTCAACCCCGAGAGTTAGATTTCCCTTTTCTACTTCGATAAACTCACGATTGATTCTTTTTCTTCCATTTTGAAGACAATTTTTGGTTTCGAGTATAATTAACATTGACATCGAGGCCATCTTTGTAAATCCAACTTTGTTATTTAACATTTTACATTAAATAAATATGACCATCGGACAGAATGTACCCGATTTTGGTTTATAGAAAAAAGTATAAACTAAAAAACAAAGCTATTTGTTCTAATCTCCAAAGGTAGCATTAGAGACTCAGTGTTATCTTCCCGCAAGACGACGTCACGTCTCCACGATATGACGGCATTCGATTGTCTTTTGATTGTAACATCACTGAAAATTCGCACGTGTAGGTGAAGATAAACAGTAGTAGATAAATGCACGTGGAGGTGAAAATAGAAAATTCTACTATCGTTTATTCAAGCAAAAATCTCTTACATAGGAAGATGAAAAAAAACCTAATATTTGGCCCCCTTAATTATAAAGTTGACGGCTTTGACCAGACCCATAGCTAGTGACGGAATTTGTTTGCGTTATGGTCTTTAAAGACAAGTGATCCCTAATCATAAGCTTATTGGTATAAAAATTAAGCTTTATTTTTTCATTAGCAAAATATTATAAAAACAGTCATATGTTAAAATTTGGAGACAAATGAAAAAACCATACTACACATCTTGTCGCGAAATTCATAGCGCTGTAAGTTTTTAAGAAATTTTGAATGCATATTTTACAACTAGTGATCCCTTATCATAAAAAACTTTATATAAAAAATGAAGCTTAATTTATCTAAAACGAAAAGCAAATATAATTTAAACATACAAATATGTCAGAGATCACTTAAAACATTAAAATATGGAGACAAAAAACACATACTACATAGTTGGTGGCAAGATGTATAGCGTTGTGTCTTTTAAAGGCATTTTCAACGCATATTTTACAACTAGTGTCCCCTAATCATACATTTTGACGTTTGTCAAGAACAAAACACAGATAGAATGTATTAAAATTATGGAAAACACGCCATAGATTGAAATAAGAACAAAAAGAAAAATCATATTGCACAGCTAGTGGCAAACTTTATAGCGTTGCGTGTACTAAAGAAATTTTTGAATGCATATTTTACTAGTGACTTCTTATCATACATTTTGATATGAAAATTCAACATATTTTATTAAAAGAAAACACATATATAATGTATAAAAATTGTGAAAAACGTTATGCATTGATAAAAGGAACTCATATGGCATAAAATGTTGAAATATTTTCCAACTGATCTGGTAGCATCATACATTTTAAGAACGTTTTGAGGCATATTTTCAGACTAATGATCCCCAATCATACACATTTTGATATAAAAGTACAAACATTATTTAAATCAAATATGAAAATATAGAATGCATAAAAATAATGATATAACATGATACATTGAAGTGAGGAAACCAAAACAAAAAGAAGAAAAAAATGTTACAATTTTTAGATATTTCTTACCTTGTTCAGTTATCCCTAATTGCAAAGACAAGTTTATCAAGAACACGACAAACTAAATCAATACCGGTTCGTCATTGGAGTAGTCACATAAGATGGTAAGTCCTATTTTAAATGTAAACATTCCTTTATATTAATTTCCTGTTGATCTATTACTAAGGTATGAACCCCGAGTATCAACTGATAATCATTATAACAAAACCATTGTAACGAATAGATATCAACGTTAGTTAGTAGGAAATTATACATGTTATTAGGAAATGAACCACCAATAAACTAATGTCTACATGTCTCTTGTAGTTAGAAAGAAGATTGTGTATCAGATTCTATCTTCTCAATCTTTCCATCACCAGTACAATACATTGCGTTACTAATATGGTTCTTATTAAAGATATAGATATCAACATTTTATTCCACCTCCCAACCGAATTGTAGTTTTTTTTGTCACAAATCTTTCCAGCACCAAAATAGTCTAGATTACCTTTTTATCTATTAACGCGTAATTTCGCGAAGACTCTCAGTTGCGAGTTCATCTATCACGACAATATTCTCAAAATCGCAAAAATTAAAAAGCCAAATTGCAAGACATTCCGACAATAGACAATAATCGTGGCAGAAAAATGGTCCCAGAATGGTAAATAATTGCCTATCGATCGCGAATTTTAATGTTGTGCATGGATTGTGTTACCGAATTTACATATTCGCGAAGTGGCGCATTGGATTTGACACGCAAAATGTGATACTTGCGAATTCAAAGTAATCTACAGTATATTGCGTAACTTATATGGTTCAAGTCAAAGATATAGAGGTATCCAGGGGCGGATTCAGAGGGGGGCGTAGATGGCGTACGCCCCCCCCCCCATTATGTCGCTAATAATACATATTGTCACACTTTTTTCATACTATAATACAGGCATTTTGAATGAAAGATTTTTTCCTCTTTGATGCAGCTCAGATTGCACCAGAATGCAAGAGTTTTGCGCCATTTTTTTCAAAATTTCCAGGGGGAGCATGCCCCGTGACCCCCCTAGAAGGTTCGAGCCGTCGATTCTCACTTTATACGCCCTCCCCCTTTCAAAAATTTTGGATCCGCCTCTGGTATCAGCACTTTATTTCCCCTCCCCGTCGAATTTTAGTTTTTAGTTACAAATCGCCCCAGCACCAGTACAATGTATTGACAATATGACCGTCATCGCAATATTGTTGGTAAGTATGGTGTTTCTGTATCCAAAATTACCTGTGATATATTTCACGCCCCATAATCCCATGTTAATTCTCAGTTTCAGTTTACATATGGCGGTGTAGCTAGCTAAATAGGAGGTATTTACCCTTCCAGAGGACCCGGTCTCACTTTCCTTGTGGCAGTTTACGTTTAAAATGTAATTTGCCAGTTTTCAAAGTTTTTACTCTACGTTTTAGATTGTGGTTTAACATGAATCGGTATGAGTATGTTTGCTATCATTATATCATTTTTATCTCAACATTATTACCACTGACAGAATCAAAATTTTTAATGCGTCTTGGTGGTTCTGAATATCATTGCCAAGTACATACGTTTTAAATAAAAATTTTTTTTTTTAGCAATTTGCAACTAAAACGAAAAACCGACATTGTGGCTAAAATATATTTGACCTGCCATGGCTTCCATTATTCAAACACGATACCAAGAGTGAAAAAACCATGTACTTGTTTACCCAAAACAACAAACACATAATGAAAGGTTGAAATAAGAAAATCAAGACAAGACAAACAAGACATTGTAATTATAAAACAGAATGTCTCATTACTATTGTAGAAGTAATTTTTCAAGCTATCAAACAACACAGGAACTTGTCATGATCAATTACATCACAGAGAATAATGACCTAACTCTATACTGTATATAAAGATATATCACGGTATAGTACGCCAATATTGACCTGGCCGTTTGACCTTTGTTTTAAATATTAGACAGGGCTATTATACGATGTGATTTAGGTAAGACAATGAGTTTCATAAATACCCGGTACCCAGTATTACTATCATCTATCCTTATAAATAAACTGTAAAAAAAATCCCTAAATTACACAATGGATATGTCTGTTTGAATATTCAACTTAAAGGTCAAACGGACAGGTCAATTTTGACGTACTATAAAAGCACTATTGTGCATATATTCAGCACAGACCTGTCAAAAATTCAACACTGGGTAAAAAAGTTATGTTGTCGATGTTCGGCTTCCGATTTGCGAGGGCATGTGTGACCATACAAATGCCTTGAGGTAGATGGCAGCTGTCGAAATCTTGTTGAGATATAGCCAATGAGGGCCAAGACAAGCAACCTTTTCGAGAAAAATTCGTTAGTTTAGTGTTAAACTACTGTATTTTGACTTATTCCTACCTATTAATCAGTTTCATTTTAACCAAAGAGAATTCTGGAATGAGATGAGGTACATCCTATCAGAGTTCTAATTTCCGTATTTTCTCAATAAAGTACATTCAATTAAAAGTTGGTGATATAAATAACATTATTTTAACGATACACTGGCATTGGACTAGAACAATGTGGTGGTTAACGCGATTGTATTTCAAGTACTTGCTGCATATTAGACAGTGCCTTAAAGGTTTTTTAATAATACTAGTGCCATTTACGGATGTAATAAAAACATTTTAATAATATAGAATTAAAATACGAGGGAAGGTAAAAAAGTTCATAGAACGGGGTATATATTGCCGCAACAAACTATACATTTTATTATTATTTTTCAATATAGTCCCCATTTACCCCAATGCACTTAGCCCACTTTTCTTTCAGACTGTCTATACCTTTGAAATAGAAGTCTTCGGTTTGGTCCTGAAACCATGCCTCTTTGGCAGCCTTAAGTCCATCATCATCAGGAAATCTGATTCCCCGTAAATGGGATTTCAAATTTCTAAATAGGGAATAATCACCGGGTGCCACATCGGGACTGTAGGGTGGGTGATTAAGTTGTTCGAACTTGCATTCATGAATCGCTGCTTGTGCAATCCTTGACTTGTGCACAGGAGCATTGTCGTGAAGAAGCAATACCCCTCGACTCAACTTTCCCCTCCTTTTTAATTTAATACCAGCTTTCAGCTGCTTCATTAGATCAGCATAGTAAGCCCCAGTGATAATGATTCCAGCAGGTTTATAGTTGATTAACAGAACGCCCTTAGAATCCCAAAACACAGTGGTCATGACTTTGCCAGCTGATGGTTGTGTTTTGAGTTTCTTTGGTGGGGGTGAGCCAGGGTGCTTCCATTGCATGGACTCCTTTTTGGTGTTTGGGTCCCAATGATGAATCCATGTTTCATCATCAATAACTAAACGTTATCATTATGAATGCCAAGAAGCTTCCGACTTGACTGGAGTCTTTGGAAGCGATCCTGCACATTAAGGTTTCTGGGGACCCATCTTGCAGATACTTTTGACATCCCAAGATGCTCGTGGATAACCGTGTATACACTTCCATGTGAAATGTCACACTCCCTAGCTATGTCAACAATCCTAATTCGACGATCATTCATGATAAGGGTCTCCACAGACGTGACAATTCCCTTTGTGATGGCATCAGCTGGTCGACCTGACCGTGGGTCATCCTTCAGTGAGGTGCGCCCACGTTTAAATTCAGCTGACCATTTTGCCACTTTGGAATAGGCAGGACCACTGTCACCGTACACCTCGGCCATTCGCCGGTGAATTTCTTTGGCATTTGATCCCTCTACTGTGAGAAACTTTATTACTGCCCTAAACTCAACATTTTAATTTTCCATCATTGCTCGATGGTCACCAACTTTGAATGCTTTTGAGAATTACACAAATATGTTGTGACAAATAAACTTCATATGTTTAAAATGGCGGAATGTTGTGTTGTCTAAATAAGTAAAGAAAATGTGTGTTACACTTGGCTGAATACGCTGTTCTATGAACTTCCAGACTTCCCCTCGTACATTACCAAAATATATATATAAAGATAAATCACATATTACACGGCTTTCATTAAAGATTTCGGGCTCAAAACAATCATTTTCGGCGCAGCCCTTGTTTTAATCACAAAAAGGCCCCTACATTGCAGCGGGATAATGTGTCATTTAATCCAGTGCCCTTATAAAGTATGTGGTTGTCATTTGTTGATTGTGCTATTTGTATGTTTATTATTTTATGATGTCGCTCAACAAAAGCATTGAATCTTATATTTATTTTTATTTATAAACCACATTACATAATTTGGGTCAAATAACACTACCCTTTTTCATCATATAAGCCATACCGATACCGTAGTTCAGTGGTAGAGGTAGAATATTCGCTCCGTGTGTCAGAGGTCGTGGGTTCGAACACTGGGCAGGTCTAACCAAGACTTGAAAATAGGTTTTGACTGTTCTTTCTCCAAGCACTCGTCATTTAAAAATGAAAATCACGGGGTTCTTCGGCAGACACCTTAAAAACCAATGTCCCCTGATACTTCACTAATATCTGGTGATATCTCGATATGAGTGAAATAGTTTTAACTAGGACGTAAACCCCATTAAATCAATCAATTCATTATAATTATTATGGTTTTACCATATAAGCCATGACGTCACTGGGGTAAAATCATATCATGGATCTATGTAACATACTATGACGTCATCAGGGTAAATGTTTACCATTTAAGTCATGACGTCAACCATGTTAACATTGTTCATTGCTTATGTTTTTTTTTTCTAAATTGAAGTAAGCCATGTGTCGTATTCAATTATAGAGTAACCGTGTACAAACCGTGATCATTGTCAATTTTAATTATTTCCTCTTGTCATTGATCTTGAAATGCCACTCTGATGTTTTGATAAAAGATGAACACGTTTTTTTAACAAATTAAATACTAGTTAAGTCGCTACTTGGTGACAAGCAACTGTGTTGCTTTAAAACACTTATAGTGGATTCATGTCGTTTAATTCTATACCATTAAACAAAACAATTAGTCACTATGCAACTGTTGGTTCTACAAAAGCATTTATTTTGTATTAAACGTAATAGATGACACATTGCTTACTTGAGAAATCGAAAATTAATTAAGTTTCAATTACCGACTCATGTCAAGTGTTGTTTTAAGACACAAAAATAAGCCAAACTCATCATTCCGTATTGCTTAAAAAGATTAAATTCATTATTTATGCTTTACATCACAAAGGGTGAATTTCATTCAATCTCTTAATATGTACTCCGTTACGGTACCTCAGTTGGTAAAGTGTCCTTTTCGTATGTGTGATTTCGTAGGTTCGAGCCTCGGCCGTGTCTGTCCAAGACTTGAAAAAAAAAGAAGTGACTGTTCTTTCGCCAAACACTTGCCATTTAGAAACTCGATTCGAGTAAAATATTCTTGACATGGACGAAAAACTCCATTTGATCAATCAAACATTCAATTTGCTTTAACGCCAAAACATTAGTTAATTTATAAAGACAAACACGTTATTGGGTCAAACTCATTATAATAACATATGGAGCCTATTTATCACACGCTGCATAGTAATTAACACCAATCATATAACCTTGAATTCTCTATGACTTTTCAATCTTCTACAAAATTGGTAGTATGATAGGTGATTAAACTCGCCTAATCGCATCAATATTGCATAAGCATCCCAAGGAAACATTTAATTTATTGGTTTTTCTTTTATTTGGATTGATATGTGCGGAAATATTAACTGTTTTCGTTTAAAACATGACGATATTATCTCCTATCTCGTTACCATATAAATGCTATTTCCATTAAGGTATCAGAAATACAGACTGGGCGACAATCAATTAGATACAATTCCAATGTGGACCGGGCGACAATCAATTCAGAACTGTTTCCCGTACATTATTGAAATTGACATCGATATTTACATTTAATCAAATGAAGCCATTAAAATCGTACATGTGTTGCATATATACGTTGAGTGTTATAAATATCATCCCTGGTCATCTGAAGATACCAACCGAAAATCTAATATTGTATGCCAATGAAACTGTAGCGTTAAGAACATGTAATTTGATGACAGAGTGTTTATTGACAGAAGTGACTGCAATTCACACAAATAACAAATTGGCAAACAACAGTGATACTGATATTGTTCAAAAGCTGGTTCGGCTGAATGTTAAAATATAGTATTTGTTGTACAATTGAGGGACTGTTCCCTTAATTTTAAAATTCTCATTCAGATTTTAGTACATTGGATCAAAAAGAAATCAATAACGTTAACCTGGCATCACATGCTGCACGTTGTGCAAGTTTGTTTACACCGGAAGTTACCCCACCCACACTTTTTTGTTTCAGGTCGAAACTAAAACGTAGAATCGGAAACGAAATAGAAACTGGTCTATTAGGGTCGGTCGGGACGGTGACCTGTCCGCTCACGTATGAAATTGTTCAAAAGGGTGAAAAGAAAGTCAGGGTCGACATGACTTAATTATGGTCGATCATGACAGTGACCTGTCCGCTTACATATAAAATTGTTCAAAATGGAAAAAAGAAATTCGGGGTCGGCGCCGGTTTATTTAATAAGGGTCGGTCGAGAAACTGGAAACATACGTTTTTATACCTCACCCCCGCAAACTAGTTTGAAGGGGATATAAAGGAAACATCAAGCCTGTCTGTCCGTCTGTTCGTGTAAAATATTGTCCGGGCCATATCTCATAGCTGTTTTAAAATTTGGAGGACTGCCATAAAACTTTACACGAATAATCGTGTGTCATAACCTTGAACTAAGGTCATATCGGGTATATCAAGGTCGTGGGAAAACATTAAATGTTGGGGGCGGGGGTATTTGGCTCTAAAGAGACTGTTCCAGTTTGTTTTGCCTAATCCTTAATTATGCCCGATCTAATCGATCTCATGACGTTTTTGTGCTTATTTAGCCTATAATACTCATTCCAGATTTCTAGAGTTGATATTTAACCAAAACGTGACATGTGTATATATGTAGACTTTTGGAACTAACACAATAATGGAGAAAAGTGTAAAAATATTGCCTCCCCGGTAACCGAATATTCCCTTCGAGAACCATACATTAAACATTTTCGCATTAACATCAGATCGAGTCAATTATATCTCTCTGCCAGTCAAGTTTTACTCAAGATAATCTGGTATTTTAGAATATTTAAGATTGTTACGAATCAGAAATGTGTAAATATCGCGTAATTTTAAATATATAAATAAAAAAAATAAGCGTTGAAAAAATTAAAATAATTTTTCTCAAATTTTACCACATTTATATATATATACATGTATACAGCACAGACTTGTCGGAATTTGAACATTATCCTAACGAATGCCTAATGAGCATCTCATCTTAATTTTTCATTAGCTATATCTCGACAACTTTTCGGCAGCTGCTATCTATCTCCCGACAGCTTTCATTTCTGGTCACTAGCTATCCAGATCATGGCCGCTAGACAGGCGAACATTGTCTTCTTATCGTTATCTCATTGTTTACCGTTTTATCATGTCTGCACTGTCGTGCGATGTTGAAATTTAAACACTTCTCGTCACCAGAAAATTGCATACAAAGAAAAATTAAGTATTTCCAACTGATATAGCACTACAAGCTACAATACAGACCTGTCGAAAGTTTAATACTTAGCTAACGAATTAGTGCCGAATCGGCAGATTATCTCGACCCTAAATCTCGACAAGTTTTCGGCACCTGTTGTCTATCCCTTGACAGCTTTTTGGCCACTCGATATCCATATTTGGGCCACTTGGCAGTCCAGTTTTGACCCCTTTTTGTAAGCTCAGTGTTAAACTTTCGACAGGTCTGTGCCGTAGATATCTACTAAGACCAAAGCTTATTTTCAGTATCTGAACAGCATTTGTATGAAATAACTTTTTAAGATATTCTCTATCGATATAAAAAAATAATGAAATATTAAAAAAAACTTACATTGTCCTAGGAATTAACTACTTTCTGGTACATACGGCTAGCATTTTTAAGACATTCTCTATCGATAAAAAATAATGACTTATTCAAAAACTTACACTGTCCTAGGAATTTACTACTTCCTCTTACATACGGCTAATTCTACATCCGATACGTTAAGAACAAGATTATGAAATGAACATTTTATATGTTATATACTTAAATCGACGAAAACAAATTTTTGATATTAATTCTTTGATATTTTGGAAAGAGTCACAGGAAATTAAACCGAAGCCGGATTTTTAAAACCTCCCACAAGAAGAGTAATAGTAATGGAATTAGTCCCACATGTACAAGTACTTTGTACTAATTATTCCACACACTTTTATGTTTCGTTATATCATTTATTTTCATCACGTGTACAGTTTTACTTTTTAATACACTTTACTTAATATCACCATCAAATATCACGATCTTATGAGATTAAAACGACATCGCTATATCCATGACATTTCAGCACGATTTCAGGAGATTAGAAACTAAGGTTCTTACACAAATCTTAATTGAAGTTTCAATATAAATGTGTTGCAATTGCCGGATTAGTAATTTGTTCTTATATCAAATTAATTAAATTTTCTGAAGAACTGATCGTTAATTTTAGCTGTAACAACATAAAACCTGTCCGCCTGACTTTTCATATGAAAAGCAAATTAACACGATCCACCAATACGCGTAGACAATGCCATGATTCGCAATTATACAAAAGATGTTGACGAATCGAGCACCTGTTTTCCCCATACATAAGTGTACTGGTCCATCATAAATGTTTAAATTAAAAACCAAGATAGTATTGTTTTCTCAGTATGAAATATGTATTATTATTATTATTATTATTATTATTATATTTAACGGGATATGAGGATGGCTTGGCCTTACCTTTGGCCATGGATATATATTAGTTGCTAGTCAAGAGATTCTTAACGAATTTAGGCAGCTCTTGTTCCTTGTTCTCATTGACTGGTGACGTCCCGATATAAGTGAAATGTTCTTGACTGGAACGTCTAACTAATTAATCAATCAATCAACCAATCACCCACCCCACCAACCAACCAACTAACCAACCAATCAATCAATCAATCAATCAACCGACCAAACCAACCAACCGACGCATCAATCAATCAATCGACCACCCACCCAACCAACCAATCAATCAATCAATCAACCACCCACCCAATCAATCAATCAACCACCCCTCCACCCACCCACCCAACCAACCAACTAACCAACCAATCAATCAATCAATCAATCAATCAACCGACGAATCAATCAATCAATCAATCGACCACCTACCCACCCAACCAACCAATCAATCAACCACCCACCCCATCAATCAAACAACCACCATCCACCCACCGACCCACCCACCCAACCAACCAACCAACCAACCAATCAATGAATCAATTATCGGTCAGGGAATTTACTACTAGTACTTAAACCACTTTTTTAGCATAAAACACAATATCAAAACCATCGACAACACATGTCAATCACACGAGTCTTAGTTATAATGTTTAAAAAACAATCAACGGAAGCATTTATTTTTACTAATTTGACAGAAGAAAGAAAACAAAAATGTGTATTACATCATAAATGGAATAATTTTAACGCTTTATATTCCCTCTCCAGATTTTTCTCCAGATATACTGTCAAAAACGTCAAATCAAATTACCATATATATTTACAAAATGTTCTATTTTGCAAGTCAAATACTAGATGCAATTTCTACAGCTAAACTGTAATCAGTATTAATTAACACTCAGCATTTTCTCAAAAACTGTCAAACTAAGCTTACATTAAAAAAAAAATAACATAAAAACTGACAAAATTTGCAATTTGTATAAATATTAATTCAATCTTTAATTCGCTCTTAGGAAGATGATGAATTATAATTACATAAACATGTTATTTAACACAACGCTGTATAAACATGATACATGTTTAAAGTTATAAGCTACTTGTTTTCATTACCACTGTAGTACAGCGTATAGGTAAACAACATTGACCTGTCCGTTTGACCTTTCGTTAGGAATATTCATATAGGAGGATTTACCCAATCCATGGTTAGTGTTAAGATGTAAGTTAATACATACACAGTGCACAGATGTACTCAAAGAGGTGAGTATATCTCATGATATATACAATATAAGCACCTATGCTCCCTATGGTTCATGATTAATATTTAAATGAAAGGTCAAGCGGACAGGTCAAAGTTGTTTACCTATACACGGAATATTGCAGCACCAAATTATCTAAACACCCTATGTAAACAACACCAGCGTAAGTTGAATGCCGATTTTGGAATTTTCTGTTCATTTTATCATGTGATTGATCCCCAACCAGCAGGTTCATTTTTATGTGCTTTGCGCTTATGTTCAAAGGGTCATAACTCCAAGGAAAATGAGCAAACCAACTCGGGTTAACGACATGCACCTTTCCCATCTATGTTGATAGTTTGCACCAAGTTTCGTGAAATAGTGCTTCATAGTTTTGGAGAAATAGCGCTGACAAGAATTTCGGACGGACGTAAGGAAGGACGGACGAAAACTCGAATTTAATATCCCCCTCTTTCTTTGAAAGGCGGAGGATAAAAAAACGTTAGCCAGAATACAAAGATCTAGCTCTTAACAGGAATAATGAATATTTTGTCAAGCACCATTCGGAATTCAAACACAAATTCACTGCAGTTACCATCAGCAAAATGGTCAGCAATATAATTTCGCAACAAACATTCGGTGTATCAATGGGCACAAAAATGACTTGCTGATCTGTGTCTTAATTCATATGAAGAAGAATTCTTGTATAATCTTGTTACATCTAGAGTAATGACTTCGTAAAATCATTTAACTCCACATACAGATATAAATGACTTTCTATCTCTTAATTATCCTAAAATGAAAACAACGTGGGTGTCATATATATCCCAGCGAGTTTGAAATAAAAGATGCGAACGATTCTTCAATCCTTAAAATTGTAAATGTAGGCGAAATATGTCAATTTGTCAGTAAAATATGCGAATTAATTTATTTCAATATACAGAACATTATATGCAATTTGTGATGCAGAATTGTCAATATTAGGTAACAATATATGAAGAGCAATATGACTAGCTCTCATACATAAATATGACATTGATACTGGAAATTTATTGATGATCTAACAATCAGTCAGAGAATCGCTTACTCTTCCAGAGTACACTGAATAAAAAAAACAAGCACACAAATCCATGTCCACATCACAATCCTAAATCAAAGTAAAGTCTTTGAATCTTGCATAGTAGATTAAACACGTGGACTTAACCAGAGAAGTGAGGCTGGGTGCTCCAGAAGGGTAAGCGCCTAATGAAATTGAAATTGAGAAAGACAAGAACATGGAACAGTGGGAAGTCAAATATATTTGTAGTAATGTTACATACATAGAAACCGTACAGTACATACCTGTCGAAAGTTTAACACTAGGTTAACGAAAATGATTTGATGCCGAATGGCTAAGATATAGATAGCCAGTGGTCAAAATTTGCCAAGTGATAGATATCTACCGAGACATAGCTACGAGGAGATGAGGTGCCAATTCAGCACTAATTCGTGAGCTTAGTGTTAAACTTTCGACAGGTCTGTACTGTACTTCTCAACAATATTTTGAGGATGACCATTTAATTAGTTTGCCTGCTTTTAAAGGTTTTATGATGTTATTTTTTCTGATTTCGATTTGAAAATCGACCAGTGCTTGTTTTTGATTCAAAAACTAGATATTGTTCAATATCAGATGGGCACGTTATCATGTCATTGTCTTTAGATCATATTAAACGTATTACTAGTGTGCGTATTTTTTGTTGAACACGTGCGAGATTTGTTCTAAAAATTACTAGAACTGTCTCTTGAGAGCCAAATGCCTCCACCCAAACATC
The DNA here is from genome assembly GCA_021292105.1 of Anadara kagoshimensis. Classification (NCBI taxonomy): domain Eukaryota; kingdom Metazoa; phylum Mollusca; class Bivalvia; order Arcoida; family Arcidae; genus Anadara; species Anadara kagoshimensis. The sequence goes on from CM037857.1 coordinate 31,436,867, forward strand.
TACAAGGGTTTTATGTTTCCCCGACCTTGACCTTTCCGATATGACTTTAGTTTATGGTCACGACACACTTTTAAAACTATGAAGATTATCCATGTGAAGTTTTCTGACAGTCGTCCAAAGCAGCTATGAGATATTGCCCGGACACGATTTTACACGGACAGACAGACAGATGGAGAGACAAGACAGACAGACAGACATGGTGATTCCTATATACCCCTTCAACTAGTTTGCGGGGGTATAATAATATAACCACGCCTCTGGATAAAATTGTTAATTAATATAAACCAGTACTGAGTAACCGTCCACAGTCTGTCTAGAGCAAGAGTTGGACCTCGATTCATTGACACAATTTGTTCATTCAAATAAATTGTAATGGCTTTATAAAGGGGTTTGGAGATATTAAAAGGGAGACTTACAGGGAAAAACATTTAAGAAATTGTTGTTTTGACATATATGTTAGAGTTTGTTGCTGATGGTGCTGTTGTACATTTCTGTTGTTGTTATTGTCGACTTTATTTGCTGATGATATTTGTTATTGTTGTCTTCGAGTTGCTACTGGTTCTGATGATGATGATGATGATGATGATGATGTTGCTGCTGCTGCTGCAGCTTGCTGTTGGCTTCCAGTTTGTTACTGTCGATGCTGCTGTTGTTGTAACTGTTGTTCTTTTTATTGTTTGTAACAACTCCTAATGAAGTCCGACGCCTAATTTTTTGGTAATATAAAAAAGTCACCTCGTCTGGAGCCCCAGTCTGTGGACTTCATTAGGCGTCAAAATTGACAACGCCTAATGAAGTCCGGACTTCATTAGACGTTGCAATTTCGACGCTTAATGAAGTCCGGACTTCATTAGGCGTCGGACTTCATTAGGAGTTGTTACAATTGTTTTAGATAAAGCTATATAGAGAGCAAATAATACATCCAAATATAAGTATAAAATCAAGAAATTTGACCATTTCCAGCTTATTGGATACTAATGTAATCATCTATTCGGAACATTTTCGGATGTCTCAAATTGCACCGATGGCAAAAAATGTTTCAACAATGCAATTTTAGAAAGACTCAAACTGTTCTGAAAAAAATGATTAAAATCCAATTAGATGAAGACAAGGACAACTCGAAATATTGAGACAAAAAAGTGTAGCAGATTCAAGTCCCAAAAGAGTCACGTGATTTCTCCTGAGAACTTGAAACCTTGTCACGTGATATATTTATTAAGTTATGACGCAATGTCAGACAGAAACAACATAAACTTCGTTATATGTAACACATTTGATAATATAATAGCGGTACTTTTATCACTACTTGGTCAGATACTGGAGACGATTGCATAGCGTGTCAAAAACGAACGTCTCAGGTTTTACTCCCGAGATTACTTAGCGTGTGATTTTGATTTGTCTACTCAGAAATACGTATGTGTACATTGTGCTTATTACGTTTCGATTTTATTTTTTAAATATTTTTATTTATTATTTCTTTTTTACAATATCACGGAATCCTAGAATGATAACATTTTATAGCGACAATAAAATGCTATATGCGTATGTACTTATCTTAAATAAAACCAATTGAGCCATTAAGCAAGCTGCTAAATAACAAATAAATTGTTGGCACAGGAATGTTGCAAGCCTATACTTATCAATGCCTTCAAAAAGGTTTATGGCCATCATTACAATATTGTTTAGAAGCATGATGTTTCTGTATCCAAAATTATCCTGGCTATATCCGACATCGTGTAGTTTCCCAGTACATTTCATTCTTAATTATGATTTCACACTAGGCGGATGTATATGGTGCCTACCCTTCTCGAGCACCAGGTCTCGCTTCCCTTATTAAACGTAATAGATGACACATTGCTTACTTGAGAAATCGAAAATTAATTAAGTTTCAATTACCGACACATGCCAAATGTTGTTTTAAGATACAATATTTTGTTTTGCTCGTAGGGACTATGTATATAGCTTTTAATTCACTGTCTATGCTTTACATCACAAACGCTGAATTTTATTCAATCTCTGAATCTGTACTCAATTACGGTACCTCAGTTGGTAGAGTGCCCTCTTCGTATGTGTAACCACTGCGGTAGCTCAATTGGTAGAGTGCTCGATCCGTGAGTTGGAGGTCGTGGGTTCGAACCCCACTCGAAGACTTGAAAGAGGGTAGTACCTGTTCTTTCGCCAAGCTCTCGGCATTAGAAATGAAAGTCGCTGTTTTTTCGAATAGGAACTTAAAATAAACGAGGTCCCGTGTCACGGCAGGCTTGGCATGATAAAGAATCCTGCTGTATATTGCTGTCAACGGAACCCACAGGCAAAATTTCTGCACCATCGCCTATAGCCAGCGACGTCTCGATATAAGTGAAATATTCTTGACTGGGACGTTAAACACCATTATTATACCCCACCAACCATTCTTAAACTATCATTGGTCGATTTCTAATCACGTGGTATGAAGTTATTCACAATATTTGAATGAATGGTCAACACTGTCATGGGATATTGCAATATTCACCGCTAGGCACGGAAAATCACGGAAACTACCGAGTAATCATACTTCTGTCCATATAGCCCTCCTTTATGATTACGGGCATACAAACAGTTTTATGCAATTTAAACATAGATTTTCGGTATAATAAAGTATATAGTGCCCTAGGTTGAGGGAAATATGGAGGATTATCTCCCCTTGATAACTTTATCTCGGGGAGACATTAATCCTGAATATTTCCCTCAATCAAGGGCGCTATTTATATATTACTCAACTCAACTCCACTTATTGTGGACGAAAAGAGAGTTGTATGATAGTAACGCCTTATAAGCATTAAGGAAACAAGGTCAACCGAAAATTTCCAATAGACTTGTTACATAGCTATACATTTTCTTTCTATATATAATAATTGAGCTTTATTGGTCACTAATGAAATCTATAAAGACCGTTTGCCTATTTTTTCTTTATCTTTTCTTTATTTAGTGGTATAATAATCATGACCATAATGCAGACGCCCGTGTGGGGCACAATTTTAGTCTGTCTTGTCAAATTTGGTTCTATCCGGCTCCATGGGCCCAAGGATTTTAGATATTTAAAAAAAACGGCTTACAATAACACTTGAATGTAAGTCACTATTATATGTAGTATTTCTTCAAAAATAATTTTAAAACCTTTATTGTATCTTACAGTGAAATTCAAAATGGGAGAAGAGGTTGTAAGATACTCTTGTAATGCATTATTTAGAAAATATGGTTTTATATGAAATAAAGAGCGATGCGATTTGCATGCATGTCTTCTATAGGCAAACAGCATTGACCTGTCCGCTTGACCTTTAATTTAAATATTTATCATAAAAACAGAGCATGTATGTTTTATGGAAAGCAAGTGTTAATACCGTCTATATAATGGGAAAACATTAAATTTTTTCCGCTTGTTTACACAATTTAGAATTAGTGACCATCGCCTACAAATAGAAAAGGGTCGTTATCTGAAATAACAACGCGAACAAAGAATATGCGTTGTAACATGTGAAACTATTGAAGATGAAAAACACTTTTTATTATATTGCATAGTTAATGAAAACTTGCGAAATACTTTCTTTGATGATATATCATTTAAAATACCCAACTTTAATAATTTTACCGATATCGAAAAACTAGTGGACCTGCTAAATCCTACAGACTTTTGTCAAGTAAAAAGAACAGCCTCCTTCATTAAACAGTCGTTGGAACTGAGGACGGGAGACTCTTATTTGTTTTGGTTTTTTTACTTTGTATTCGATATATGCCAGACTTATAGTATTTCTTATGTTCCTTGCTTGTTTGTATTGTATTTGTTTGTCACAATCTGTCATCTGATTATATGACAATGAAGTTTGAATTGAACTGAATTGAATTGAATTAAACACATGCGTTGTGTAAATGTATTATTTCTGAATGGCAACACTACCAATTTAGTTGTAGAACATCCTATATGAATATGCTGAAAGGTCAAGCACACAGACCAATGTTGATTCTCTGTACCATTAACACATTTGTGTAACAAAAGAAATTACTAAGACTTAAAACTGATTTACGTCAGATTATATTTGATGTAAATTAGTATCTATTATTGACTTTATGTTTCTATGGTAACTTTATTCACATATACTGTATTGTGTATTTTGATTTAGTTTTATTTGGGTATAATTCAATAACTTTTAATAATGGAACAAAAATGAACTAAATCATAATTTAGATGTATTTTGGTATAATTCATTAACTTTTAATAATGCAACAAAAAACATGAATAAATCATAATTTATTTGTATTTTGGATACACAGTACAGACCTGTCGAAAGTTTAACATTAAAATAACGAATTAGTACCGTTAATATCGGCCCCTCGTTAGCTACATTTCCACAGCGTTTTGGAAGCTGTTATCTATCTCTCGACAGTTTTTTGTCATTAACTATTTATATCTTGGTTGCCGAGCTTACACTACTTTTTTGTTAGATAAGTGTTAAACTTTCGACAGGTCTGTACTATAATTCAATGTCTTTTTATAATCCAACAAAAATGAACAAATCATTACGCCATACAAACCATTCCATTGAATTTTAACGTAAACAAAATCGGAAAAATAAACTTTGACAGGCTATAATGAAGAGTTTTTACAGAAAGCAATTTTGAAAAATAACTTAGATAATTAATATCAAAATGTCAAACGATAACCATCAATTACCAATGATATGTTAGAAGACATTGACAGATTACCTCGCCAATGTAACATAGAAATATGATGGAGTCGTCAACCATTTCTTTAAATACTATGGTGTTTCATTCAGGCCAATGACCAAACACTTTTTTATTCCCCACTCCAACGACGTTGGCGGGGGATATAGGAACGGGATCCGTCCGTAAATACTATACGTTGGTGTTCCGCAAGGGGAGCATTGAAACACTACGGAAGCTCCATTGTAGAGTGGTCGCTTCGTATTATGGAGGTCTTGGGTTCGAACCCTTGTCGGGTCTGCCCAAGACTTGAAAATAGGTAGTGACTGGTTTTTTTCGCCATGCACTCGGCATTTAGAAATAAAAGTCCTCGGGTCCATCTGAAGAGCCTTTAAAAACTAATACCTCGTATCATGGTAGGCGTGGCACGCGAAGATTCCTCCATGCATTAAAATTTTTGTCATTTCACCTTTAGGTGGTGACGTCTCGATATAAGCGAAATATTCTAGACTGGTACTAAAGACCCCATTCGATCAATCAAAGGTTAAGGACAAGTAAATGAACTTCCATGTAGCAGATTCATATAATGGAGCCGTCATCCATTTCTTTAAAATATTTATGGTGTCCCATTAAGGCCAATGATCAAGCATTCCTCCTTCACATTTAATTTGACACTCGATACAGATTCCATCGCCAATGTAACAGATCACAGTGATGAAGCGCTCAATCATTTGTTTTATTTTAATACTATGGTGTCCTATAAGTGCCAATTATTACTCCCTCGCATTTAGAACAAGAAAGGGAATTCGCGAAGGTGGTAAACTAATGGACATTATAAAAATGATTGTCTCGTCAATGTAACGATAAAGCCATCAGTCATTTAATTTCTTTTAAATACTATGGTGTTCAAAATTGCCAATGGCCAAACATTACTTCGTCGTATTTAGGAAAAGAAAGGGAAAAGACACATTGAAAGATTACTTCACCAATATAACGCAGAAAATGATAAAAGACATCAGTCATTTCTTTACAAATATTATGGTTTCAAAAATACCCCGTCGTATTTAGGAAAATGATAAAGACATCAGTAATTTCTTTCAAATACTATGGTGTTCCATAAGGACCAATGATCAAACATAGCTCCTTTTCATTTAGGAAAAAAAGTGTAGTCGCGAAGGCGGTTAAACTAAAATATACTCGCCAAACTCAACAGGACTGATATAGAAACCCTCGTATGTCTAAACATAGAGTTGTTGACTCTTTTTATTACTCCGGTAGCTCAGTTGGTAGAGTACTCGCTCCGTAAGTGGGAGGATGTGGGTTCGAACCCCGATCGGATCTGACCCAAGTGGGTAGTGACTGTTCTTTCGCCAAGCATTCGGAATTACGAAATTACGAAATAAAAGTCACGGTTGTTTTAGATGGGAACTTAAAATGAACGAGGTACCATAGCTGGCGACGTCTCGATATAAGTGAAATATTCTTTACTTAAATGTTAAACACCATTACTCAACTCGACTCTTTTTGGCAAAATCTAAATAATAGTAAAAATACAAGCTTAATATGAGTGTTTGGAGCTTAGGACTCTTCTATAATTAATAACAAGTATATAGGTAAAAAAGAAAAATTGTTTCAACTAACATTAAGATGCAGTCAAACCTGTTTTAAAGACCACCAAGGAAACCTGTAAAGTGGCCTTTGTGGGCAGGTGGTCCTTATATACAGATTCCAATAATGTGAATAAAGAGTATTTGGGATAAGAATTGTTTGGTCTTTAAAACAGATGACCCTTATATACTAGAGGTGGCATTTAACACAAGATTGACTGTACTAAGTTTTTTTTATCAATTTATCGCTTGCTTAACTTCGCTATTTCGTTTTTTCTATATCTCCTTCACATTTTTGCTCCTTGGCGTTATCATCTTTCAGGATTCTTTTTTTTTAATTATCGAATTAGCATTTTTGCAGCTTCACTCTTCGGTTTTGTTTTATCCCACTAAGATTTCACATTGTTTCGTTTAATCGCCTCTGTATGTTGGACTATGACCTTTGTGTTTTCGTTTTGCGAGCGATGATTAAAAACTAGTAACAGTATAACACCCATTCTCAGTAATAAGGCCCAAATAGGGTTATATTACAGTATAATGAATTGGCTTTGGAAAAGACCAAAGAATAAATGTACCAACAGAAACTACACATTATATCTACAATTATCAATCACAGTTTTCTAGTTAATCCATGTACAGGAGGTTTTATTTGTATTTGATTATTTTCCAATCTCATAAACCTTCAAAATGATACAAACGTTACTGTTACCGGGTAAAGTTTTTATGTTTTAAATCGCCAAATCTTCAATATTTGAGAAGTAACAGAAATTTAAAGAATTGCTTTTGTTAATACTGCATTGTTGTCATATCTAAAACTGGTTTCTGATGACAATGCAAGCTATTGGTAAAATCTGGTGCCAAATAAAGATATGTTACCAGCTGTCGGATACAACCGTTACCACATATAAAACTGTCTCCATGGTTATCATATATTAATGTCATACTTACCACTGACGTGGGCAAATTGAAGCTTATCTTACGCATACTTAACGGAAAATAAAATTTTCAACTTAACAGTCGCTATTGGGCCTGAACAAGCATGACACAAAATTCAATGGAGGTTTTATTTTCATCAATACTTACGTTACGTCATTCATATGGTTAAATATTTTATCCAAGTCAAAATTAATATATTGTCAAACGAAGTATTTTAATATAACATTTAAAATATATCATCTTTATTCCGCACAAGTTTCTATTATTTAAACCACATATTGTAACAGTTGAAAAAAATACATACGTTACCGATACATACGTAATAACATCATTTGAAAATACACCTAAATCACGTCAAGTGACCACTATAATTTGTATAGTTGTAGATTTAAATTATAGAAGTGTGCATGTGAAGTTTTAACCACATCGATTGTTGTTAAAATAAAAATTCTCAAGCAAAAGTGAAACAGTCGAAGGTAACCTCTTTGGATGGCAAGAATCCATTCAAAAATTTCAATTTGAAATAATACATCTGACTATATAGATAATAAACCTTGTCATTTCCATCAAACCCATGATGGTATGTCTACCCTTGATCCATAGTCTGGAATTCATTTACCAAAATATGATATATACGTTACTATAGGTAACGTATGTAATTAACACAAGTAACGTATGTATCAGTACTTTCATTTCAATTACAATGAAATAGTTAAGCAAACTGTCATTAGATACAACAATAAACAAACACTTAAAGTTTCTAGTTTAGTTACGTGTAGAGAAATTAAACAATTTTCAACTTCAAATTGGATTTTGAAACGATAGATGTCACTGGTCTAATTTATTTGGATAATTTTCTCATAGATTTGAATACAACATTGTTCATTTAATATTTGTTATACATACAAATCAAATACCTGCAATTTCATAAATTCTAATTATAAAAGTGTAAATGCAGCGTAAAACAAAACTTCAATGGTCAAATGGGTGGTCAATATACATCCATATATCTGCAGACCCCCAGGTAACGTAAGTATTGGTATCTACGTTACTGGTCTGAATTACAAACACAGTTGCTGTCTAATGTTTCATGATGGATAAATCATGTCTTGAAATTCAGTCAAATTACAGAGATAAAGAAAATGGGATATGATCGGAGTTCTAAATTGAAGAGAAACTAAGAATTAAACTGAAAAAAACAATCCTACTATTCCATGTGTCCGAATCACAAATCCAGAAGCAAAGTGAAAACTTTGAAACTGACAAGTTAAGTTAAACACATGAACTTCCAGAACAGATAGCCGCCAAGGATGTTTCAGATAGTGGTTATGTCTCTTTGGAACCAGTCCCTGTTACGTCATTAACAACAGTGGTCATACTCTTCTTAGTTTTAGGTTACCTTCTATTTAAACTAGGGGTAAAAACTATACACGTTCTGACAAGAAGCTAAGAGGGAAACTTAATGTAATGTATCTAAAGACGTTAAAATTTTAAAAGATAAATCATGAGAAAGAAATTTCAGATAGAAAACTTTCATATTAGAAAGGATAAAAGAGTTACATTTTCAAATGAGAAGTTAACATTATGAAAGCAAACAGAAAGTGATGTATCCATTATTGACTTGACACCTAACAAGCGAAGCTCAGCAAGAAAAAGTTCTTCTTGGTAACACCTTATTGACAAATATTAAATACATGTATAGTGATAGAATCAACAACAAAATATGAGTGATTTTGAAAGACACCATATACATGTTTTGTTTAGCAATATAATTTTCCAACAATAATCGGTAATGGGCCTAAACTGTGCATCATTGCTGGCTGATTTATTTCATATTGCAGCAGAATTTATGTAAAACCGTTTTTAACTTGAAGGATGACTGTAACAAAACCATTTAACTCCACATATATACAGATACATGATGTCTGGTATAGGATTTTATAATTCTAAATTCGAAGGCTTTTGTGAATGTCATCTATCTTAAGAATATTGAAATAAAAGATACAACTGATCCTTCATGCTCTGCTTCATATTGGGACTTGTACCTCAACTATGGCACCCACGTGGACTTTATAAAACGAAGCAAACTGCTTAATTACTAATACCAAAATACAATGGACATTGTTGATTTGTTCTCACTTTCCTGGTGAAAGCTCGTGTGTTTAACTTTAATTGCATTTCCAACGTTTGTTCTCTGCTTTGGGATTATGAAATTGGCATGGATCGGTATGAGAGACATTTTAAGTCACATGATTGATTAAAAGATAATTAGAAGAAAAAGAGATCGACTTTAAATAAATTAACTGGTATAGACAGTAAATGTTTGTAAAAGGCACATAGCATGTAAGATTTTTCAGTCTATCCTGAATTCTGAATTTAGAAACAGTATAACCAATCGAGTGGAGAAAAAAGTTGTTAGAAATAAAGGATAAGTCCAGATTTCAGGTTTAAAAACTAACTATGAAAAGTACTACTGGAGAGAAAAATACAGACAGTGGTTCCTTTAAAGATATGACATTTTAATCAGCAATTAAGACTTTCTCATTCCATTAGCCTTGTTTTTTAGAATGTAACTCGGGTATATTTTATTGAATTTCTTTAAAGGAGGACATGTCACTGAGTGAAGAAGTTTTAAACCCCAGTATGTAATTGTTACATACGTGACTAAACAGTTACATACGTTACTTACTTACTTAATTATTTTTTTCACTAGAAAAGTGAGCATTTACATCGTGATAATTGATAATTTTAAAGGCTTTATATATCTTGTTGTCTTAATAAAGAAATTGAAGACTTCATTGTAAACGATACCATGTACATAATCTTATTATCGGTTAAACTGTTACATACGTTACCGATAAATAATTTTTGTCATTTCGCTAGAAAAGTGAACATATATACCAATATCATGTGTTCTATTGATAAGCTTTACAATTTTATTATGGAAAACAAGAGTTAATAATTTGTAATATAATATAATTTAGCTGTCTTTATACTGTCTCAAAGTCATCTAGTGGTGCTACATACGTTACCGAATACACTGTTTACTTAAGTGAAAATTATCTTGAAGATAATAAGTTTTGTACAGTTCTTTTGGTTAGCAATTTCATCAAGACATATTTGCATTTTGATTTGAGTGTTGATTAATGACTACCTGTTTGAAATTTTGTTTCTGTTACCAACTTGAGAATACAGAAATAAATTTATTGTATTTTTGCGTAAAAATACTTTAATTTCTGTAGACTACAAACATCGTCATTATCATTTCGATATGCCGAAGTGGTCTCAAGACACATTTTTAAATTAATAACAATGTAACCTAATGTTCAAGCATAATAAACATATAAATACTACTACCTGGTAAGAATATGATGAACTTTAACTACGGTCACGTAAATATCAACTCATTTAAATACAAATGGTATGTATGTAACAATAAAGTGAAATTACAACCAAAATAATCAATTGGTGTTAATAATTTTGTTGTTTCTGAATCTTCTGATATGTCCAGTCTCTGAAAATACCAGAAGTTCATTGCTTGTCAGACTTTTATTTTTCATCATCTTGAAATAGTGAATTGGGCCTTATTACTGAGAATGGGTGATAAAATAATGAAGCTGAAAATATACTAGTTTAAGCTCAAATATCTCTCTCTCTCTCTCTCTCTCTCTCTCATACACAAACTGGATTTCTAGTTCATCATGTATTTTTCAGCAGAATATATTTAATTATAATTCTTTAATATTAATGGGAATCAGAAAGTTATCGTTGAAACCCTCAGGGGAGGCTACAATTTGACAACCATTCATCATTTAGAAATAATGATAAGCAAGCTTTGTAGCAGTCTTGCAGCACAAACGTATTGGAAATCTACAGTCAAATAAATTTAAGTTAAAATGTCAATGCCATAGGATGAAATGTCAACATTTGTGATATTTTATTGCTCTAAAAAATTTTGCGAGTAAATGTAGCTATCGAGCGTTGTCCAGCTTGAATTGTTATAGCACAACAGACGTCATTTCTGGACAGTTTAATAGATTAATATTTTCTGATTTATTGACGTGACGGAGTATAAACCATGCATACCGGTTAATAGTTTTTAATCCGATTAAAAGTTTTGTAGAAGTTGAATTTAAATTTTAATCATGGTTCTGCGCAAATTATTTAGATTTTATGTACATTTCGAAAATCATTTTAATACAGAATGATATATTTTAAGTATGAATAAAACAACTTACATAATCCATCAAACGGTTTATAAGTAAAGGTCTGCGTGACGTGTCATTTATGCATATAACAAACGTTCGCAAACTTTAAACAGTGAAGTGATATTGAAAACACAATTCTTCAAAATAAAATAAATACATAAATAAATAACAATAAAAGATGTGGTAATTAAACATTAATGCTATCACACCAATCTATATCTTTAAAGGTCTGTTTCTGAAGACGAGAGCGCAATCGGGACCGTTTGACATCCACTAATCGTACAGACGGTACAGTGTAACTTATATTACTTTTCTTCAGAAATTCAATGGTTTTCTTAGACAAATGACTAGATGCCGAGTCCTGATAAAATACTATATCATTTTCATGGCCATTAAACAATCTTGGAAACTTTTACGCCTTTGTCAATGATTCTCAGCGATGTTTTGCCATACACACTACCGCCAGCCCAAACCATAAATACGGGTGCAAAAGCATCACGTTTAATGTTTAATCATATTGATTTCCACGGATGTAATATACTTTATTACGATCATAAATGCCACCCATGTAAAACATGGCCTCGTCTGTGGTAATGTAGAGTTTCCATTTAATATTATTTAAAAGAGGTAGAGGCGACATGCTCGAGCATATCATTTCTTGATTTGTGCGTCATTTAGTTTATGGATTGAACTCTTCTTATACGACGTCTAGCCTTGAATAAACGACTAATAATTCTATTTACAGTTTCAACAGAAAGATTAAATTTAATAGGTGTCTCACGTTGGGAGGGGGATTAATTCATGTGAACAGAATTTTAGATACCAATACTCAAAATGTGTGCAATGCCAAAGCTAGGTATTTATTGCAAATTCTAAACGGAAATTATTCACAGCTATTATATTGTTTATTACTCTGCATGTGGGATTGTGATTTAGACACGGACCGGTATGTTTGTGTGTGATTTCTTCTATTGAATATTTATTTTTTTGACATCTGAATTAGGACTTCTTATGGTTTGTTTTCCAGAAGAAAGTAAACAGGTCAGCAAAATAATTGTATGTATAATAAACAAATGATAGCACCGTTATTATTCACAGATTAGACGCACTCCATGATATGTGTATATCATGTATCGATTAGCTTTCTATTGCCAATTATGTGGGAGGCTTAACAACAATCGTATGTGTCAACAAGGATCATTGATAAAAAATAATATAATGGAATAAAGCAACGGAAATGGGCACCTAGCCAAAAGCAAGAAGAGTAATTACTACTTTACGTACGTAAATTGTTGTGTTATGCATAGTTTATTTAGCGTCATTTGCGTTCTTACGACAGTGAACATTTCAACAAGCAACATTGGCCAGTCCGTTTGACCTTTAATTTAAATATTCATTATTGAGTCACCACTTCATTTATGTATAAGGAACACGGGCGTTTATTTTGTCTACATCATGGACAAACATGTATTTGTATCAATCCAAAACACCTTGTATAGGGTGAATCATAGAATATGAATACATGAAAGGTCAAATGCACAGGCCAAAGTTGTTTTGCTTCTGCATGAAGTGCAGAAGAGCTTATATATACATTGTGTATGTACCCCTTTGTAAGCATCTACGTCCATAATACTAGATCTTTGTTGTTTTTCTGACAGCTTCTCAACGGTTAAAATCTGTAAATACCTGAGTAAAATCGTTACAATATACTTCTATAAAAATTAAAAAAAAAAAAAACATGATAGAGTAGCCAGAAAAAAAAAAAAGTGCAAGCCTGATGCCAGTGCGTTTACACAAGGAGGGTCCGTGAGTATGCTCCACTGAATTTGAAAAAAAGAAGCAAAATCTAGTGAATTTTTCAATCTGTTCTTGCTGGAGTTTTTTTTTCATGTTAACAGGTTGTCAATACAGGAAGACGTGTGTATATTGTAAATGACAAATGGCATATTGGATTAATTTTTTAATATAAAAAATATGTGCAAGCAGAGGATTATTGGCTTACTAGTATATGCACGCTACGCCACTGAGATCTATCAGAGATGACAACTGCGTCATACATTAGTACTAGTATCGTGATTTTTGTAGTATAATTTGTATTCATGTTTTTTGTCACATTTCTTAAAACATTTAGCTAAGCTTAAAGTTGTGAAAGTGTGTTATTTCAAAATTAGTTGCATTATATTACCAAACACAAACATTCCAATTTATGCTCTAATCACAATACCAAAAGCATAAATTAAGTTAAAAAAGTAAATTTCCGCCAGTGCTTGAACCAAAATTATGAAACCAAAACTTTTTTGCAAGATGTTGAAAAGAAACTAAAAGTATCAAAATATATTTTACCAAATTTAGCTAATGAAATACTTTGCATGATGGAGTATACCTTAATTTTTAGCAATTTCAAATTTTAACCTATTTCGTTCTAAATTTATTTGTCTAATTCGAGAAAGTCTAACACACCAGTTGCTATTGCTATGACATGTTTGTTGTTTTTTACGGCTAGATGTACCTAATTTTTTACGTGACGAACAGGCCAAGTCTTCCATAATAAAATTAATCCTAATTTACTGTGTTTCCAATCTAAAATACCAGTATAATATAATAATAGTGGGTATTATCTGGAAATGTCATAGTATTTTTCTAGATAAGTACATGTTTGTATATAACTCCTTGGCTTTATGAGAATTGAATTAACCCAGCTAATTTTGTTGCGGTCAAAAGTTCGCATTAAGTTGTCAATCATGAATAAGATGAAGTTGAGCCAAACACTCTAGCACAGTTTTATTTTTATCTACGGAAGGTTCCCAATGATTAGTAATTCGTTCCCACGGATTATAATTTGTGGGCACGATATATTTAAAAAATATTTTAAGAAGTACTAAATGCGCTTCTGTATTTATCATATTTAACACAAGCATATCAAGTTTTTTACCGACCAATGTTCAAATCACAATCCAAAAGGCAAAGTGAACACGTTGAGAACTGGCCGATTAAGTTAAACACGTGGACTTCAATAAAGAAATTGCGGGTCGGGTTCTCCGGAAGGGTAAGCCTCCCCTGTTTAGCTGGCTACTCGGGTATCCGCCTAGTGTGACATTCAAGTTTTCTTTCATTACGTTTGCCATATGCCATTTTTATGATACCCGAAGGGAGAGCATATAGTTCTCGCTTTGTCCGTCAGTCATAATGTTGTCCGCAGCATAACAACAAAATGTGAAAACTTCATTGCTAGGTAGATCTTGATAAGGAGAAGTGTAATTGGCTTTTATTCGAGGAGCATCCATCTGTTCTACCAATATTCTTGTTTAAAAGCAATTATACATTGGATAAATAAAAATAAGCAATTATTGCGATTAATATAGCTCAGTTGGTAGAGCATTCGTACAAAAGTATAGTCCAAGAGATCATGGCTAAAATCCGGGTGAACGAGGCCAAAAGGTTTGAGGGTTGATTCTTGTAGAAAAATGTCCCTAGTTATTGAAAACCAATTTCTTACACGCCAAATCGTTTCCGATTTTTTAATCAAAAACAGTTTTTAAAGAAAAGCCTCTGCAAATGTTAAATTTTCGTAAAAAAATAAAAAATTCCATATTATGAAGCATTTTGTGGCAAGAACAACACAAAAATGTTCACAAAACTTTGGAAATATGGAACATTAATACCGTAGCAAATTATTATGTTTCCCCTACCCCAAAAATACGAAAATGTCAAAAATTCATTATTTGGCCCATGCTTGCCGATAAGTGTTTAAAACAAAACATTATTGTTTGTTACATCTCCCGTCTGTTCCCAACATATTTATAAAACAATAATATGTAGAGTGTTTGGTGATTTTATATGAAAATTTGCACTTTTCATATAACAATAGTTTGGAAAATGAGTTTTCATTAAATCTTTTGTACTCTACTTCTGGTAATTTTTTACATAGGCATTGAATCTCCGGATTTATATGTTTCTGTCTTGCCGTGGTACATTTGAGTCTGACAACATAAAAAACTATCGGAAATACAGAAGTTTATAGATGAAATGGATAAATTTATTTCCCCTAAACAAAATTGAAAAACATGTGCAAATCCATTTTTATGCAATATATGCCGATTTGTGTTTCTAATGAAGATTTCGAGCAAAAGTACCCGCAACAATGACAAAACAAGCTTCAATGATTTTAAATATTTGTGAAATGCTTTAGCTTAAGGACAGATAGGACTAATTAATATAATAAAATTGCTTATTTTATTCATTTATATGTAAAATGCTATAAGAAAATAGGATCTTCGCCTCTTGTATTTTTGTTATTTATGCATTGAATCTCCATTGTTAACTATTGACGTAATTCCTTGCCATATAAGATTCTAATAACACCAAAAACTGTAGGAAATAACAAAGCTTGTAAATCAGGCGAATAAATTTATTTCCCCTAACCCAAAATTATATAAAAAAAACTTTTTAGGATATATATGCTTTTGGTGAAGGTTTGAAGCAAGTGTCCATGCAACAATTATGTTTTAATGATTCAAAGTCATAGCAAAATGATTTTTTTTTAATTTAAGAAAAGAAATTCGGAAATATACATACTTAAACTTGAAAATCAAAAACAAGCATACCAATCCTTGTCAAGATCACAATCCCCACAAAAGTAAAATCTTTGAAACTAGCAAATTTGGCGAGGTGCTCCTTAAGCACCTCCTGTTTAGCAATTACACCCGTCACGTGTGAAAAATTAAGAATACACATATTTTTTTGAACAACCTGATACTATAAAATAATAATTGCAAATGAGGTCATCTCTAGTGAAACATAATGTTAAAATATGGTAAAACTTAGTGTAAGTCATTTCTGGTTATTGTTTTATATGAAGCTATTTTATAAGACATATCTCCATTTGATAAAGTTCAATCAGATCCATGAGCTTTCTTAACCATATTCATTATTACTAAAACCCGTCTATCAAAGATTGTAGCCACATTTTACAAAACTTTGCAATTTATTCTTGTGGAATCATTTCACCTAATGTACAATGTCAGTCTCCATTAAATCTTTTAAAAAGTCTGCACACTCCGTAAAATTTTTAATTTCACTTCAAACTGACAAAATTTCTATGTCCAATAACTCCATCTTTGCATCTTTTAAAGGAATTATTGATAGCTATCACATCACAAATTGTCTGGCCATATTATAATGATAAAAAAGTGGTATTGGACAACTTTCAGCCTAAAGCCTATTACTAGGTGCCCAGTGCCACGTTCTTTTAAGAATACAAGATTTTGAGCAGAGACTGAAAGTGTTCATTATGTCAATTCTTTATTAAATGATGGTACCAGAAAAAAGTTGCAAAGTTATGTAAAATGTGGCCGCAATCTTTGATAAACGGGGTTTTAGTAATAACAAAAATGGTTTAGTAAAATTCCTTTGCCATAAAATCACGAATAATAGGTAAACACTACTACATAATATAGCCGAGGTCATAGAAAACCAGAAAAAAGGAGAATCACGGATGTAAGAAATGCTTTTAGATTGAGATATTTAACAAAGAATATAAACCCCGCAGATACTTATGTTTAGCTAAAAATAAGCTATATATGGACAGCAAAGGTCGGATTGAAAAAGTGAATTGCTAACATTATCGGAGTTGCAAAGATCGATGGAACAATGGGTATCATGATATGAGTAAAGTGTTCAACTGACAAATGGAAAGAGATCAATTTTCTAATAAAAAAAAATTAAATTGAGGCAATAGAAAACTGATTAAATGCTCTGTGTAAATCATCAAACATAAACACAAACATATTTATTATATCACAATAACAAAAACGAAGTAAAAAAAACTGGCAAATTTAAACACGTAAACATTGGCAGCGGAAAATCCGGGCACTCGGAAAGGGTAATCGCCTCCTGTCCCCACATGTGAAATCAAAATTGAGAGTGAAAGTAGTAACAAGAAAAGTCATTTCAATTCAGAATATTTGGAAGGAAATTGAACAAAACAAAACCAGATCTCAAACCAATTTATTGTTAGAGATTGTTGGATTTATGTTTCAATAACTTTTATAACAGAAACCAAAGAAGAGCTGATCATAGTAACCACTCTCTGCCATCCCATCATGTACTGTTCAACAAACACACCTGTGTCAGTCACCTCAATGTGTCTTTAATCAGTTTAAGAGGAAGGATGTAGATTTATATGCATGTCCAAATAAATGGTTTGTGATTTTGAAGATGATTTTAAGGATTTGTCCCAAGACTGACTGACACTGCCTTGTAAATGACAAAGTGTTGACTATGTTAAATGTTTAGAGTGCGTAACACTTACACAATTATTTTTGCGCATTGTCTTATTTGCAAATATTTTGGATTTCTATCAGTTGACTTTTAGTCTTTTGCCAGAGGTCCAGTCGTTGGTTTAATGGTTACAATGTGTTTTATTCAAATCTGGTTCAACATAAAATTCAGTGTCTTTCACCCTCACTTTCCATACTTGACCCTGTGTTGTGATCTAGTATGTTTCTTAACTTAAATGCGGATTCATATTGTAACTTTTCAAGTATAGTTATTTACCGAAATGCTACTGTTCTTGTCATTCTATGAATACAGAGTAGAATTTAAACGCATGGTTCAAGCATTGCTTTTTTACAAATCTGAAAACATATCCGTTCACTTACATTTGTACTATTATTTACATATATGCCTCAAATACTAGTATACCCTTTTATGAATTCATATGACTATTTTTATATGTCTTCCTCTAATGCAAAAAGGTAAGCCATGACTTCTTAGCCTGGAGAGGGTTTCTTTGAGAACGGGGAATGAATTGATTCATGATAGCTACCAAAATTGACATATTTTATGGTGTTAGTGATTTTAGTGTAAGCGCGTTGAATCAATATCTGATATTTGAAAGTCAATGCCTATATAACAAAAATACAAACAGCAAAGATTCTTTTTTGCCATAGCACATTGAATTGAAAATGAAATAAGTAGGCATTTTTCTATGAATAATTAGACTAATCTGCCATTAAAATGATGTAATTTGTAAACTATTTTGTATCCTTCAAGCTTCTTTTTCCATTGTTACAGGTACATTTGCTTGAAACTTCCATTAGAAATACTAATTGTTGGCATATTGGCTAAAACAGGGTTTCACATTTTCTTCAATTTTGGGGTAGGGGAAATAAATTTATTCGCCTAATCTACAAGCTTTGCTATTTCCGAAAGTTTTTGGTGTTATTAGACTCTTATATGGCAAGGAATTACGTCAATAGATAACAGTCGAGATTCAATGCCTAAACAAAAAGACAGGAGGCCAAGCTACTTTTTCCTTTTAGTATTTTACATAAAAATGAATAAAATAAGCATTTTTTCATATTAGTTAGTCCTATCTGTCCTTAAGCTAAAGTATTTCAAAAGTATTTAAACATACGCAGAAATCGAGGCCCGATCTGAAGGGTTATCTGCCCCTACATTAGAAGTCGTCCTATACTGACCATCTCAGGTGTGATATACTTTACAGTTATAAAGGTAGTTCAGTCGAGCGTGACCTGTTAGATAATTCCAATTTGGGAGAGCAATCAACAAAAATCCAATCGGGGTTTTTAGATGTCTCTGGCTAAACGCAGACGGATTATAATCAGTATTTAGAAAATAATGACCTGAATGCATCTCGTAATGAAATGATGGAAAAAAATAACATGCAAATGTACTAGCTTATTGAAAATTTGCACGAAATCATAATTTTATAAATGTTTCAAGTATTTGTTTTAAATACGTTTTGTCGGGGTCTTATATGCTTACTCCAAGTTTAAATAAAAATTAAATCAGCATTTTTAAATATTCCATTCTAGCTATATTAATGTTTTATATAAATACTAAATAAATAAATAAATAAATAAATAAATAAATAAATAAATAAATAAAAATTGATAAGATATTTTCTTAGCATCAACAATGCAATCTAGCAGAGATTTAAATAATAAATCTTCGTTTTTTAAAACATTTCATTTTAGCTTGATTATAAATAAATAAATAAATAAATAAATAAATAAATACTATGATTTTTCTTATGTTTATTTTTATAACTAGATGATTTGATATTCATCTAATTGAACTGACAAATCCAATGCTGAATAGTATTTTATTTTATTTTATTTTATTCATCGACCTGAACTGTGAAAAGAATGCAACATAAACCTGGCACTGGTAAGGACAAAGCCATGTGTAACGTTTTGGAGAGAGAGAGAGAGAGAGAGAGAGAGAGAGAGAGAGAGAGAGAGAGAGAGAGAGAGTTATCACTCTCAAGTCACAAATATTGTTCAATAAATATGATCAATATACAATAATATTAATTTTTATTTTAACAATCAGGACATGATCGGGACATGGTCAAAATGCGATATAATATTCTAAAAGTTCATGAGAACTTAAAAAAATCTGAACATAACGTTCCTAATTAACAGTAGGGGCTCAAGCGTGACGGTTTACCTACTTGTTTCATTAATCAATTAATTTCCCAATCAACAAAAAATCGAACCTAACCCATCACTTTACCTAGATCATGTTATTTGTGTCATGACAGGCAACTAACACCACTGCTTTATTTAAATTAGATGTAGTAACTGCGTGGTGTTAAGGTTATTATTATTATTATTATTATTATTAAATGTTATGTATTTGAATGATAATTTTATCACGAACCGTTTGAAAATCTAATAAATATTAGTTATAAATTTATTTTCGTCACTCTGTTTTGTTTATTTGAGTATAATTAAAACAATTTTAAATCAGTTTAATAGACAATTATTTAAATGTAAATGTTAATTTTAACTAAGTCATCGTCAATGTTGTTTCCTAATAATAATAACATGGCTGGGAATAATCATGTATTTCATTCAGGGTTAAATGTAATTATGGCATTGATTACTTTTGAAACTTGAATAAAATAGATATTATTATTATTATTATTATAAGTTAAATGAAATATAATAAATAAAAATGTGCATTTTTTTCTGAACTTTTGTTATTTTAACGTCCCATACTCTATTATTTAAATAAATAAGAATTATAATAAAATGGAAAATAAAAATGTGCACGTTTCCAAAATACGTTTAATAATATTTTAAAAAGAAAAGGGAACAATGTTGTATTAGATCCAGTAGGCTAGTATTTGACCATGATAGTCTATACATATCCATAGTATATACATACCGGTAGTCAATCATATTGGCCCTTATCCACTGACTGAAATATTGATACAAATATTGTACCACCTAAATTTCAAATTAAAAGTGGAATGGATTTTTTTAAAGGTGTACAACAAAGATTTTTATAACTGAATTTTCATCACGATGTGAACTTTATCATGAAAACCAGACATTTTCACTTTTCTATATCTTTAATAAGAAAAAAGCTGTTTATAAAAACAGTGCTGTGCACTTTCTAATGAGTTTCATAGGGAAATTAAGCAAAATGTCACCATATTTTAAATCAAAAAGTGGAATGGATTTTTTTCAAGATATTTTAATCATTTTTATATTTGAATATTCGTGACAGTATGTATTTTTCACTGAGAACCAGACATTTTCAGAAAATAATATTGTTATTGGTGAAATTTAAATTTGAAAATCGGGTATATCTAGTTCCCATTGTAACTTAACGGGCTGGCGATCGCACAGGTGACTTAATACAGGTGATGAGACCATCGTCTTAAACGCATCAATGGTTTACGGTCAGACCTCGATTTCTGTACATGATCCTCGAAGCTCGTTTTATCGTTGTTGTGGGTACTTTTGCTCGAAATCTTCATTAGAAACACAAATCGGCATTTATTGCATAAAAACGGATTTTCACATGTTTTTTAATTTTGGGGTAGGGGAAATAAATTTATCCATTTCATCTATAAACTTCTGTATTTCCGATAGTTTTTATGTTGTCAGACTCAAATGTGCCACGGCAATACAGAAACATATAAATCCGGAGATTCAATGCCTATGTAACAAAATTACCAGAAGTAGAGTACAATAGATATAATGAAAACTCATTTTCCAAACTATTGTTATATGAAAAGTGCAAATTTTCATATAAAATCACCAAACACTCTACATATTATTGTTTTATAAATATGTTGGGAACAGACGGGAGATGTAACAAACAATAATGTTTTGTTTTAAACACTTATCGGCAAGCATGGGCCAAATAATGAAGTTTTGACATTTTCGTATTTTTGGGGTAGGGGAAACATAATAATTTGCTACGGTATTAAGGTTCCATATTTCCGAAGTTTTGTAACAGTTCTGTCTACAGAACTACCAACGCTTTATAAAAATATATAGTTTGTCATATTTAATGCATAAACAACAGATTTACAAGAATCGAAAGACGGTAGATATGATAAAAACGCAGTTTACAGCATCGATTTTATCGCTTATTTTAAAATTTTGACACAAAATCGGAAAACTGTCAGGATGTTTTGCATTTAATCAATCATGTGTCCACAATAAAGATAGAATGAACATTTCTGTGTTGTTTTTGCCACAAAATGCTTCAAAATATGGAATTTTTATTTTTTACGAAAATTTAACATTTGAAGAGGCTATTCTTCAAAAACTGTTTCTGATTAAACAATCGGAAACGATTTGACGCGTAAGAAATTGGTTTTCAATAACTAGGGACATTTTCCTACAAGAATCAACCCTCAAACCTTTTGGCCTCGTTCACCCGGATTTTAGCAATGATCTCTTGGACTAGTAGCTTACCAGTCATGATATGTTGTTGCATGTTCAAATAACAATCCGAAAAGCAAAGTAAAAACTTTGAAACTGACAAGTTAGGTTAAACACATAAACATCCACCAAAGAAGCGAGGCCGGGTGCTCCGGAAGGGTAAACATCTCCTGCTTAACTAGCTACACCCACCGCTTGTGTAATCAAAATTGAGTGTAAAAGGACCTTTGTGCTATGTTTTAATGAGAAAGTTTGAAAAAAATAGTGCCAGTATGACACGAGCATGTTTGACGGAGCATTTTTAAGAATGTCTATTTATATATATTGAATTGAAAAGGCGGTATCTTCACATATTTGAACAACTTTCTTTATTGCTGTTTTGTGTAAAATTTTCCTGTTTAGGAAAAACCTTTCCAAGTAATTATTTGTTTAATTAATTTATGGTTTATCATCACCATGAGTGTGGTT
Organism: Anadara kagoshimensis; assembly: GCA_021292105.1. Lineage (NCBI taxonomy): Eukaryota > Metazoa > Mollusca > Bivalvia > Arcoida > Arcidae > Anadara > Anadara kagoshimensis. The sequence goes on from CM037857.1 coordinate 31,459,496, forward strand.
AGAATATACTCAACATAAATTATTATTTACCCTTGCACTGTGAGGTTAATATAACACTGCAGTAGCTCAGTTGGTAGAGTGCCAGGTCCGTAAGTTGGAGGTCGTGGATTTGATCCCCGGCCGGGTCTGACCTAAAACTTGAAAGTGGGTAGTGATTGTTCTTTCGCCAAGCACTCGGCATTACGAAATGAAAGTCACGGTTCTTTCGGATGGGAACTTAAAATAAACGAGGCCCCGTGTCACGGTGGGCTTGGCACGCTAAAGAACCCTGCTGTATAATGCCATCAGCGCAACGCAAAATTTCTGCACCTTCGCCTATAGCTGGCGACGTCTCGATATAAGTGAAATATTCTTGACTGGGACGTTAAACACCATTACTCAACTCAACTGTGAGGTTACATGATTTTTAACAAGTATTCATACTCTTTGTTAAGCCGTAATGTACTATAGTTCAGAAAGATTGTTCAGTTAGTATACGGCTTCAGTTTTCTGGGACATTAGCTTCTCAACATAATATCTGATTCACAGAAGGTCTTCGTAATCGCGTTATAAGGTCTATCATGGGCTTCCTCTTGACGTTAGGTTTTTATCATTCTTAGTTAATGAGTTTAAGTGAAGACGTTGCCAGCTTATGATAGACTTTTTAAAAAAGGAAATCATATCCAAGGTTAATACTCTGTTTGAGTTAAAATGATATAACGTTTAGTTATATCCTTATTGATAAAATAACATTGATTGAAAGTGAAAGAAAAATGGTTCTGGAAAAGGGCTTAGCACAGTGTGTCACATCAAAAACCTTTTATAATCTCTGGTTTGATTTGAGATGTTCATTCGAATGGAATACATAAATTTGAATACAATATCCTTGCAATAGCCAAAGCAGCCCAAACACACAACAAGCCAACAAACATACACTACACAAGTTCAGATATGAAAAATATCACATTATATAAATATTTCATTTCTGAAAGGATAACATTATGGACTGTAATTCTATCAAAAATGTAATGTATATTTTATTATACCGATTGTTGGTGTTGATTATACTGTGCAAAGTATACTAGATTGCAAATCTTGACAGTCAACTGTTGTCTGTTAACAACTTCTGAGACGCCTGTAACATTAACCACATTTAACATTACTTTAGAAAAGCGTTTTACTGATTTAGAAGACGAATGCGTTGGAACCACATACGTAGTTTTTCTGCGCATGTTAAATTCTTCGTGATGACAATTACTCAGGTAATGTCACCCTGTGACATAAGATTTTCTGAAATCATAGGGTGACATTTAATTAACCAAAACGCTTATTAACCAATCAAATTTCGAGAAATTTACAAAAGGTATAATAAAATATGTTGTTTCTGTATACGTTATGAATTTATTTTATTTTCGATATGTTCAAGAGCACTGTAGCTCTTATTTTTCAATGTCGAGTGTTTGGCGAGAGAACAGTCACTACATTTTTCAAGTACTGATCAGACCACATCGGGGCTCGAACCACAACCTCCCACTCTACGAACTGAGCTATTGTAGTGGTAGTTTGAATCAATATACAGACGTCTATAGTATCATTACATTTTATGTATATAATGATCAAAGTTTTGTTTTACTACACACAAACTGAACCTGTTAGTCTGTACGCCGATGCTGTTAAGGAAGTACAGTGCGAAACTATACGATTGATTGAATGAATGGGGTTTTACATGCAAGTCAAGAATATTTTACTTATATCGATACGTCGTCAGCAATAGCTACAGTGGTAGAACTTTTTACCTTTGTCAGTGCGCTCAGGAAAGTTTGCAGGGAGCGTTCCACGCCTGCTGTGACACGAGGCGTCGGTTTTTAAGTTCTCTTCCGAAGGACCCCGTAATTTTCATTTCTAAATGGCGCCTGCTTGTCGAAAGAATGTTCATTACCTATTTTCAAGCCTTGGTCAGATCCAGCCGGGATTCGAGCCCATGTCCTCCTACATACGAAGCGACCACTCTACCAACTGAGCTACTTAGCTACGAATTAATGCCAGATCAGCAGCTAAATTCGATCCTTCGTTAGCTACAAAGTATATATCTAGTCAGCTAAGTGTAAATTTTACTGTACGTAGATTTCAAGTGTATCCTACATAAATTCCCATGCCGCTTCATGTCTTCGAAGACATGCCTTTAGGCTTTTAATGTACTGCTGTATCAATTTATTTTTTAAATGTTGGTGCAAAAAGAGTGAGATGGTTATTGTTGTGTCTCAAAGGCTTAACGTGTATCCTTTTATAGGGAAAACTAATTGATCAACTTATTTTTTAAATGTCAGTGTTTAGCCAAGAAGTCCTGTTGATTGACACTTCATAATTTTTCCATACAATATTGATAGCCTGCAAGCTTAAGGCTGATATATCTCGAGACTTTTACTATAGAAAATGTTTCATTTTATAAATTTTTAAAACATTTTATTTTAATATTTTAACATGTTAAAGTCTCAACTAATGGATGTTAGTTCACTGTGTATTTTGAAATTATTTATTTCCAAAGTGTCTTATTTTCCTGGATTGGGAAACAAAATAATTTCGTTGGGTGATAATTTCGTGACTATGGTGTTGTATCAAATTATTATGTCTTAAAACGTACATTTGCAGTGATTGACATACGATGACAAAAATACATAATAACTTGAAATGGACAGAGGAAAATTTAAATAATATATATATATATACTTTTAAACTGGACAGATTGTATTCTTATGAAACTTGTGAAATTTTAAGTCTACTGGCCCCGGTTTCACAATCATTCCTTAGCTAAGATTTTCCTTAACTTAAATCTTGCAATTTTTTTAAATATCTTTATAATTTTGTTAATTTTAAAGATATTGAGGAATTTAAGGTGTCATTTTTAAGATCACTTCTAGATTTAAACATTTGCATTTAGTTTTGACAAAATATTCATCAGTAGTTTCAAAAAGAGATTACAAAAATTTGCTAAATTTAAGTTAAGGAAAATCTTAGCTAAGGAATGATTGTGAAACTGGGGCCTGAATTTAGATCAAACACGATATGATATGCAAGTTGATTCACCGAAATATTATTGAACTTTATGTCGTTCACGATCTGAAGACAGAGTATTAATAATAGGTATCTGTTAAAACCTGGGTACATGTACTTGTGGTCAGTGATCCCGAGCCGCAAAGTGACCAGGGGTTAAGAAAACTCGATACATTAACACCGACAACGAGGTCAGAAACTGACTAACACAATGACACACACGATGACGCATTGGAAAATATAATTACTTTTTCATTTTCTTTAATCACGTGACAATCACGTGACTAATGTTAATCACACGTACGTGAAAAAGCTCGTCGATCCTTGTTTCATTAGATACAAGATACAGAATAGGTTTATATACATTGAGTTTCCTGGCCAAAGACATCACCCAACCCCTTGTAGTTTCTGCGAATACTTAGACAATGCTTCTCCGTGTTTATCGAAAAATAGTCGAAGTGTTTGCAGAAACTATGCGCAGTGCAAAGGGCAACAACACCTATTAAAGCTGATGGTTTCAGGGTAAGAGAAATATTACATCTTGACTAGGATGTATAACTTCATTCAATATACACAGTACATATTTATCGAAAGTTTAACAGTGTGCCAACAACAAACAATGAAGTTCGGCTACCTACATATCGATAGCAAGTTGTAAAAAAGCTGCCGAGAGATAGACAGTAGGGTCGAAAAGCTGTCAATATATCACTAGTAAGGGGTCGAGATGGTCTTACGATTCGGTACTAATTCATTAGCTTAGTGTTAAACTTTCGACAGACCTGTGCTGTAGATAAAACCAATGTACCTGTTCAAAGAATCATCGATTCTAATCGCAATATACAATCTTTTAAAAAAATTTACCATTTAATGCATTCAAAAACCACATTGTCTATTGTCATATACCATTTTAATGTATCCAATTAAAAATAAACAAACAAATTCAGTGAATTAGTACCCCCCGCCAGCAAATTTTTTTCTTGTGATTTGCACTTATGTTCAAAGGACAATAACTCTCAGGAAAATGAGCAAACCAATTGCAACTCGGGTTAACGATGTGCGCATCTCACATCAGTGTTTATGCTTTGCACTAAGTTTCGAGAAATAGTGTTTCATAATTGAATTTCGGACGAACGGAAACTCGAAGTTAATGCCACCCTCTTTCTCCGAAAGGCGGTGAGATAAAAAAGTATGTAAAATTGGTTATATATGTATACTGCCTATCGATAACATCATCACGCTTATCGTCACGGTGTTTTGAAGTCGCAATCCATCAAATTTTCTTTTATATTTTTGCTATGTCTCAATCAATTTATTGTCAAACACTTTTATAATGCCAAAATCTGATTGCACAAATAATGGCAATGAATCAAAAATTTTACTGTATATTCTTCTCTTATACAGAGTACATACCTGTCAAAAGTTTAACACCGAGCTAACGAAAAAGAGTCGAAGGTCGACTGCCTAGTGGCATGAAGGCCGAGTTGTAGAGATGTAGGTCGCTTATGGCAGCTAGCGAAAAGCCATCAATATATAGATAACAGCTGACGAAAAGCTGTCGGTATATACCCGGTATAGGTAACGAGGGTTCGAGATCAGCTGCCGATTCGGCACTGCTTAGTGTTAAACTTTCGACAGGTCTGCACTATATTGCTATATTGCGTCATTTTATTGTTTCGTGTTGTAATATGTCAAGCTAGCATTAACTGAGACCGAAGTGTCTGCCGTAAAGTTGGTAGGCTAATTTTTGATATTGCAACCATCGTTAACCATCCTGCTGCCAAATTTAATTTCAAAATCAGCCTCGGCGTTGCCGCATTGAATTTCAAAACAGACGGTTGACAGTGCCACATTGAATTTCAACACAACTTTTTGTAGTAATATGACATCATAAGTGAATGTTAGTTTTTAATCTCAATAGCAAACGTTTGCAATTTTGTTTACTTTACAATAAGATTTTAAGTATCTCTTAATCTTGTAACCATGGCAGAAGACCATGTATATCCCTGTGACGGGCTAACGGTAGAGGATTAATATTTCAGTAATATACCATTTTTTTTTTATTTAATCATAAAATACATTTTTTAAAATGGTATATTTTTAATGTATTTTATGAATAAATTCAAAAAATGGTATATGACATTTCTATGTGGCAGCAAGAGCAGCTACTTCGGCCTAGCTGTATTTTATTTTGAACGGTATGCCCTTGTCCCTATTATACAATATATGTCATTGATAATATCTACCAGAAAATTAAAGCCATGTGAATTACAACCCGTTCGTTGATAATCAATAGAACACATTTAGAAATAAGTTTTTATGACTTCATTATAATGGGCGTTATTAAAAAGATCATGTATCCATCTTTGAAGGTTTTACATGTAAATATTCTGTCAAACATTGGTCAACAAAATTTTTTTTTATGAAACCATCAATCTCTTAATAGCATAGTGACTGACTAGATGGACACCTCCAATTAAACTAGAGATGGTTAACATGTTGTTATCTATGGTTTATCAAATATCTCTTCAGAACCTTCCAGGTCCATCGTTAGCTGTATCTCGACATATGTTTGACAGCAGTGTTTCCAACAGATGCCAGTTATTTAAACAATGGCAAACGGAGTTATTGATTCAAGAACAGTAAAAATTTACCTACTAACTATCAAAATCTCCAATAACCTAGTCACAAATTCTTTAGTTAAAATTTTAGGAAAACAAATACCCTGATTTTCCACAATAACCACCACGACGGTAACTCGGTTGGTAGAGCGCTCGCTCCGTAATTGGGAAGTCGGTAGCTCGGTGAGTAGCTATATACAGAGTGCTCGCGTCGTAAATGGGAAGTCAGTAGCTCGGTTGGTAGCTATAGAGTGCTCGCGCCGTAAGTGGGAAGTCGGTAGCTCGGTGGGAAGCTACAGAGTGCTCGCTCCGTAAGTGTGAAGTCGGTAGCTCGGTGGGAAGCTACAGAGTGCTCGCTCCGTAAGTGGGAAGTCGGTAGCTCGGTGGGAAGATACAGAGTGCTCGCGCCGTAAGTGGGAAGTCGGTAGCTCGGTGGGAAGCTACAGAGTGCTCGCGCCGTAAGTGGGAAGTCGGTTGCTCGATAGGAAGCTACAGAGTGCTGGCGCCGTAAGTGGGAAGTCGGTAGCTCGGTGGGAAGCTATAGGGTGCTCGCTCCGTAAGTGGAAAGTCGGTAGTTCGATGGGAAGCTACAGAGTGCTCGCGCCGTAAGTGGGAAGTCGGTAGCTCGGTGGGAAGCTACAGGGTGCTCGCGCCGTAAGTGGGAAGTCGGTAGCTCGGTGGGAAGCTACAGAGTGCTCGCGCCGTAAGTGGGAAGTCGGTAGCTCGGTGGGAAGCTACAGAGTGCTCGCGCCGTAAGTGGGAAGTCGGTAGCTCGGTTTGAAGCTACAGAGTGCTCTCCATAAGTTGAAAGTCAGTATCTCGGTTAGTACTCGTAGCTATAGAGTGTTCGCTCCGAAAGTGGCAAGTTAAAAAACGAAAAGAAAGTGACTGACTTTTAGAATTGAAAGCCGCAGGGCTTTCGGAAGACCTTATATATACCCGATATCACGGGTAACATGTACAGCAGGCGTGGCACGTAAATATTTTTGCCGTCTCACTTATAGCTGGTGACGTCTCGATATTTATAAGTGAAATATTTTTTGACAGGAAGGTAAAACCCCATCCAATCAAACAATCCTACGGAGCAGGTACATACATGTGTTTAGTTCTTTAACCACTAAACAAGGAAACAAACAAGGCTAACTCAGCATGCACCAAACTAAAAAAAAACCAAATGCAAACTTATAAGTACAGAAGGACATGGAGATATCGTTTGTTTTATCTGCTAATAAATGTTCCGAGGACAGTTTAAATTTACACCTACAGTGCAGACCTGTCGAAAGTTTAACACTAACGAATCGGCAGATCATTTCGGCCCCTTTTTACCTTCATCTCGACAGCTTTTCGACAGCTGTTATCTATCTCGGAACAGGCAACATTTCCACTGGCATTTTAGCCCGAATCTATCCATATCTCGACCACATGACAGTCGAACTTTGACTCCTTTTAGTGAACTTGGTATTTTATTTTTCGACGGGTCTGTATTTTAAATTTTTTGCTTTTTTACGAAAAACCATTGAGATGACCTGGATTTTCAAGGACATGCTTTTAAGAGTGCAAACATTTTCCCCCAATCAGAATTAACCCGATAGCTACCTGCCAAATGTGAAGGACATTGATAATCTGTAACATACAAAAACCATTGAGATGATCTGGATTTCCAAATTTTTAAGAGTGCGAACACATTTTGTTTAGTCAGAATTAACCCTACCTGCCAAATGTGAACATGGTGAAGGACATTGATAAATCTGTAGCATGCCTGTCCCCGTTATGTAAATAATATGGGTCACATAAACAAATCAACAACTGATAGTGTTAAGATAAAATTATTAATAATCATATATGTAACATAATTATCTAAAATCTGCAGAATTTTGTTTGCAGATTTTAGCAGAATAACTGTAAAGTTGTAAGTGTTACCATAACTGACTTCCAATAAGTTTGTCAAAACACAGGTTACATCAAGCATTAATTCACATTGGGAATCAAATTGGAACCAAATCAGTATTTTGGAAATCTGCAGAATTTTGTTTGCATATATTATCAGAATAACAGTAAGTATTGCAGTTACCGGCCTCCCGACAATAAGTGTCAAAGCACATACATTGTATTATTATATAATACATTAATTCACATTGGGAATCAATTGGAACCAAAATAGCATTTTGGAAATCTGCAGAATTTTGTTTGCAGATTTTAGCAGAATAACAGTAAGTATTGCAATTACTGGCCTCCCGGCAATAAGTGTCAAAACACATATTACATATAATGCATTAATTTGCGAAGAGAATTATAAATCAAATAAGCATTTTGGAAATCTGCAGAATTTTGTTTGCAGATTTTGCAGAAAAACTGCAAATTGCTTCCAATAAGGACTGATCAAAACACAAATTACATCATACATTATTTCGCGAAGGGTATCAAACCAGCATTTGGAAAATCTATCAGATACTGTAAAATCATTTATTTTCGCTGTGTACTAATTTTCGCTTATTTTGTTTTCTTCGAAAATTAATACCGAGCGAAAATTATTTATTTCTATGCTTTGTGGAAGTTCACGTGTCTTACCTAACTTGTCAGTTCCAAAGTTTTTACTTTGCTTCTGGATTGTGATTCGGAAATGGATTAGTATGTTTGTTTTTGATAATAGTACATGTTTCAAAAACGCGAAAATTTAACTACGCAGATTTGTCTAAATTTCATATACATTGTGTACCACGAAAATAAATACATGCAAAGTTAATTACGTTTATCATTTACTGTAAAATAATTTATTTACGTGTTGTACAATTTCCGTGGTTCTATGATTAAATACCATTAAGTTGGTGGGATTGTAAATTCCAGTTTTGTTGGTTCCGTTAAAGGTCAGATTGGACTTTATTTTTTTTCGTTGACAGGTAAATTCGTGGGTCAGAATATTCACGAAAAAAAACGAAAATTGGAACAACCACAAAAATGAATGTTTATTATTTTTTTCTGAATAAAATATTCAAACATTTAGAATATGAGACTGTAAGAATGTCATTTTATAAGCACTGAGTTGAGTAATGGTGTTTAACGTCCCAGTCAAGAATATTTCACTTATATCGAGACGTCGCCAGATATAGGCGAAGGTGCAGAAGTTTTGCCTGTGCGTTGCGCTGATGGCATTATACAGCATGGTTCTTTAGCGTGCCAAGCCCACCGTGACACGGGACCTCATTTATTTTAAGTTCCCATCCGAAAGAACCGTGACTCCCATTTCGTAATACCGAGTGCTTGGCGAAAAAACAGTCACTACCCACTTTCAAGTCTTTGGTCAGACCCGGCCGAGGATCGAACCCACGACCTCCCACTAACGGATAGAGCATTGTACCAACTGAACCACTGCAGTAGTTTTTTTACAAGCACTGAGCCGCCACTTCTGTAATACACATTATGGACTAGTACAGACCTGACGAAATTTCAACACTAAGTTAACTGAAAAGAGTCGAACGTTCGGCTACCGAGTGAATGAGATATAGATAGTGGACGAAGGATTAGTAGCTGCCGGAAAGCTGTCCAGATATAGCTAACGAAGGGTAGATATAGATATAGTGGACGAAGGATAGATACATGTAGTAGCTGCCGGAAAGCTGTCCAGATATAGCTAACGAACGGTAGGTATAGATATAGTGGACGAAGGATAGATACATGTAGTAGCTGCCGGAAAGCTGTCCAGATATAGCTAACGAAGGGTAGATATAGATATAGTGGACGAAGGATAGATACATGTAGTAGCTGCCGGAAAGCTGTCCAGATATAGCTAACGAAGGGTAGATATAGATATAGTGGACGAAGGATAGATACATGTAGTAGCTGCCGTAAAGCTGTCCAGATATAGCTAACGAAGGGTAGATATAGATATAGTGGACGAAGGATAGATACATGTAGTAGCTGCCGGAAAGCTGTCCAGATATAGCTAACGAAGGGTAGATATAGATATAGTGGACGAAGGATAGATACAGGTAGTAGCTGCCGGAAAGCTGTCCAGATATAGCTAACGAAGGGTAGATATAGATATAGTGGACGAAGGATAGATACATGTAGTAGCTGCCGTAAAGCTGTCCAGATATAGCTAACGAAGGGTAGATATAGATATAGTGGACGAAGGATAGATACTTGTAGTAGCTGCCGGAAAGCTGTCCAGATATAGCTAACGAAGGGTAGATATAGATATAGTGGACGAAGGATAGACACATGTAGTAGCTGCCGTAAAGCTGTCCAGATATAGCTAACGAACGGTAGATATAAATATAGTGGACGAAGGATAGATAAATGTAGTAGCTGCCGGAAAGCTGTCCAGATATAGCTAACGAAGGGTAGATATAGATATAGTGGACGAAGGATAGATACATGTAGTAGCTGCCGGAAAGCTGTCCAGATATAGCTAACGAAGGGTAGATATAGATATAGTGGACGAAGGATAGATACATGTAGTAGCTGCCGGAAAGCTGTCCAGATATAGCTGACGAACGGTAGATATAGATATAGTGGACGAAGGATAGATAAATGTAGTAGCTGCCGGAAAGCTGTCCAGATATAGCTAACGAAGGGTAGATATAGATATAGTGGACGAAGGATAGATACATGTAGTAGCTGCCGGAAAGCTGTCCAGATATAGCTAACGAAGGGTAGATATAGATATAGTGGACGAAGGATAGATACATGTAGTAGCTGCCGTAAAGCTGTCCAGATATAGCTAACGAAGGGTAGATATAGATATAGTGGACGAAGGATAGATAAATGTAGTAGCTGCCGGAAAGCTGTCCAGATATAGCCAACGAAGGGTAGATATAGATATAGTGGACGAAGGATAGATACATGTAGTAGCTGCCGTAAAGCTGTCCAGATATAGCTAACGAACGGTAGATATAGATATAGTGGACAAAGGATAGACATGTAGTAGCTGCCATAAAGCTGTCCAGATATAGCTAACGAAGGGTAGATATAGATATAGTGGACGAAGGATAGATACATGTAGTAGCTGCCGTGAAGCTGTCCAGATATAGCTAACGAACGGTAGATATAGATATAGAGGACGAAGGATAGACATGTAGTAGCTGCCATAAAGCTGTCCAGATATAGCTAACGAACGGTAGATATAGATATAGTGGACGAAGGATAGATACATGTAGTAGCTGCCGGAAAGCTGTCCAGATATAACTAACGAAAGGTAGATATAGATATAGTGGACGAAGGATAGATACTTGTAGTAGCTGCCGGAAAGCTGTCCAGATATAGCTAACGAACGGTAGATATAGATATAGTGGACGAAGGATAGATACATGTAGTAGCTGCCGGAAAGCTGTCCAGATATAGCTAACGAACGGTAGATATAGATATAGTGGACGAAGGATAGATACTTGTAGTAGCTGCCGGAAAGCTGTCCAGATATAGCTAACGAAGGGTAAATATAGATATAGTGGACGAAGGATAGATACATGTAGTAGCTGCCGGAAAGCTGTCCAGATATAGCTAACGAAGGGTAAATATAGATATAGTGGACGAAGGATAGATACGTGTAGTAGCTGCCGGAAAGCTGTCCAGATATAGCTAACGAAGGGTAGATATAGATATAGTGGACAAAGGATAGATACATGTGGTAGCTGCCGGAAAGCTGTCCAGATATAGCTAACGAAGGGTAGATATAGATATAATGGACGAAGGATAGATACATGTAGTAGCTGTCGGAAAGCTGTCCAGATATAGCTAACGAACGGTAGATATAGATAAAGTGGACGAAGGATAGATACATGTAGTAGCTGCCGTAAAGCTGTCCAGATATAGCTAACGAAGGGTAAATATAGATATAGTGGACGAAGGATAGATACATGTAGTAGCTGCCGGAAAGCTGTCCAGATATAGCTAACGAAGGGTAGATATAGATATAGTGGACGAAGGATAGATAAATGTAGTAGCTGCCGGAAAGCTGTCCAGATATAGCTAACGAAGGGTAAATATAGATATAGTGGACGAAGGATAGATACATGTAGTAGCTGCCGGAAAGCTGTCCAGATATAGCTAACGAAGGGTAGATATAGATATAATGGACGAAGGATAGATACATGTAGTAGCTGCCGGAAAGCTGTCCAGATATAGCTAACGAAGGGTAGATATAGATATAGTGGACGAAGGATAGATACATGTAGTAGCTGCCGTAAAGCTGTCCAGATATAGCTAACGAAGGGTAGATATAGATATAGTGGACGAAGGATAGATACATGTAGTAGCTGCCGTAAAGCTGTCCAGATATAGCTAACGAAGGGTAGATATAGATATAGTGGACGAAGGATAGATACATGTAGTAGCTGCCGGAAAGCTGTCCAGATATAGCTAACGAACGGTAGATATAGATATAGTGGACGAAGGATAGACACATGTAGTAGCTGCCGGAAAGCTGTCCAGATATAGCTAACGAACGGTAGATATAGATATAGTGGACGAAGGATAGATACATGTAGTAGCTGCCGGAAAGCTGTCCAGATATAGCTGACGAAGAGTAGATATAGATATAGTGGACGAAGGATAGATACATGTAGTAGCTGCCGTAAAGCTGTCCAGATATAGCTAACGAAGGGTAGATATAGATATAGTGGACGAAGGATAGATACATGTAGTAGCTGCCGGAAAGCTGTCCAGATATAGCTAACGAAGGGTAGATATAAATATAGTGGACGAAGGATAGATACATGTAGTAGCTGCCGGAAAGCTGTCCAGATATAGCTAACGAAGGGTAGATATAGATATAGTGGACAAAGGATAGATACATGTGGTAGCTGCCGGAAAGCTGTCCAGATATAGCTAACGAAGGGTAGATATAGATATAATGGACGAAGGATAGATACATGTAGTAGCTGCCGTAAAGCTGTCCAGATATAGCTAACGAAGGGTAGATATAGATATAGTGGACGAAGGATAGATACATGTAGTAGCTGCCGGAAAGCTGTCCAGATATAGCTAACGAAGGGTAGATATAGATATAGTGGACGAAGGATAGATACATGTAGTAGCTGCCGGAAAGCTGTCCAGATATAGCTAACGAAGGGTAGATATAGATATAATGGACGAAGGATAGATACATGTAGTAGCTGCCGGAAAGCTGTCCAGATATAGCTAACGAAGGGTAGATATAGATATAGTGGACGAAGGATAGATACATGTAGTAGCTGCCGGAAAGCTGTCCAGATATAGCTAACGAAGGGTAGATATAGATATAATGGACGAAGGATAGATACATGTAGTAGCTGCCGGAAAGCTGTCCAGATATAGCTAACGAAGGGTAGATATAGATATAGTGGACGAAGGATAGATACTTGTAGTAGCTGCCGGAAAGCTGTCCAGATATAGCTAACGAAGGGTAGATATAGATATAGTGGACGAAGGATAGATACATGTAGTAGCTGCCGGAAAGCTGTCCAGATATAGCTAACGAAGGGTAAATATAGATATAGTGGACGAAGGATAGATACATGTAGTAGCTGCCGGAAAGCTGTCCAGATATAGCTAACGAAGGGTAGATATAGATATAGTAATAATAATAATACTTTATTGTATATAAACTACATAGGTAGTTTGTTACAATCATCTTACAAGAATTACATAAAATATGCAATATTGCAAATTAATACCTTTGCACAAAATAAAATAAATGATATATATGTATCTGTATGAAAACATTCAGTTTAATATCCTAAATAGTGGACGAAGGATAGATACATGTAGTAGCTGCCGGAAAGCTGTCCAGATATAGCTAACGAAGGGTAGAGATGATTTTTATCTACCCACACTACTAGCTGTAAAAAAGCTATGTTACAACGCGTTTGATAAAGCATTTAATAAGTGATATCTCAACAGATATCAACTATGTGACATATCAACACCTCCCAACGATATTGTGATACCGTTTATTCTGTTCCTGGTTGAAGTTTAAATTTTTGTTACCAAACGCGTTGTCAACAAAGGTAAATACTACTATAGTTTTTCGGATGAGACTTACAACCGAGATCTAAAGACACCTCTGTAGAGTTCGAAAAAGAGCCAGCCCTTTTGGCCGATACAGAGGGCGCTTACAACTATAAAGCGATTGAAACAGACTGGGCAAAGTAAACCATACGGCACTTAATTATTCGTTAGCTTAGAGTAAAACGTTCTACAAACCTGTAATGAACATGCATTAATTTCAATCGATCACTCTGAAAGCATAATTACATTATTCACAATAAATGGATAAAAAAACCCCTTGAAATTGCGTTACTAAAACATAATTTGTAAATGATTTGATTCAATCAGAAGCATATGCCTAGAACTATTACATGTTAATGATTAAATTATCAATTAAAGAAATTAAGAGAGAGGGCTAGATTAATTGTTAAATATTAAACGTTAATGATTAAATTCAAAAGAAAGAGAGGGGCTAGATTAATGGTTAATTTTTTTTATATGAAACGTTTATGATTAAATTATCAATGAGAGAGAGAGAGAGAGAGATTAAACCAAGATAACATGTAATAATTATATAATTGGTAACTTTCTACAGTACGGACCAAGGCTGGGTAACTCGAAGCTAAATTAGCAGAAATTTACAAAAATATATAATATGCTTGACGCCTATATCAGTGGCGGATTCAGCGCCCCCCCCCCTTTATGTCGCTAATAATACATATTGTTCATTTTGATTTTTCGATGAATAATATGTATTTTTCGATTTCCTCTTTGCTGCAGCTCAGATTGCACCAGAATGCAGGATTTTAGCGCCATTTTTTCAAAATTTTCCGGGGGAGCATGCCCCCTGACCCCCCTAGAAGGATCGAGCCTTTGGCTCTCACATTATACGCCCCCCTTTCTAAAATTCTGGATCCACCTCTATAATGCAATGAAAGAACTCAAATTAAGTCCGACACCTAATGATGTCCTGACACTTATGAAGTTCGGACTTCTCTAGGCATTTGACTTCATTTAATTATGAGTTGCTAAAACTGTATGGACGGTTAAGATGGCTTCCAATAACGCAATCCTGTAACAGCAGAGGAGTTGAAACTCGACTCCCGAGTGGCTGAGATATGTAGATAGCTAATGGCTGAAAAGCTACCGACAGATAGGTGGCAGCTGCCGAGATATACGAGGTAGCTAACGAGAGTATAGGAATGAGTTTATGTAGTGTTAAAATATAGACACGTCTGCAGTGGCGGGGGTTGCACCCCCTTTTTTAAATGAGAGAGAGAGAGAGAGAGAGATGTGACCCCCATATGTTAATGTAACAACCCATTTCTGTATAGGTGTTGTTCCGGATCGCGTTTACTAGACCCCACGTCTCTGGAAGCTTCGGCGCTCGCGCCTAGCATTGATATACTAGTAATTCCCCCCTCATTTAAAAAAAATCCTGGATCCGCCCCTGGGTCTGTAATATACATCTTATTAGTATTCAGATAGCAAATTTAGTTTCACGACTAATATCCTATAAAAGTGATTGAACCAATTTTTTTTAAACGAATTGCTTACTTACTTACTTATTTACTGACTTACTTACCCGGTTACTTTCCTACTTACTTGCCTGATTACTCACCTGCTTTCTGACTTACCTACTCACTAACTTACATTTTTTATTTGCATACTTACGTACAAAGTCACTCACTTACTCATTAACTTACGGCTTGCTTACTTATATCTCATTACATGAACACAAGACCCACTAAAGTTAACGGCCTACTCCAACTTAAAATAGTATATATATAGAGTGGTTGCATAAAATAATTTTGTGATTTAGCCTACAATTTTTAACTTGTGGTTTTCAAATCAAAAACTTTTTTTTAAATATTATTTTTTTTTAATTTATCACTTTTTTGAAAATTTATTCTATTTTATAAATCGGCAATCAAAATAAGTATTTCGGAACTTAAATTCTAATCCCGTTTGCTCTGTTATAATAACTCAAATACAGTACAAAAGTTAAAGTCTGTCCCGAGCCATTAGGCCCATCAGGCCGGAGCTTATCCCGGTTTCGGTGGCGTAAAGCGACTGAGAGTACAAGACTCTCCCCTGAATGGAACGCCGGTCCATCGCAGGGTTAACCCCCAGCATTTTGCTGGTACTCATTTATTTTTCAGCTGATCTGAGTGAACTGGAACAACGTGAAATTAATTGTCTTGCTCAAGGACACAACACATCGCCCGGTCCAGGGATCGAACCCACGACCTTCGAATCATGAGTCCAACGCCTTAACCACTAGGCCACGCACTTCCACCCAAATACAGTACAGGCCTGTCGAAACTTTAACAGTGCGCTAACCAGCTGCTAACGAAAAGGAGGTGAAGTTCGGTTTTCGAGTGGAGTTGAGCGAAAAAGCTGCCTAAATATAAAGGTAGAAAGCAGCTGCTGGTCGGAAGCTGTCGAGATATAGCGATGGAAGTAAGCGTCCAAATCGGCACTAATTTATTAGCTAAGTGTTAAACTTTCGACAGGTCTGTACTGTATGCGTCTAAAACAGGATTTTAAGCAGAGACATATAAAACCCGAGATTGGGTTTTATATGGGGTTTTATATGTCTCTGTTTTAAGTATCTAAAATATGGAAAAATAAGATATAACATACATTTTAAAGTGGTATTTGAAACAGGTACATTTCTCGCTAACTAATGTATATATATGATATTTATTCTCAACAAAAAGCCTTTCGGCTTATATGTAATAATTACAAAGCATAATCAGGTGAATAAAGAAAAAGAAAAAAAAACATAGTAAATTATATACATTGGAATCACTCCTAATGCAATTAGTTATATTACACATTTATCGCCAGTTAACAGGTTATGCAGTTTTTCCAAGTTTTTCCCCACTGGATTTGTTTTTAGAAACTAGCAGAAAAATGTTTACTTACTAACTTTACATGCTTACCCTTTTACTTACTCTGTTACTCACTCACTCACTTGACACTTATATATACTTACTAACTTACTTATACTAAACCCGTCAATAAACAGGTAATTACAAATAGGTTCTTAATAATAAGTCATTATTTTATCCATTTGTTTTATTTATTTGTTTATCTATCTATTATTATCAGACACTATTTATAAAATCCTAACTTGGTCTCTGTTATTAATATTATCAGAGTTTTATATTTTATTTATTTTTATTTTTTATTTTCGTAAGCTGTCTGATGTAATGTCAATGGAACAAAATAGATGAAATCTTTATGAAGATTTTAAATGACAATAAAATGTAAGGAAAACTTACATCAGCCAGGGGCCCTAGCTGTCAAAACAAGGGGACCCAGAGGGGGAAAACAAACATCCTTTTTTGATTGGTCGATGACTTAAGTTAGACCAATCAAATGCGGTGTTACATACTGCTTCGATTTATGATCATGTTTACAAGGGCAAGCCGAACACGTGGAATCGGTGTGCAGAAGTGTTTATCATGCCAACACGTAAGTGTAGCGACTTTGTATTTACGGTACTCTATCTAGGTGCACTCACTTCTTAGATGTTGATATTTGTATGATTTTGTGCAAAGATGTCATCCCGGATCTCGTGAAGGCTGTTGTAAGTTTTTTTTCTTAGCTAACAGTTACACGTACATGACGTAATATGAAAATAGGCATTGCCTATCCCGGGAAATGTCCAAATTTATTATCGGGTTATTGTGCACACACACACACACCCAAAAAAGGGATGGCACACATTGTTTTGTCTCACCAAATACTAGTGGGACTGACTATAGTTAACTACCGCCGAGATCTTGCGTCATCTTTTAAACATGTTCTGTCACACAGAACTGAGTTTTGGTATGATCTTTCCAGGGACACAAAAGGCTATTCAATTACCCAATATAGTGAATATACTAATCCATACCGCAACATTCTCACGTTGTAATGTCTTCTAATCTTAAATCACCTTTTACCATACCATGTGAATAATTTAATCTACTGATTTATGGATTGCATAAATAACTACTACTGTTTCTTAAAACAAGATGTGTATCATATCACAGTTCAAGATTGCCCCATTCAATTAATGAAGCAGTTATACCAATGAAAAACAAACATACTAATCCATGTCCAAATCACAATCCGGGAGTAAAGTAAAAAAAACCTAACTGACAAGTTAGGTTAAACACGCGAACTTCCACCAGGGAAGTGAGACCGAGTTTTCTGGAAGGGTAAGCACCTTCTGTTAGCTAGCTACACCGGCCACGTGTGTAATCAATATTAAGTGAAGGGAACATGGAACTAAAACATCCAGGTCAATATTGGACACAGAGACATCAAACTTGTCAACAATACAGTGATGATGGTCATAAAACTTTTTGCCGAAGGCCCTGATAAGCCTAGGCTTGCAATATCCCTTGGTCAACAATCTATTCTGTTTGTGACCGCCTTGGTTGCTCAACGGTATAGCATCCCTTTGGAGAGTGGAAGGTTTTTGGTTCCAACCTGACTTGTGTTATACATGACAATACTTCAAAATTTGAGTTACTGCTTCTTCATTTTGCAAGCCACATTTGGCTTAAAGGATAGATTATCGACTGGTTATAGAATTATATTAATTAAGAGTGGAATGCTTGTCTGTGACTCTGTTAGGCAGCACCTTTAACCCACAACCCGATATTAATACAGTGGTATGAGGGTAAGCTCCTCTTACACCTTCAACATTCACAGGCATATAGTACCATGATGAGAATTTTCTAAAGCACAGACCATTGCAAGTGACAAATGATATGATTAAAACTTGACAGGCTTGTACCGAAATAATGTTAATTTTAGCCCAGCCCCTTTAAGTTTCACTGCATGAAGAGCCCCAGCCCCGGAGAGTTGAAAATGCTTTTTCGCTTATATCAAGACGGTTAATTCTAGGATGGTGGGTTGGAGTTTGTTTTTTACCCCAGTCAAGATTATTCATTATTCACCTAAATTGAAATGAAACATTCTGGGATGATATACTAGAAAGATGGTGCTTTAAGATTTATATTGAAATGGTCGCTTATGTGGATGGTGGAGTAGAAATTGGCATTAATTCACTTATACCAACTTTTTTTCGAGAACCAAGTCTGGGATATTGAAGAAGGTAATGTTGATTTTACCCTAGTTAAAATTTGTATATTCATTCCGATAACTAAATTATTGGAATCCCCTGCCAGCATCAGTAGTCCAGTCGCCATCCCTGGAGGTTTTCAAGGAGTCAATTCAGACCTTACCTAAGTGGATCTCAACTACAGTCAGCTGCTAAACTCAACATGAATGTTTTATTATTGTTATTTTCATCATAACTTTATCTCATTGCACAACATGTACAGTTTTCTCATTAGTTATGTCCAAGTTAGATTTTTGATGAGTGCAGTCATTGTAGTTGAAGTCAGTTCTAGTCAGCACCTTAAAGTCAAACTGGTCCAGCTCGATCAGCTGATCATGATATCCACGTCACATGTAAACAAACAGGATTTGTCAATATTTACATTAAATTCGGAATAAATTCAATAAATTTTATCTGTATTTTCATAAAAATGATTATTGGGACGAACTGTTAATTAATTCTTTCGAAAAACGCATTTTATTATTTTTCTAAACAATCGATAGTTGGTGAAAACGTCTTTCCCGTCCTGACGAACGCCATTTTTGTTTACACTGCATTCAGCGAGGGTCACAGATGCACTCAAAATTTTGATTCAATTAAGTAATAATATGTGAAAAAGAGTTACCGTAGAAGTCGTATACTGTGGTTATGCTAACCTCGTAATAGTTTTGTGTCAGGTAACTATGGTTATCGATTTATCTAACTTGAAATCGGCAAATTTTGTATCTTCCCGCATTGTATACTGTGTGATCATGGTTGATGCACGTCGGAAAGTCGGTCGCTGATTGGCTTACAGTGGTTATCGATCTGAATTGAACTTTGACCCAATCAAAAGAAATCACGTCATCGCGAATCTTGAAATGCTACACTTGGAGATCTGCCAAAATGGCGAAAGAAACGTTAATATTTGGTATTCGATCAACCTATTTTAATTATTACTTGTTTCAATGAATTATTTTCACGATAATCGTTTCTTGGTTTCATTTCTGATGTACGAGACGGGCGAGATTTCCCCCCATATGGAGCTCACTTCCTGTCGATTTGACCCCTCCAATGGCCTTGAGAAAAGTAAGAAAAGTGGTGCACGCGCGGCGTCAAATGATTTGGACGTACGGTCTATGGAATTTTTCCACAATTTTCTATGACGTCATAATACATACGTGTTACCTATAGACGGGAAATTCCCGGCGCAAAGCGCCGGGACATTTCCCGTATAACTGATAGTCAAAATAATATTCCCCATCCACCAAGAGTATGCATAGTGACCAATGGCCAGTGTATGTAGCCTGAGACGTGGTATATGATTGACTTTGTACCACAGAGGGGAAATTATTTCACATTTTTCCAGAAAATGCTCAAGTTTCGTATTTGATAAAAATTGGGTTTGATGAACATTCCAAGCAAGAAAATCTATCTATTTGTCTATCTATAGATACTGCAGCGCCCTCATTGGAGTAACGTACATCGACATAATGTCGTCACTGACCTTAAGTCGTCAGCACGAAATATTGCAAAATTATTTTTATTTATCGCTCTTAAGAAAGTTGAACAGTGGAAAATTTAAAAGCGGTAAATGTTTCCCATACTTCAATAACATACTTTATATGATGTAACAGGTTTCTTCATAGTAAAATTGGTATCTTTGACATCACTATCAAAAAGGTACATGTGTCATATCGGGCGACAGACTACAGATAATGACAGTCATTTGGGCGATCGGGTCACAAACATACTTGTCAAGGGTACACAACCCAAACAACACAATTACCCTTTTAAAAATGTTCCTACTATGCAAAGAGTTGTCTATCTTTGGCCAGAACTTCAGTTAAAAGGTAAAAATATCGTTTTAAAACGACTGACGACTTTCAGGCGTACTGACGACTTTAAGACTGTATTAAAATCCTGCCAAATAGCTGTATTCCCAAAGGTTAATTTCAAGAACATCTCTTCAGTCGTATAAGTGATTTAAGCGTTTTGGCAATATCTGTTTGGTGAATATTCAAATTGATATGTGTTTTTTTTTCCAATTTCACTTTCTGCCTTTGTTTGGTAAATTCAACTTTTATAGCGAATCAAACAGTTTATATACACATACATACATGTCAGGACATTGAATCAAACAATACAATTTTGTTCTTTAGATATTTATAATATCAAACACTACTAGCCAAACTAGATTCAATTAAACAAAAACTAAAAATCCCTTGGGGATCGAATACGTCTCTGATATTCTCGCACCTGCCATAATAAGGCAACTAAAATGCCCCATGTCACGATCTAGGCATGTCACGCTCGAGACCCCTCTCGCTCGATAGCATTTGTCAGTCACCTATAGCTGAAAGCGTTTCGATATAAGTGAAATAATGTAGACTGAGTTTTTAGCTATAATAATAAAGAGGGGGTTGGCAATCTGAAAAGAAAAAGTGGTAACACCATTTTGAACAAAGCTTGGAGGTTCACATACATGTTGAAGTTCTAACCAATGTTAGTTCAAAACATGAAAACAATAATGTGTTACTTTATGTGTACTACAAGTTTGCCTAAAGATAGTTAAAAAATATATTGTGTTTTCAAAAATGCAGTTAACCTCAAAAGTCAAAATAAAAGAGTAGCTCAGTGAAATAAACGTGCTTGAAACAGCCAGATCCTCCAAGAACAAACCGTCGGACAGCAAAACTAAGACCAGAAAAAAAAACAAAAAAAAAACAAAAAAAAAACAGCAAAAGCAAAGCATGATAATATATAATACACTAATTTCGATACGTCGCCAGGTTTAGGCGAAAATGAAGACATTTTGCCTGTGCGTTGCACTGATGGCATTATACAACAGGGTTCTTTAGGGTGCAAAGCCCACCGTGACACGAGACCTCGTTTATTTTAAGTTCCCATGCGAAAGAACCGTGTGCTTGGCGAAAGAACAGTCACTACCCATTTTCAAGTCTTGGGTAAGACCAGTTCGGGGTTTGAACACATGAACGACCTCCCTTTTACGTAGGGAACACTCTATTAACTGAGCTACCGCATTGTTTAATCAATACAAAGAGAAAAGTAAATAAATAACGACTCAATCAAGGCCAAAAAGGTAGTGACGACATTGGGTTAGCTAGGATGACGAGTTTTTGAATGCACAGTCTGAAAGTCGTCAGGTGCACCCCACTGCTGTTTCAAGTAGTTTATTTCAATGAAAATCTTCATTTCGGCCTCGGTTTCGTTTTGTCTAAAAATATTTTTTCTTTCCGATCACACTAAACAACTCAAGCTAGAAGAATATACTTAACGACTATAATGCAATATATGGCGTACCATGACGACATTATGTCGATGTACGTTATTATGTGTACCATACGCATCAGAGTAACAACATTGTAGTCAACTGAGCAAACGGGAACAAATTAAATTGTGATCAAAATATAACCACATTCCCCTTGCAGATTAAATAGCCCATGGATATGTGGTGGTTCAGTCTCATTAGTTGATAGAGTATGCCACTAAAATTTGTAAGGTCCTGAGGTCGAGGTCCAATGTTTCCCCATTCCTGTTACATTTGGAGGATTGTCCTAGATTAGGAAGAGGTCTACTAACATTTTATTCTTGGGTGGAACCTAGTGGTATCGTTCAATGTAGCTTAATCAAATCTAACTCATTGAATATAAAGGAGGAATGTGTGGTTGATAGGTGGTAGGGTAAAGCTCAGTCGGGAAGTGTGTCCTGCTAGTATTGGGAAGGGCCCAGGTTGAGTCCTATTTTGACCACTGCATTTTTTCCTTTTCTGTTACAGATGCATAACTTAGTTCCATTTGTGCAAATTCCAGTTTTGAAATTTGAATTTAAACCTGACCAGACACTAATTTGTCTGTTATTTGTTACAATAACTTATCCTATCAAACACCATATTAAATTTCTTTTTCTCACACATGTTACCAGGGAATCTAGCTATTTAACGAGTGCTAGATTTCCCTGTCTCGTCCCATTGAGACAGACCACATAAACAATCTCTTACATTAATTGGATTTCTCTGACTTTTAAATCCGGTTCATTGAAAAAATAGAGGGCATTCGGGATGAGACACGATCACTGACGGACACTAAATTGGTAAAGTCATATTCATTGAATGCAAGAATGTCAACAAAGTTGTCTCATCTCTGTATTCCTAACCAAATTTAGGTACATAGGTCAAGGTCACAAGATCAAATTTTAGAAAAACAACTCTGCAAAGTTGGAGATCAGACAATTGTCTCTCAAAAGACTGCTCTATTTATTATTTAAAATATCTGTTTTTGACATATCAGTATTTTTATTACCATAATTCTGGTAATTTTTGCTTTTTATTCCAAACATGCATGTTTTTGATATAGACAATTTTTTTAATGTTACAGATACCAACTACATAATACATGAACACAAATTACCGCTAATCCTCTAGACATCAATCATGCCTGTGAATTCGCTGGACAATTTGGATCATGTTTTCGCTAAATGGGAAAAACGGGGCCCTCCTCAACAAGTGCTCAGTGGAGGCAATAATCTCCAAATAGGGAAGGAGCAAAGCAATGGTCACTTATCAAACAGAATAATAGATGAAGGTAGAAAACGATGGAAAGATAAATATGGTGAAAATATACGACCAGCGGCACACCGTAAAACCAGACAGAAACGGAGAGTCATCACAGCTTTACCCGAAGAAAGTGTAAGTGTGAAAAGTAGATTTTATGTGCTATGAAAAATTATTTTGAATTCATTAAATTGAGGAAAATAGTTCCATATTCCTATCATTCTCAATTTTGATTTTACACATGGCAGTTGTAGCTAGCTGTACAGATTCTTACATTTCCGGAGCACCTGGCCTCACTTCCATGGTGTGGAAGTTCACATTTTCAACTTAATTTGCCAGATTTCAAAGTTTTCGAATTGCTTTTGGGATTGTGTGTCATTGTATATAGACCAGTATGTTTGTGTTTTGAACTTTGTATTGCTATGTTATCATGAACACTACTATGCACTAGTGCAGCTGCTGTTAGTATATATTGTCATTGCGATTATCGTTGCCGAGGATTTGCCATTGACAGTATCGTGGAACAAAGCTTACATTACAATCTCTCTTAACCCTATTACATGTACTTACAAAAAAATTCTTTGAAATCATTGCATCACTTGTGTATTGATCCTGATTAAACAGATTAAAAAAGTGGTTTTGCCATAAACTACAAACAAATCACTGTTGACGAGTTGCATAATAAATATACAATGTATCAATAATATTGTGTTCAATGTATATATTAACTTTCCACAAAAAACCCAGCCCATCTTTTGAGGATATTCATCTGGAAATATTGATATTATTGTGACGATATTGTAAAAAATTTGGCGATATGGCATTGCCTTTTTGTCTTGCAATTACATCTCTATTATACACTTAATATGAGTACCATGGAGTGGTGACAAATACTGAAAATTGGAAGCAAAGTATTATTTTTCAGAAATACCTGTCACAACAAACATTTGGTTTTAACATAATCCATTTTGATTTACAGTTACATATTGATTTATGTTACAGATAACTGCTAGTGTTATAGCACAGTTTAAGACCACCCCTATGGTCACAGCGGAGAGTTTGATCACCACACGACCTTTCATGGGACAATGCTGTAACTGTTTACCTAACAGTCAGGTAAGTTACTACTGTATAAATTGCTTTTATTCACTGGGGATTTAATTTCGCTATGTTCATGGTTTGACTCAATAGCACGAAATTAAATACTGGTACCAAGTGGATGTTTTCATGTAGCATTCATTAAACTTAGACTTACGTTATCTGGATAGAAAATTGTTTACACTGGCCACTGCACCGTAAAATTTTATACCTGTGAATAAATACATATTATATACACTGTATGTACAACCCTCAGTATCAGGTCGAGTCCTTTTTTTGTAGTCGTATCACTACGAGTGGCGCAAGATACAGCTACGAAAAAATGATGAGACCTGATATGAAGGGTTGTACATACACACTGTGTATATAATATTTTTATCTAACATTTCCAATTAGGTTATTTAAAATAATAAAAAAAAACAATAGTTTATGTGAAAAAATACATTTTAGCACAGAAAACCTTTGAACTATGTTATGACATGTTCTGTAGTAATGACGTCACAATGAGAAATGCATGTGAACTTTACCGCCAATGTTGTATCTGTGGTGATGCGTGTATTTCATCAAATCAGATAGAAAAACTAGTCTAATGTTAGATAAATTTCAGTGTCTAAACCTGCAAAATTTTATCCCTACAGAATTAAACAACCATACAATATCGACAGTAATTTTATATTGCCCAATGTCCAAAATTTGTGAAAGTTTTTGAAAGGATTTCTCAGACATTAATAGCCACTGTTAATTATTGCTATCAAGAATGGAAACAGAATTTTTCCATTCTTCAGTTTAAAGAGTAGTGTGTAGTACCTACTTGTGTTTTATGTCCCAGTTAAAATTCTTTCAGCTTTATGATGGCTGTCAAAACTGAAGTGACCAGAGTAAACACCAACAATTGGCAAATGAACTGACAAACTTTTTTTAAACTTGGATCCGCCCAAGTGGTAGTTGAGCCTCAGTGGTGAGAGTAGAGTAGAGTAGAGTAATGGTGTTTAACATACCAGTGAAGAATATTTTGTTTATATTGAGACATTGTCAGCTTTAGGTGAAGGTGCAGAAATTTTACCTGTGTGTGCCCTGATGGTATTATACAGTAAGGTTCTTTATCAACTAAAGCTACCATGACACGGGACTTGTTTATTTTAAGTTCCCATCCGAAAGAATCATTACTTTCGTTTCATAATATAGAGTGCTTGGCTAACGAACAGTCACTACCCACTTTTCAAGTCTTGAGTCAGACCCGGTCAGGGTTCGAACCCATGACCTTCCACTTACAGAGGGAGCATTCTACCAACTGAACTACCAAAGTGGTTTCCTCAGAGATGAGAGAAAATAACTGAAAACAGCTATCATCATTTTGTCAAATACCATGAGGACATTGAAGTTGGTTTCTGTTCAAAAATGGCTTTTCAATGCCATCTTTTTTAATTCAGAAAATCATTAATCCTGAAAAGTCTGTCAAAATTGATGTCTTAATATCAGTACCTTAAGTTATTAGAATTTATTTTGTTTGTTTTATCCTTTGCAGAAAGATTTCATAGTTTCATCAACAACGTCGGAAGGGATCAAAGATATATGTAATGTGAGGAATGAAATAAGGTAAACATGTACAAGTTGCACATTAAGTATTGTGAATTCATTTATTTTCTGATTTTTGGTGATCTAAGAAAACAAATTACATATCATTGGTGATAAATTTGTGTTTTCAGGTTACCATTTAATGTAACTTGTGTAAATCAAAAGTAAAATGCATTTTTTCAAGAGTCTGAAGGGTCCAATGAAAGCCCTGAATTATTATAGTTATTCCAGTGTGTATATGGTAAAACCTTGATGCCAGCTTGCCAATTCGATTATCAATTAATAACATTTAGAAATTTACAATCTCAGAATCTTAAATTGTAACCAGCCACTTTATATGCAGAACTTTTTCGTTGGTCTAATTTAAAAAAGAATACATTAAATTATGCAATGAATCAAGTTTTTTTGCTATATTCTTAGTCATCAGAACAGTGGTGATGCAGTAAAATCATTAAAATGAACAATATTGAAATTACTGATCCACCCCCTAAGAATGACCTGGATGATATCCAACTGAATGAACTCAATAAAATAACCCAAACATTATTAATTGAATTTGTTAAATCATAAGATTTGAATTGTTGTACCCCTAATTTTGAGCCATATATTATACTTTTGTGTATTTATAATGTTTATAGACTTAATTTTTTTGTGGGGGTGAAATTGTTTGCTAAACTGGGTTTCCACAATTTTAAAATTGTTAGTAGCCAGATTTTCAAAAATTGTGAAAATATAGTCCTTTTCAAAATATTTTTTCACAAATAAGTTATTTTTTTAAACTATTTCTCCGAAATTAGCATGTTTTTCTAACATGGATGGAAACATAGGAGTATGTCTTGTATTTATTATAGTAATTATTGCAATAATGATTAGAGAATTTTAGTTATTGATACCAACAATTTATCTGTTTTCAGGGGAAATTCTTTTGCAGAGAGACATTTTGAGACAGTGGTTTACGCCTTAAGGAAGCAGATATTCAAACATTACGCTGATGTCTCGCTTGCAACACTGACCAGTCCAAGAGTTGTAGAGGCAGTCCAGCAGCAAAAACAGCTACTAGAGGCAGAATCTGATAATGTGTCATCGATACAGAAGATTGAGAAGAAACCAGAGAAGATACTGGATGCCATGAAAGCCTGTATATCGAACTATCTAGTCAGGTAAGAAATTCTTTGATAAATTACTTTCACTACTAATATATATATGTGAGGCATAAAGCAAAAATCTTACTTTTGTGTAATTTTATGAAATTTTAGGCATTAGTTACACACTGTGACGGACCAGACTCTAAAGGTGCCCAGATATCTCGGAGCATTGAGTAGAGTGAAAAGTCCCAATATTTTAGAGTCGATAATGTGGTGTTAAAAACATTTTCAAATGGATCTGCATGGATGTAGGTATATAAAGTATTAAATACTTATAAGTAGTAAAGAAGACAAACCCCAACATATCCGATATTGTGATTATATTGTAGATTGTATGGTATTGGTCCAACTTTCATCCTGGGATGGTCATCATTAGGACAAACACCAACATCTTCAGATATTATGATTATATTGTAGATTGTATGGTGTTGGTCCAACTTTCATCCTGGGATGGTCATCATTAGGACAAACACCAACATCTTCAGATATTATGATTATATTGTAGATTGTATGGTGTTGGTCCAACTTTCATCCTGGGATGGTCATCATTAGGACAAACACCAACATCTTCAGATATTGTGATTGTATTGCAGATTGTATGGTGTTGGTTCAACTTTCATCCTGGGATGGTCATCATCAGGACAAACACCAACATCTTCAGATATTGTGATTATATTGTAGATTGTATGGTGTTGGTCCAACTTTCATCCTGGGATGGTCATCATTAGGACAAACACCAACATCTTCAGATATTGTGATTGTATTGCAGATTGTATGGTGTTGGTCCAACTTTCATCCTGGGATGGTCATCATCAGGACAAACACCAACATATCCGATATTGTGATTATATTGTAGATTGTATGGTGTTGGTCCAGCTTTCATCCTGGGATGGTCATCATTAGGACAAACACCAACATCTTCAGATATTGTGATTGTATTGCAGATTGTATGGTGTTGGTCCAACTTTCATCCTGGGATGGTCATCATTAGGACAAACACCAACATTTTCAGATATTATGATTATATTGTAGGTTTGTGAGGTGTTGGTCCAATTTTCATTCTTTTCACTGTGAAAAAAACTTCACGTACAGTTACAGAACTCTATTTTCTAAACAATTTTATATTTTTTTAGATTTACAGGGTGGTTCTTGCTGAAATGTTTGCCATTGTTTTTACAAAGTGTTCAGGTACACAAAGGAGAAATAGAAATGGTTAAAAAGGCGCATGAGGTAATTAATTGTATTATATTTAGTTTATTTACAAATGTACATGCATTGATTTTAAGCCCAAAAAAGTCCATCAGACTTTAATAGTTTAAATATCAAGGGTTCCAATTATCCCAGACCTTAGACCTTGGGAATTTTGAACCACTGAAAATATATTTTTGAACGAACAGTTACCTGGCATTGGCCAGTGAACTAAAGTTTGAACACTGTCTATAATTGGCCAAAAACTGTAGTTAAGGATATTAATAGTTTCTATGGTTCAAATGTTGTTTTAACAACGTTAGTATTTTCTTAAGTACTGATAATTATATTTTGTGAAATTGAAGCAATATCGTTGAATGGAATAATAAAAAATTGTTCATATACTAGTAAGTCATTGATTGAAATGAAGAACATTTGGCCATACTAAATCACGTTAAAACATTATATTGTTTGTAGCCATCGTGGATGTTTATGCATGTCATTTAACATTTTTAATGTTTTGACTTTTTTCTTGATTAAAAAAGAATATTATATTGCTGCAATTCTGAAAATGAATCAAAAATAGAATCATTGCTTAATCATGTTTATTGCATGTATTGCAACTACAATTTTTTTCTAATTTGAAATTTCAGCGAGGATTACCACTGATTTATCTCCCTTTGCACAGAAGTCATCTGGATTACATTTTGATTACATTTATACTTTGTATGCAAGACATGAAAGCACCATACGTCGCTGCTGGTGATAATCTCAACATTCCATTGTTTCGGTTTGTATGAAAAGTTAAAAGCTCAATATCTTGAGAATAGTACCGATAGATGCAGTTTGGTAGAAATTCTAACTGGCTTGTCTGTGGTAAATTAAGAAATTTTATTGATTGTTTTATGTTTAGGTAAATTCACGAGAGTAACAAGAGGAGAAAATAAAAATTTTATGAATTATTTTTTTTGGATATAATTTCTATGCACTTATACTGATTATATATATGACGCTAAGAATAAAGTCAAGCAAATAACTTGGAATGGCAATTCTCACAAAGGTATAATACATATGAATTAATTTAAAAAAATTTCTGGATATGTATTTAAGAATATTGAGCAAATATTACTTATTGACTGAAAAGTTGCATGTCTGGGTCAACAGACATCTACAGACTGCTAAATGTTTCTAATTCTGTCCACATATGACCAATATGAATTTGAAATTTATGAGTACAATTGCAATGAATATGGTTACCAATGAGACGGGATCACAGTCTCCTCATGGAAGGCAAGTACCAAACTAATTTTTTTTGTACTTCTCTGCATTCTGAATGTAACTACATGTCAATGTACGGTAATTTTGCATTAACAGTTTATAAATTTAATTTTGAAAATGTGGTTACTCATTGGATTTAGCACATTTCATACTGTTTTCAAGTTTTATATTTTTATTGTGTTTATTCATTAGGTCTTTGATGAGAGGTCTGGGTGGATTTTCTATCAGAAGAAAGCTAGACAGACAAAAAGGCCAAAAAGATTTTATTTACAGAGCTGTACTTCATTCAGTATGTATAACTGTATATTAATTTTCCTCTAAACAGTTCTAAAATACTTTGCCAAATTTTTATTCAGATAACTGAATACTATACTTTGCCAAATTTTTATTCAGATAACTGAATACTATACTTTGCCAAATTTTTATTCATTCAGACTATACATGCTATACTTTGCCAAATTTTTATTCAGATAACTGAATACTATACTTTGCCAAATTTTTATTCAGATAACTGAATACTATACTTTGCCAAATTTTTATTCATTCAGACTATACTTTGCCAAATTTTTATTCATTCAGATAACTGAATACTATACTTTGCCAAATTTTTATTCAGATAACTGAATACTATAAATCAAGAAATTTTTGCATTTATGTTTACAGTATAAGTTATACAGGGTTTTGGCTTGTTACATGTCCCCATGAACCCTGTACTCTCCCAAAACCCATTTGTCAAATAAAAATTGTGATCAACAAAAATAATAATGAGTGTTGTTTCTTATAGTATTGTAGAGGAAGACAACTTCAGATATGAATAACTATCATTACTGACTACTAAGGGAGATTTATATTTTGACATGATTGAAGTCACATCTATTTAGCCATAGATAAAAAATCAGAAAAGTTCAATGAAGAAATTTTTTAGCTGTTTTCTCAGATACTCCTTTAGAACCTTTCTTTTTTTTCTATATTGGCTCTTTGTTACCCCCCTATATGAATTGTTTGTAGGGGGTTTATAAGAATCACTATGGCTGTCCGTCCCTTTGTCTGTCCTTCCATCTGTCTGTGTAAAATCTTGCCTGGGTCATATTTCATAATTGCTTTGGATGACTGTGATATAACTAAATAATCTTCATGGTCCAAAGGTTTGCATGACTTTGAACCAAGGTCATATCAGAAAGGTCAAGGTTGCATGTAATTCTACAATGTTGGGGGAGGGTAGGGTATTTGGCTTTTAAGAAACATTTCTAGTTTTACTTTGACCTGTAATTATAGTATATGCAGGAGCTGCTGAAGAGTGGAGACAGTTTAGAATTCTTTATAGAAGGCGGTAGAAGTCGTTCTGGTAAAACATACACACCTAAGGCTGGTCTTTTATCTATAGTGGTGGAAACATTAATGGAAGGTACATATACAAACAAGAGTAGAGTGGAAAGGGTTGGAGTAACAGGTGTTTTACACCATAGTCAAGATTCTTCTACTTATATTGTAACAAGGTGGTCGAGACATGGTAGAGAAAACCGGAGTGCCCAGAGAAAACCACTGACTACAATGGCGAAAGACTTGAATATTATCAGTTTTATTTAGAATGTACTAGCATGGTAGCTCTTTTTGCAGGATGTTTGATCTATAAATATGACGTTAGTGCTTGGTCAGACCCCGAGATTTTACAATATGTAGTGATGACATTCTTCATATAGAAAAAAATGTCTTATTGCCTTTCAATTGAAATCTTAAACACTGATGCCTTGATACAGTAGGTGTCAGGGCCCCACAAATCGCCAAAATCGGCAAAAAATCACCGAATTGGCAAATAAAACACCGAATTGAAATTCGGTCATTCGGTTTTTTTCCACCTATAAACCTTCTAAATTTTGTCTTGTCAATTAAGATTAGTTCACGATCGAGAAATCACACAAGACTTTAAGATGAAGCCACGTGTCCCACAGGTGTACAATCGGTGTGATAATTAATTAATCATTGACTGTGTAATAATAAACACCAGAGTTAATCCTTTAATCACTTAATTATTACCGAGACCACGTGTGCTCAACAAACCGTGTAAACAAAATACCTTATGAGACCTCAGTTTCATATTTTAAAATGATTCAAACAGCGAGGTGAAACAAAACAGCTGAAAAGAATACCAAATTAAGCATTTGAATATTAGTTGGCTGTTATTCGAATCCTATTTAAATATTCGGCACAAAAAAGAAAATCTCCATTTCTGGAACAGAGCTACTGTAGGCAAACGATGTGTATTGCACAAGGCAGATGAACAAAATTACCTTATTATATATTCCTTATTCATAGGAATGCTGTATGACGATAATAAAATCATGATCTCTTTAATATTTTTCTAAATAAACCCAGATTTTAATAATTAAGACCATGTAAGCAGTAAAACATGTAACAGCCATATTTTTTTTACTTTAACCCGACAAATAGTCGTTATCCACTCTTGCTTTGAATAAACATGTATTAACAGATTAAAGGGACATAATCATGATAGTGACAGAAAGTAAACAAAGCACATGGCTGTAGTCTTTCCCGACTTTGTGGTGACTGTTTGGATGAATAAAGTTTTTCATAGATAAAATGAAGAAAGAAAGGAAGCAAAGTAGATTTTTGATGTATAACATTCTAGACAAAATAAATGTAAGCTCCACCAAAAAGCTCTATAAACCAATGAAGCAAAGGGGGGGGGGGGGTTATGAATGAGGTTTTTTTGTTTGTTTTTCTTTGTTTTTTTTTTTTTTTTAGCGGTGATTTTCACCGCTGAATGACCTTATCCGCGTTTGTGGGGCCCTGGTAGGTGTTACACATGAAAATGTATCTTCTCGTTCCCTCTAGAGGCGTGAAAAAGTGTATGATACTATATATAGCAACCATTCAGTTCATTTCTCAACCTAAAAATTTATTTTCCAAGTATGAAAATAGAAGATAAATGTGTAATAATGGATGTTTTTTTATTAAACTTACACAATTTTGTACTTGGGTCGGAAGCAGTGGCTTTGAACAGTAATTTTGTCATGAGATTTTCAAATTCTTTGCAGTACTAAAGATACAGTAACAGTACATGACTATATTTATACCCCGTTTCCAAAAAAGGGGGAATGCTGGTTAACCTCTCTCCGCACGCAACAAAAACATTTTAACAGTTTTCTCAGCAGCTACTAAACACAGCCACTTGAAATTTTGCATGCGAGTTCAGTATGATGTCCAATGCCGCAAGTACTGATTTCAAGTCTGCCAGACATTTACTTCATGTTGATCTACTTAGTTTATTACAAATACCGTTAATAGTTGAAGTTGAAAACAGGGGTATACTAAGTTAGCAGTAGTTCACAGGTTTCTTAAATATGGGGATATACTGAGTGAGCTACTGCTCACAGATTTCTTAAATACGGGGGTATACTAAGTGAGCAGTAATTCACAGATTTCTTAAATATGGGGATATACTGAGTGAGCTACTGCTCACAGATTTCTTCAATACGGGGGTATACTTAGTGAGAGTAGCTCACAGATTTCTTAAATATGGGGATATACTGAGTGAGCTACTGGTCACAGATTTCTTAAATACGGGGGTATACTAAGTTAGCAGTAGCTCACAGATTTCTTAAATATGGGGATATACTGAGTGAGCTACTGCTCACAGATTTCTTAAATACGGGGGTATACTTAGTGAGAGTAGCTCACAGATTTCTTAAATATGGGGATATACTGAGTGAGCTACTGGTCACAGATTTCTTAAATACGGGGGTATACTAAGTTAGCAGTAGCTCACAGATTTTTTGTTATATAATTATTAGGTTTGGTTGAAGATGTGTACATTGTTCCAGTTAGTATAAATTATGAGAGAATATTAGATGGTAACTTTAACAATGAACAGATGGTGAGTGTTCTCCATTTACAGTTAAACACAAATATAACAAACACGCTTAAAACGAATACATGGATAGAACGAATTCAATTATTTGGCCCGATTGTTTCTCTATATATAAGTCTATATATAACAATATAACAAAGTCGCTTTATAACGAAGTTAAAAATAGAGTCTTTAGGGCTTTGTTATAAACGTGTTTTACTATACATTAAATTTATGTTTGTTTATCTTGAGGACATCATTTCAGTTTCATATTTCATAACATGGTATTTCAGAACAGTACAAAACCATACATATATGTCAGGTGGATAGACTTTGCCAGAGAGTCATGTGATACCGCATAGCAATTGAATGTTACAATTATTTCCTTTGGATTGGGAATTGCATCAATTGATGGTTTCCTGTAGAAATGATGTTGTTGCAGGAAATTGTGACATAATTTCCAAAACATTCTTTGTAAACATTAAGGAGTAAAGAGTACATGGTACACTGGTGAAGTACATGTATGGTAAATGATACAACAAACACAATCTCAAGTTGCACCCTTGGCCTAATCTCTATCTAGAGTTATCCCCCTTACATTCACCTCAAACAGTGTCAACAGAATCGGATTTAAATTTGAAAAGAAAAAATCCAGGGAAAATTATATTAATCTGTTAGTATGTTGCTTGATTTATTTTTCTTTTATTTGTTATATAGGGATTGCCAAAAGTTAAGGAGACATTCTGGGGAACATTGAAAGGTATTTGGAAAGTTTTTCACAGAAACTATGGGAGTGTTAGAGTCGACTTCGCTCAACCATTTTCTCTTAAGGTGAGTATAACATTGCTTGGAGGCCCTTGGTGGCTAAGTGGTTTAAAGTGACAGCTTACATATTATTGCCTCTAGGTCTAGGTTTGAATCCCATACTGGGTATATCCTAGTTTGAGGAAATTTGTAAGTTTGCTTGCCAAGGTTGATGGTTTTCTCTGAGCATTCTGGTTTCCTCCACCATTTCAGAATGGATTGCCTCGATGTAAGGGAAAGAATCTTGACTTGGGGGTGTAAAACATTATATTTATGCCACTTTACAACATTGCTAAATTGAGAGACTGGAAGTTGTTTTATGTTGAAAGTAATTTCATTTTAATACAATGTACATGTACATATCAAGACAAGCAGTAAGTTCTAGCCTGATGAATATTTTTGAAAACCATAGTACCTGAAGAAGCCACGAACCTTTGTTCAAATTAATTGACAGATCTGCACATTCAGAGATTTGAAACTAGGCAATGGCACATATAGATACTGTGAACCATAGGCTACTGCTTTTGATTGCTTGGTCACCAAGGACCTTTCTTTGTGGTTGAAAACATGTAAAACAGCCTGCTATTATAATACTGATTCATTTGGAAAAGTTGTCAGTCTGCAAAATAGGGATTGAAGAATACCTCACTGGGGTCATATCCAAACATTTAACATGAGTAACTTCATTGTTCTATTTCAAAACTTATTGGCATTTAGAGTTGAACATTAAGAATACTTTGGATAAGGGTTTAGAATCAGAATTCACAATAGATGTATCAACCGTCACTGCACATTTCCCATGTTTCCAGCATACACTTTAATGCATTGAAGATTTTTTTTTAATAGTGACCAACTAGATGAATATCGCCAATAAAACTGGTAAATTAAATGATATTTATTCTTGATCTACTGTGGTTTTTTTATTAAGATAAAGTTGGAATTTTTTTGCCATTCATAAAAAAATTATTTTGATTTTAATACAGGAATACATGCAAGTTAATCAGCCCATATCCTTATCTCCAGCAAATTCTGATAATGCCAGTGATCAGGAAAACTCCTCCGATGAGATGCCACAGCCGGCAGATGTATTGCCTCTCCGTAGTTCAGGCAGCTGTTCTTCGCTGTACGGTACAGATGTGGTGGTTGAAGATCAGAGGCAGCTGATTAAGAAACTAGCAGAACATGTATCTTACAGTAATTACTGTTATGACATTCATCTATATCTATCTACCGTGTTCAATCCAGTAACGAGTTGGTTGGGTCATCCTGGCCCAGGCCTTGAAAAATCAGTAGTCATATTATTAAAAATTTGGTCGACATAATAACATACTTGAAAAGATCATTTATATAAGTCAAAGAAAATATAAACTAGAAAGAGGTAAAACTGGATTTATTGAAATCTCAACTAAGACATAAAAGATGGACAAGAGTTTGGCACCATTGTTCACATGCATAAAATATATCAATCCGTTTCTTTGCCACCTCTGTTCTATATTCTTCCACATATGGCCTCTGGCCTGTGTATTATTCTAATTCTATGATATATCACAGGTAAATGTTGATTATTTCTGAAATATTGATTTAAGCTTCCAATTCAAAATGTGTGTACTCTATTGATCTGTTCGACTCCCATTGGGGGCCTCATTGTTTAAGTGGTCTAAAGTCTACACTTACAGATCATGGTGCTCCTCTCTTACTTTATAGTTTTGTATCCTACTTGGACACAGGGTTTGTACAGGCCTAAAAAAGTCCTTAAATTTTGAGGATTGCCCTAAAAAGACCCTAAAAACAAGTCTGACCCTAAAAAGCCCTTGAATTTATCCTGAAGGCCCTAAAAAGCCCTTGAAATTGGCCAGTTCAGTTGAGTGTCTGTATTTTTATATTAAGTAGTTGCAAATAGACTGATAATGAGCAATTTAAAAGTACTTGGCCCTGTTGAATGCCCAACTTCAGCCTTATCCACTTCAAGTGTCGTTACTATGGACACTTAAGTAATTGCTTTATTGATTTAATTGTCTTTTCACCAATATTTTTTAGCTAAAATTGTCTTTCTGATTAGGCCTTGATTTTGCAAATAGACCCTTAAAAGACCCTAAAAAGTCCTTAAATTTTGTGTCCAAATGTCTGTATGAACCCTACGGACAGATCCTAGTGTGAGAGAGTAGTTTGTCAGCTTGCTTGCCAGAGGGCAGTGGATTTTTGATGGAACTCGTAGTTTTCTCCACCTAGTATACGTGCAAATTAACCAGGCAGTGTATTCATAATTAACTGATTTAGCCTGTGTTGTCACACTCCATACAACATCATCAATGGGTTGTTACAAACAAAGTAGTAGTTACTTGTGTTTATATTACCGGTAATACTTGATGTTAATCTGGGTCTTAGATGAAGGCTTAACAGTAATTTTTCAAAGGTAGCAACATTGAAAATATAATTTCTATGCTTTGTTCTGTTTCAGCTAGTGTTCACTGTACAGCTTTAATGTGTACAAATATTTTGGCGTTTCTGTTGCTGAATAAATTCAGAGAGGCAAGTACTTTTTATTTATATATCTAGTTATAATTCAGTTCTCCTTTGTTTCAAGATCTTTTCTGTTGCATTTGCATAGATTGATTCCTTCTCAGTGACGTCATCTTATTATGGATGACGCACAGAGACGTTTGAATTTCTATGCCATAGCAATTATATTTTTTTAATTGTTATGGCTATATTGTTGTTAAATTGTTGATTTGTTGTTGAACGATTTCAATAAATTGAATTATAAGAAATGACATTAATTTTTCTTTTTGTTATGGAAGTATGAAAGAATTGGACAATTTGCACATGTAACAATTCGGAAAAAAAGACATTGCTACACAAATTATTGATTGTGCAAAATGTCCAATTCTTTCATACTTCCATAACAAAAAGAAAAATTAATTTCATTTTTATAATAATACATGTTTGTACATTTATTACATCACATGTAACTTTTTTGAATAATCATTGGATAACTACATGAATGCTATTTCATATAGAAATCATCTGTCCATGACAACACATAGCAAACAGACTATACCTAGTTATAGTCTCACATTATCGAAGTATAGTCTCTTTCATGGGCCTCGCATATCAAATCAAGTTGCTCATCTTTGTTCAGGTGGAACAGTTTATTGTTGTCGTCAGATGCAAAGTGGCCTTCTCTTTGGAGCTATTTATGCATGAAAGATAGGCTGTTAGGTAGTGATGTCTAGATATTAAAAAGATATTAATATTTTGGCATACATGGACATGGTGAAAAATTCACCTCTTTCATGATCTAATTTCAATGATAATGTGTACCATCCTGAGTGTATCCTTTCTAAAAACTACATACTTTGTCGACATGTCAACAGCAATTCTACTATTTGATGAATAGTAATCCTCAAAGTTGAAGAAAAATTATAATTCTCACAAATAGAATTTCTTCATGGAAATCATTGAAAGCCTTGATATTTTTTTTTATCTTTCAATGAGCATTGCCAGTCTGATTTTTTTAAATTGCTTTGCAGGGTGTGAGCATGAAACGGTTAATATTGGAGTATTCATGGTTACTAGAAGAAATTAAATCTAAAAAACGAGATGTTGGTTTCTGTGGTAACGTGGAAGAAATAGTCCATTATGCATGTGCACTATTAGGACCTCAACTGGTTACTAGAAAGTAATTATAGGTTTCTTTATTGAAATTCAGTGAAAATAAATCTTTTAATTCTATCTTAACCCTCTTGCTGCCACACGGACATACATGTATGTGTCCTCTACTGGCAGCCTGCCATACGGACACATGTGTCCTTTCAATGAAATTCACAACTCTTAGATAAAAGAGGAAGATATACTTATAATCTTTTTGTAAAATAAAAAAAATGCAAAATGTGGACAATTGAGATTATAACCAACAATTAACTTAAGACGTCATATGACTACAAATGCGTCTGACGTCATATTCTATTGTTGAATATTGTTGTGAACTTCAATTTGGCACTGATAACATTGGGCTGAAAATGAATTTGGCAGCATGAGGGTTAAGGGTGAAATAATGGTGCGTTATTTCCCAGTCTTGTATCTTTCTTTTATATCAATACAGTGAGTATGAGGAAACCAGAGTTCCCTGAGAAAACCACCAGACTTGCTCATGCAAACTGATAAACTTTCTCACACTAAGATCTGGCTTAATTGCACTCAATATTGAACCTAGGTGGAATGAGGTTGATGGTTAGTTATAGAATGGTTCCAAGCACCAGAATACCTGGAGAAACCCCATGATCTAAAGACAGTTCTATGATGATAAGGGAACCTTCTGACCTTTGGCAAGTGAACTGACAAACTTTTTTCAAATTATAATTTGCCTGAGTGGTTTTGGAACCCAGGTGGTGAGAGGTTTTGTGATCTTTAGAGGTGCACTTTTGACCACTCTGCCACCACTCTGCCACCTAGGCTTAGTTTATTTAGACAGAAAACATGTGGATTGATTGGAGATTCTTATCGTTTTCTTTTGAAATGAAACTCTTTTAGATATTGAAACAAAAAAACAAAAACTTTTAAAACTTACTAAATTGAAGAAATTGTGATTATAAACAGAAACGAAATGGGAATTTGTATTCAAATTTATGCATGAAATTAATAGAAATTAATTTTTAGCTCACCTGAGCCGAAAGGCTCAGATGAGCTATTGCTATCTATCACCGTCCGTTGTCCGTCGTCCGTCGTGCGTAAACTTTACATTTTAATCTTCTTCTCCAAAACTACTGAGCCAAATTTGATGAAACTTGGTGGTTATTATGCCTGGGTAACTAGCTTTCAAAATTGTGTTCGGGGTTTGACCACGCCCAACAATATGGCTGCTGTTACTATAAATAGCCAAAAGACAAAAAATTCTTCTTCTCTGAAACCAAAAGGTGCAGGCAAATTTTGATTTGATTTTTGGATTCAGGATACCTAGATACATTAAAATTGTGTTTTTCATGAAAATTGGACGAAAAATAGGTTACGCGTTTTTTGCATAATATTATGTAATTTTTAAAATGAAACATTTATTGTTATAACTTCATAATGGCTGAAGATAATTGTATGGAGTTTTCACTGTTGATCTTGTCTTGCAATTTTCTTCCGATTGATATCAAGGTCAAAGGTCAAGGTCATGTCCCAGTTGTTGACCTTTGATAAAAAATGCTATTTTTTAAACATTTCAGGTGATAATGACGTAGGATTTTTGGTTAATTGTAGGTATTGACAAGATGATCATTTTGATATATCGATTAAGGTCGTGGGTTCAAAGGTCAAGGTCACAGATGTACAAGTTTACAAAAATAGTTAATTATCTGCAAAACTATGAACTTTTTGTATAGGCATGTATATTAGAATATTGTAGGTAATGGCTCAATGGTCATTTTGATATATGAATAAAGGTCATGAGTTCAAAGGTCAAGGTCACATATGTAAACAAGTACTGAAATGATTATTTATCTCAAAAACTATAGACTTTTTGTATAGGCATGTATATTAGAATATTTTAGATATTATCCTAACGATCATTTTGATATATGAATGAAGGCCGTGGGTTCAAAGGTCAAGGTCACAGATGCGAATGAATACCTGAATGGTTAATTATCTTGAAAACTATTAACTTTTTGTATATGCATGTATATTAGAATATTGTAGGTATTAGCCTAACAACTATTTTGATATATGAATGAAGGCTATGGGTTCAAAGGTCAAGGTCACAGATGTAAACAAATTCTGAAATGATTATTTATCTCAAAAACTATAAACTTTTTGTATAGGCATGTATATTAGAATATTTAGGTATTATCCTAATGATCATTTTGATATATGAACGAAGGTCATGGGTTCAAAGGTCAAGTTCACAGATGCGAATGAATACCTAAATGGTTAATTATCTTGAAAACTATTAACTTTTTGTATAGGCATGTATATTAGAATATTGTTGGTACTGGCACAATGGTCATTTTGATATATGAATGAAGGGCATGGGTTCAAATGTCAAGATCACAGATACAAACAAGTACTGAAATGATTATTTATCTCAAAAACTATAAACTTTTTGTATAGGGATGTATATTAGAATATTGGCCTAATTATCATTTTGATATTTGAATGAAGCTCATGGGTTCAAAGGTCAAGGTCACAGGTGAGCGTTAAGGCCCATGGGCCTCTTGTTTATTTTTAATGTGTATTAATAACATGAATTTCTGTTTACTTTCATAAACATAATTATAATAATAATAAAAATAATATTAATAATGATAATAATAACTATTAATCAACTACAGGGTCCTTGAAGGACATGTATATACAACGAAAGGGAAATAACTCAAATTTAATACAATTGATACTGATGTCAATAACACCATTTAGACCTATCTATATACCAGTATTTATTTTTAGGCCATTGGACAATGGTGAAGATATTATGGTTTTTCCAGTCGTCACACTTCCTGATATTTTTGAAATTAGTTACTATGGCAATGCAGTTTCATCTGTGTTTTTACTGGATAGTATTGTTGGTAGGTATTGTTTTGTGTTTATCTTGTTTCTGTTGTTTTTTGGTTGCTATGTTTACACATTTTTGTACATAGATCTACCCCAGAGAACAAATGTTGGAATTGAAATAATCAACATCTACTCATTGTATATCGTAGAATAATACACGGCCAGAGTTCACATTCTTCATGCGGAAGAAAATATCACTCGCTGGCATGTTGTTAATTACCTAAATAACATATAATAGGTTTAAAAAAAATTTTCACTTCAATTAATGTACCATACCCTCAAAGCAAATTATTGTTAAGTGTCTATAAACACTTTTTTACAGCTGATTTTTACGTCCTGAAGGTCATTCTTTTAGTAATATGACTGTATATATATATTCACAATTCATAGACAGATTAAGAGAACCCTGTTTGGGTACCTTGTAGTGAGTTAGTTGGTTGAATGTTGCCTAACATCGCATCAGCAGTTTTTCAGCTATTCGCAATGAGAACTATTTTATTAATCTCTATGGATTAACCTATGAACAAGTTTATGTATGCATGTGAAGTGCGAGTGTGTTGTATGGTTTGCCTTGTACCAGCGCTCACTCAGGGCGACTTTAAGGTGCAAGCTCACAGTATCAGTACGCCACAGACAACATGCCACTCCCCAGTCACATTATACTGACAACGGGTGAACAAGTAAAGGCCAATGGCAAGGAAAGTTCAACCTTGTAGTGGGTGTCTGTAGCAATAAATGTAAACTGTGCTAATACAAAATTGCTAAAATTTACTACATGTACATGTGTGCCAATGTAACGTGGTTTACATTTTCTTTTTATTATAGTGTGTTCTGCAATATACAACTGTGATATCAATCTGTCTCGTCTATCAGAAGGTCCATTACTACATACATGTCCTTCTTCAAGAGAAAGTATTCTGGAAACAGCCAAACAGCTGTGTCACTTGTTAAAATACGAGTTCATATTTGCACCGGTAAGAACATGGTAATTCACATAATGTTTTAACAATTTTATGTAAAATAGACTGGAGTGGAGGAATAGTGTTGTACATCCAAGTCAAGATTCTTTCACTTGCGGCAGTCATTTCTGGGACTGAAGGACAGCAGAATGCCAAGAGACATTCGCCAGGAAGGGATCTAGTCAGACTGTCTCACACTAGCCCTTGTGTGTTTCAGACTTAGGCATGGGAGAGGTGCTGTGATCCATGGTGATCCAAAATGCAAACTTTAGACACATTGGGCCACAAAGAAAAAGGACAGTCAAATGGAAAGCCTATGCTCAATACTTCTACTATGGTAACTCAGTAGATGGAGTGCTCTTTCCACATGCTGGAGGTTGAGATTGGAACCCCAGCCAAGTCTGACCAAAACTTCAAAAATATGTATTAATTAAATGAAAGTCACAGGTTCCTTTGAAAGAGACTTTTAAACTTTAAAAACCAATCCCCTTGGTCATGGTTGGCATGGCCCTCTGTTCACATTGCCCTGAGTGCACTGCAACAGCCAAGATTTTACCTTCACCTATAACATAGCTGGTGATGACTCATTATAGTTAGATATTTGAGACTGAGACATATAACCCCATTCAATCAATCAGTACCTAGCACTGTCTTGGAAAAACCAACAAGTGTAAAAGAGATATGAATTAATTCAAATTGATTGAAGATTTATGCAGTATTATGAAACCAAATCAGCTTCTTAATAATGACATAAGGTTGTAATTTCTAGATACCTGAGAAATTTTGACATTTTAATTGCCTTTTGGCATGGAAAAGTTTTGAGTGCAGTCATTGCATGCACTTTTGTACAATGAAAAAATTGAAATGCAGTCAAATCGGGCATTTCAGGCTATCATGGCTATTGAGGATGAAAACATGACAAGTCCTTCTTTTCTCATATACATGTTTACTGGAAATTTACTTTGAAACATAATATTGTTTTTGGATAAAGTAAATACTACATCTTTATTGGAAATTCTGTAAAACTGGCACTAATTAGGAATTTAATACAAAAGGTATATTAATGAGCTACCTCTTTGAGCTATCATGGAGCAGAAAATGACTGCTGATTTTGATGTTGTTTGGCTCAGTTTGAGTCACAAATGAAATTTGAAAATGGATACATAATGCTCCACAGTAACTGTGCCACTTCGCTCATCTCCAAACTATTTTGAAGGTTGAGTTCCATTTCCTTTATGTACTTCTATTATCATGATTATAGCCCCCTCAATTTGTTGCCAAATTTGTTTATAAAGGCAAAGCAAAATTTGACGTAACAAATGTTGCTGTTGAATTGAAGTTTTACTAAATAAGTTGCAATTGCTATTAGATTCTTGATTTAACTCCTATACAACAAGAAAGGCAATCAACAATGTCACTCTTCCCTTAATTTACTTTTTGTATTAGACTAAAATCAAAGGATATACATGTATTTCTATGTTACAATACATTTCAGCCATGTGCCAGTTTAGAAGAATTATTAGCGGATGCTCTGGACCAAATGGTCACCTGTGAAATACTCAAAGTTGAAGACACACAACAGGTACACAAGATTTCCATAAAGTCAGTCTAGCAAATTCTCTTAAAACTTAAATTGTTCACTTGCCTGGTTCCCATAAATTTAATAATCAAATGTCTAAGCCATGTATCTTGTGTGAACTTTGGATGTCTTTGGACAAATTCGGTATAACCAAAGTTTAATTGCAGTGGTGTACTAATTTAAGTGCCTTTGGTGATGATACAGTACCACTAATTTAGATCCAAAGCCAAATTAAATATGATTATTTTGCACAAATTAATCCATCAGATTTACGCTGATCCAAATTATAATCTAACATGACCCGTGTTTTCCGTCATTTGAAACATGAAGAGAGCCAGCCATGGTATAACAAACGATATACCCATTGCTGTTCGTTTTAATGACATAATCGCTTACTCATCTCATGACATCATGCTATTTATCACAAACAATGATTGTGATGTAATCTTCATTCACAAAATCATTTATTTCTATGAAGGTAATCTCAACAGTCGATTTGTTTCAATGAACCTTTTTGCAAATAAATAGTAAAATGTACTTCCGAAGAAAGAGTTTGCAATGTTTTTTAAGCATTTTAATTTAAGTCATGTTAGACTTCAAATGATCAACATTTACCATGTATATCTTCGAATAATACTTGGGCCTTCGTTAACATGTTGCGAATATATCATTCAATGGCAAACCACCTGGTGATATAATCTTCCGCATGTGAACTCCGGACCATGTATTATTCGACGATATACCATGGGTGAATGTTGATTATTTCTTAAATTTATACATGTACTAAAATTTGTACTCACTAAAATTTATAAATTTATTTATTTGCTAATTATGGTCTGTTCTAATTAAGTTAAGGATATCAGAACTTTGCTTTTAATATACGTATATTTTGCAGGAGGGCAATTATACATCGTTTGGTAATCGTGATCCTCGATGGGCTAA
Organism: Anadara kagoshimensis; assembly: GCA_021292105.1. Taxonomy (NCBI): domain Eukaryota; kingdom Metazoa; phylum Mollusca; class Bivalvia; order Arcoida; family Arcidae; genus Anadara; species Anadara kagoshimensis. The sequence continues at coordinate 31,503,747 of CM037857.1, forward strand.
GAGGCTGTCAGCTAGTTTGTCCTGGGCTGACGAAGAAGATGAATATGAATATGGCGAGATAGAGGAACAATTAGTTCAGGTATGATTGTTATGTCCCTTTGTATGCTTTATATTATACTTATGCTGCTGCTGCTTGATCCCAAATTTTCTAAAGAGGCTGCGGTGGCTATTGGATAAGACATCAGTCAACAAATCCAGGGTCTCTCACCACTGTGAATTTGAGTCCCACGCAAACCACGTGTGGGAAAGTGAATTTTCCTTGCTGTTGGCCTTTACTGGTTCACCCGGTGTCAGTATAATGTGACTTGGGGAGTGGTATGCTTGTCTTTGCATGCTGACTTGGTGCGCTAGCACCCTAAAGTCACTCTGAGCGTGCACTGGTACAAGGCAGACCATACAACACACTCGCACCTCACATGTATACAAAAACTTTTTCATAGATTAATCTATAGAGATTAAGTTGTTTTCATTGCAAATAGGTGAGAAATTTCTGATGCAACGGTAGGCAACATTCAACATATACAACAACCAAATTTTCTGAAGCATGTCTTGGAGGTGGTTTATCAAATATTTTTAAAACTTCATGATAATGAATGGTAAGAAATTGCGTGGAGCAATGGAGATTGATGCCCCAGTCAAGATTCTTTCACTTATATAAGATGGTCAGTTCCTGGATGGTGCAGGAAACCAAAGTACCAAGTGTCAAGAGTTTAAGACAGTAAGGAAAATATCAATCTAAAGTTAGATGTTGCTATGGACATACATTTGTGTTATGTTATATATTAAATATGAATCTTAATTAGATGGACCCTTCTATATGAATATGCCTATGAAAAGTCATGCAGACAGGTCAATGTTGTTTTTTTTTATATTATGATTTAATGAACCATACTTGCACGCCTTACAATTTTCGCATAAGTTGTATTATTTTGATGCTAAAATTACTGGCATTATAATTGCCAGTTAAAACTTGCGATTAAAAAATGTGATAATTTAAAAAAAATTGGAGTAATGTTAAACCGTTTTCTAGTCGGTGTGTATAGTGAAATATCAACTGCTTCTAAAGCAACTTGAGTGATGAGCAATGTCTTAATATTGTCAGTGAGTGCAAGACAGGGATCCGGTATTGTACATTTGTTTAAAAATGGCTTCTCAACCTCGTAGTCATGAAAGAAACAATGATTGGGATTGGGATCCTCGGTAATCTATCATTCTAATCCCTATGATTGATTTTGTGAAATTTACTGAAAAAAATTTACCCAAACCTACTCCTAGGGTAAAAAAAAAATGGTAAACAAATATGATTAACCATTAGTTCTTTTTATTTAGGTATTTGGTTATTACAGTGTTGTACATTACATGCTTTTTCCAAATAGTTAAACTGTTACAGTTGGGGTAGATCAGAATGTTGTGATTGTTTTTGTCTGTACCCAGACATGTCTGTTTTCAATAAAACTGTTTATGGTAAAACAATATTCATTCAATAATTATATAAGAACAAAATTTCAAATGCACATCATGCACATGTAATTATCTCTAATATAAGTAATATTGTTGGATGTGATCAGAATACTCCCTTTCCATGTCATGGCAGTTGTCAATAAACTATTGTCAGTCTAAGGTTACCCAGTCATGGCTGTTGTCAATATACTTTTGTTTGTCTAAGGTTGGATTTTATCAGGTTATTTTAATTTTTTCTCTGCGTTAAGCAGTTGTGGCTGTTGTCATTAAACTGTTGTTTGTTTATATTCAGATTTGATTAAGAAATTCTGGTTTTGTTCTTCTTCTGCATCTGTTCTATTGTCAATGTTGTGAGTGTTTATCATTGAATTGTCACTATTTCTCTGATCTTCACTGAATATATCCTCTTTTGTTGTAATGATTTGTCCTATATTACTTTGTTGTCTTTGTTCTTCCTTTTTTAGTGTCTCATAGTTTTCCTCTAGTGCATCTGCACTTAAAATCATCAGATTGGAAGCAGTACTTGAAGAGGGATATAGGGTGCCATCTTTTCTATTTGAGGTAGCATGTAGTCTTGAGTTGGTTGGTTGAATTGTTACTGAGCCACTGTTACCTCTGTTTGACATAGTATCGTAGTTAACATGTAGTCTTGAGTTGGTTGGTTGAATTGTTACTAAGTCACTTTCACTTCTGTTTGACATAGTTTCATAGTTATTATGTATTGGCCGTGAAGTTACAAATTTTGGCTCCGATTCATCCGGAAAGCAGCAGTCACTGTGTAAACAGTGGTCACAGCAGTTGTTTTGGGCACATCGATCGCACACATAATCACAGAAGGGTAGGCAGAAACAGTATTCTAATGCTCGACTGCAGTTACAGGTCTGAAAGGATTGCTCCAGTCTTAAACAAGCATTATCACAGTGTCTGTTACACCATTGACACCTTTCCTTGTCACATTGACAACATGGACACATGTTACAATTGTTTTTAAAACACCAGTCACATACTGCTCCACATAAAACGTGACACAGGACTTGACCTATACACTCATCCAGGCATGCACAGGGAACATTCATTTTCTGAAAATAAAAATTATATATTAATAAAACTGTGTCAAGATTCTATATATTACTTTGTCATTAAATGCAGACCAAATGTTCAAAATATTATGATGATTTTTTTAACATTGATTTGTTATATCCATTGCTTAGTTATCCAAAGTCATAAGTCTTCCCAAAAAATTGTTTGAACCCCATAAATATAAATGATTCTAATAAGTATGGGGGTGGGGGTGTGTATATGTTTTAATTGATGTGAAGCTATATGATATACTTAGCATTTGGCCACTTTAACTTGGCCAACATATTTCAACCTCTCTTTCTTTTCAGCTTCAACTTTGAGGCCAAATCCTTAATGGGGGTCGGATGGGACAGAAACTTGCAAATTAAATTAAACATAAACTTTCACCAAGGAGATTAAGCTATTTCTTTCTAGCTAGCTTCACCTGCCACATCAAACATCAAAATTAAGAATGAAAGGGACATGGAAATATGGGAAGTGAAATATATGTATATCCTATAATTTTCAATTTGGAGCAAAACATAAAAATGCCAAATAGTCACTATAGTTCGTATTGTGGAATTTCCCATGAATTCCTTAATTTAAATGACTTATTTAAATTCATAAAATTGCATTAATTTTATTAAAGTTCTTATTTTATACATTTTAACTCGGAGAGCCATAACTGGAAATTATAACTTTGATTTATTTCCACCAGATGTTCAGTCAAATTTTGGTGTTATTAAAGAGTTTGGTGATAAATTCAGGGAGACCTATAAATTAAAAAAAAAAACCCAGAAAAAACCCAGATTTTTGAACTTCAAAATAGTGTGGTGATAAGTGTGGTTGCAGAGTTATCGAGGGGCATTAAAACAAGGTTTTACTGAATTTAAATAATGGTTTTAATTAATAGTTCAGTTGAAATGATCATAGTGTATTTTCGTTCACATGGCTGACTTCACTACTGGTTCAGTTGTATTTATCCAATTAAACTTGAGAATTAATTAATTAATTAATTAATTAGATCTTGCAACACCTTAGTTCTGTTGACCAGGTAAAAGGTCATGCTATCAGCCACTTGAATGGCCAATGAAAACCAATTCTAATCTCCACTTGGAATATAATTAAGCCACTTGCTAATTACTTAAAACTTATTTAGTTGTTAATAATCATTTCATTTAAACCTTTTTGAATGAAAATCAGATATTACACATTGGCTATCATTTAATATCTAATACATATATCATGTTTTTGTTGTTGCCAATTTTGAGACTAGATGACCTTGGCCTTTGGTATAGTTTACATGGATTAATGTTGAATGCTTACCAGTAGCTTATGATAGGACAAACTCTCTTAGTCGATACACAGTTGGATTTGTTGGTTGTAGTTGGTTGTAATGTTGTTTAATCCAGCTCAGATTAATGTTGTCCAGTATATAGCTATAACTATTCCCGTTCAAACTGCTACAGTCCAGTATAAAGCTGGTAGTAGTAACAATATTCCTGTTTAAATTTTTGCTGTCTAGTATGTATAAAGTTTCTAGTAGTAAATATGTTCCTGTCCTGTTTAAATGGTCCAGTATAATGCTGGCAATTCCTTTAGTGTATAATTTGCAGTCTCTCAAGTATATAATTGGTATTCGTTCCAATATATAAATGGCAGTCGTTTCAGTATATAATTCAGTCTTTGCAGTATATAATTGGTAGTTGTTCCAGTATATAATTGGCAGTTGTTCCAGTATATAATTTTCAGTAGTTCCAGTATATAATTATGAGTTGTTCTAGTATAAAATTGGTAGTCATTCCAGTATATAATCGTCAGTAGTTCCAGTATATAATTTGTAATTCTTCCGGTATACAATTGGCAATAGTTTCAGTATATAATTTTCAATTTTTCCAGTAAATAATTTGCAGTCTTTCAGTATATTAATTGCAGCAGCTCCAGTATATAATTTTCAATCTTTCCAGTCTATAATTTTCAGTCTATCCAGTATTTAATTGACAGTAGTTTCAGTATATAATGGTTACTGTAACTTTATGTTGGTTTTGAATATATAAAGCAGTAGTAAATTTCAGTGTTAAAATAGATGAAATAATGCCCTCTACATACTGATGAGATAAACGTTATACGACATGTAGTAGTTTTACTACATCATTGTTAGGGTAATCTTGTTTGATGGTTTCCTTCCTGTGTGAGATAAACACTATACATCATGTATACAACTTTCTATTGCAGAACTAGTTTGTCCTTCCTGTTTGACATGTAAATTCATAAGGGGCTTGATATTGGTCCCCATTCACAATAAACATTAAAAATCTTTTGTTTTTCTTACAAAATCAAAATCAATTTTCACAATTTGAAAAAATAAAATATAAAAACTGACTGAAAAAAAGGTAAAACATGGTAAATGAATTTAAAAATAAATGCATGTCAAAAATCAATCTAGAAACGAATACACTAGTATATATTAGTAATCAAGCTCATTAAACATATTTTCAACTGTCCATTTTAGAGTGATATTTCCTAATTTAAGGTATTTGATTACTATTTTTACATTTTTAAAAGGCTCTGATGCCATGGATCCCATGCACAAAAGATTGACAGATATCCCTGAATAATCACTAATGTTGAATTGACTTCCTAAGTTATACTAATTACGCCAAGCTGTTACCATTTTGGAGGGGGCCTCAGTGGCAGAATGGTCTGTAGTACATGCTTTTACTGATAACATGGCTTCTTTCAGCCTGAGTTCAAATTCCACATAGGTCATGGGCAGATCCTAGTGTGAGAAGCTTCACTTGCAGAAGATCACTGATTTTCTCCAGGTACTCTGGTTTTCTCCATCATTCCTGAACTGTCTGTAACAGTATAACATGTATAAGTGAAATAATCTTAATGGGCATAAACAGCCCTTGAAAAAGCTCCAAGGTACTCTGAACTGACCAACTCAATATTGATGACAACCCTTAAATAGACTACAGTGACTGAGCATAAAATTAGGATAAAACTACAGTCAAACCTGTCTATAAAGACCATCTAAGGGTCTAAGGAACCAATAAAGTGGCAGTTATGGGTAGTTGACCTTTATATGCAGGTTTAAATAATATAAATAAAGCACAATTTGGATACAATTCTACTGGCCTTTATAAGCAGGTGACCATTATATAGAGGTGGCCTTTAAGGCAGGTTAGACCTTAACAGTAATGATCACCTGTCTTTTAAGTAAGTCTACTGATTTTAAAGTCCCATTGTGTCATATTTCAACCTTTAAAAACCTGTGTATTGACCACCTGTTTATAAAATCTATCTCTCTTGTGTCCTTGCCAAGGGTAGTTTTTATACATGTATAAAGATTTTACTATATATTTTCAATGGGTTTAGAAACTTGAGAAAATAGACAGGGTTACCTCTTCCTTTGGTGCACATAATGTCATTTCCTGGTTATCATGTATACCAAGTTTAGTAAAATATCTTCAACAGTTTTGGAGGAGTAAGCTGGGCAAACTATTAAGGGACAAATGGGGATAACACCTCACTATATTGTGTCCTATTTCAAGAAATGGGTCTATGAAAATTAAAATCATGACAAAAAGATGTAACCCTATGCAAATTTCTCAAGTTTAAGCACCATTGAAATTTTAATCATGTTTTATTCTTATCAAATTTCTTGGGATTGTTCCCCTTTGATTTTTAATCCTTTTTAGCTCACCTGGCCTAAAAGGGCATGTGAGCTTTTGCCATCACTTTGCGTCCGTCGTCGTCGTCGTTGTCGTCCGTCGTCCGTCCGTCGTTAAAGATCAACTCCTCAGAAACCACTGGGCCATTTGCAACCAAACTTTGTCACAACAGTCCTTGGGTGGTCTACTTTAAAAATTGTGTCCGACATGTCCGCACCTAATCCAAGATGGCCGCCAGCTGGTAACATAGATTAACATTGGACCCTATGGGAAAATATGTTCAAAGATATTTTTCTCTGAAACTACTGAGCCAATTGGAACCAAACTTGGTCACAGTAGTCCTTAGATGGTACCTTCTGAAATCCGTGTTTTTTAAGTCTGCACCTAATCCAAGATGGCAGCCAGCGAGGAACATAGGTTAACATTGGACCCTATGGTAACAATATCAAAGTTCTTTTTCTCTAAAACCCTTTAGCAAATGGGAACCAAACTTGGCCACAATAGTTTTTGGATGGCCCCCTATAACACTGCGGTTTTTGAGGGCCACACCAAATCCAAGATGGCCACCAGTGGAGAACATATTTTAACATTGGACCTTATGGGAAAATACGTTCAGAGATATTTTGCTCTGAAACTACTGAGCCAATTGGAACCAAATTTGGTCACAGTAGTCCTTAGATGGTACCTTCTGAAACCGGTGGTTTTTTTAAGTCTGCACCTAATCCAAGATGGCGGCCAGTGGGGAACATAGGTTAACATTGGACCCTATGGTAACAATATCAAAGATCTTTTTCTCTAAAACCCTTTAGCCAATGGGAACCAAACTTGGCCACAATAGTCTTTGAATGGCCCCCTACAACATTTGGGTTTTTGAGGGCCGCACCAAATCCAAGATGGCCGCCAGTGGAGAACATATTTTAACATTGGACCTTATGGGAAAATATGTTCAAAGATATTTTTCTCTAAAACTACTGAGCCAATTAGAACCAAACTTGGTCCTAGTAGTCCTTAGATGGTACCTTCTTAAACCGGTGTTTTTTTAAGTCAGCTCCTGATCCAAGATGGCCGCCAACGGGGAACATAGGTTAACATTGGACCCTATGGGAACAATATCAAAGATCTTTTTCTCTAAAACCCCTAAGCCAATTGGAACCAAACTTGGCCACAATAGTCTTTGGGTGGCCCCCTACAACATTGGTGTTTTTGAGGGCCACACAAAATCCAAGATGGCCGTCAGTGGAAAACATATTTTAACATTGGACCCTATGGGAAAATAAGTTCAAACATATTTTTCTCTGAAACTACTGAGTCAATTGGAACCAAACTTGGCCACAATAGTCATTTGGGTCTTTACATTTGGTATTTTAAAATAACATCTGCATTTAAAAATCAACTCCTGTGAAACCACTTGGCCAATTGCAATGATATTTGGTATGTATCTTAGTCTTGGAGAGTACATGTCAGTCTGCCATATGACTTTTGTCTTTGACCTAAACTTAACCCTCCAGTGACTTACTATGTTGAACTTTTTGGATTAGGTCAGTTTCTCTAAATCTCGAATAATACATTGGTAGGTCAATGATATTTGGTATATAGCTTGATCTTGGATAGTACATCAGTCAGACTGCCTTATGGCTTTTGTCCCTGACCATAATTTCATGGTCCATTGACCAGTTTTTGGATAAGGAAAATTTCTCAGGTATTATACATGAAAAGTCGATGATACTTGGTATGTTTATTTTGAAATATGGTTTAGTTTTGAAAGGAAATAATATTGAAATTTTGTGATAGAAATAAATATTGTGTAATAAATTTCAAGCATTTATTTAAACATTAGACAATCTGTTGATTTTCATTCTGCAACAACTCTACCTAGGTGAGCTATACAGGCTCCTGGGAGCCTCTAGTTTGGTGATGCTTACCATGGTTTTCTTTGCAATCTTTACTATCAAACAATACAATGACAAAAATGTAAATGGGTGTATCTGTTATTTTTGTATTTATGTATCGTTTTCTTTTTCATTTCAGTTCAATGTAGAGAGGAAAGACTGTATGGAAAAGATGTTGTTTCTGTTTCGAGTTTTAGCTCCCTATATAGAGGCATACCTAGTGACAGGAACTCATATATCTAAAACTTTAATGTCTGAATTGCCTGGATATGCTATCAAGACAGGTATATATTATATATAATAGGCAATATTGTAAATTGAAACCGTAGTTCATTGCCACCATTTGTTTAGTCAAATTTTGGTGTAATAAAGGTGGTTTGTTGGTAAATCAAGAGATGCTTATAAAAAAAAACCATAGAGGAAATAGATTTTGTGACTTTAAAATAGTTTGGTGATAATCTAGGTTGCAAAGTTACAGAAGGATAATATAAGTTGACAAGATTTTACTGTATATATATAGTGACACTTACGGTAGATTCAAGTGATTGCAGGGCTGACAAACACCTTGTTGGAACCTAAGTGATAAGAGTTTAAATAGCAATAGACGTATTAGTTACAACTGATTTCAGTTTATTTTTGTTTTGATATTCTTTGGTTTTGATTATAGTTTAATTCTGTTTTATGTTTCAGAGGATGAATTTTTACTTTCCGTTCATAATTTTGCTAAAAACCGTGTTACAGATGGCATTGCAAGTTATGGTAGGTTCTGATCAATTACATTTTGTTTATTATCCCTGCCTTTCAATAAAAAGAGGGGGATAATGATTTAAAGTTTCAATCTGTCCTTCCTTCCGTCAGTCTAAAATTCTTGTATGGACTAATTCTCCAAAACTATAAAGCACTTTTTCACGAATACTTGCAGAGTATCAAAATGGGTAGAAGATTTGCAATTCGTTAACCAGAGTTGGTTTTGCTCATTTTCCTTGGAGTAATTGCCCTTTGAACATTAGTGCAAATCACATTAAAAAAAAATCTGCTGGCGGGGATCCTTATTCACTGAATTTGCTTGTACAATTTTCTTTTTTGAGTTTAACATAAACATGATAAATTCCTTAGATGCATTTAATTTCTTGGGTCAAAAATTTTTGCAGTTTTGTACGTACATATATATACATCTGTACAACCACCGTGTTACTTGGTTCAGGAGTTCAAATAATGTTTTGTAATGGAAGGTCCAAGACCTTTATTTCTGGCAGGTACCACATTAGGTTTTAAAAGTTCCATATCAACATTAAAAGCCATGGATGAATACTTTCCCAGTGCTCTCTGAAGTTTCTTGTCCTTTGTGTTGATTTTGTGTAATATCATTACTTATATGTTTCTTGTCATCCTTGGTTGCTCTTTTCAAGTGAAAGTGGTCCGACAACTAATTGAATCAGCATAATGATTGGTTAATAAAATCAACTTCACTTTAAAATTGTTATTTATATGCAGAGATAGAATTAAACTAAAAATGGTTGCTGGTGAAAATTGGCCGGTCCATTGGACTTCAACAGTTAAAATACAGTCAAACCTGCCTTAAAACCACCACTTCTGGTATATATGGGCCACCTACTGAAAATTTTTATCCTAACCATTCTTTATTCATATTATTTGAACCTGTATATATATAAGAACCACCTGCCCATGAAGGCAACTTTCATTGGTCCCCTTGTGTGGCCTTTATAGAAAAGTTTGATCCTTATATAGAATCAAAGGTTCTCGGACCCAGGAAATGCAAACTCCTGTGCTTTTTAACCTTTGAGGCATGACACGGGCATGAAACACTGTCTTGTACTTTTTTCAATATTGTTAATTTTTTATTTGTAGGGGAGAGTGCAGCCTTAGATACAATCAAAAACAGTGTGAAAGCTTATCAGGATCTCAAAGTTATAGACATTTATTATGCTGGAAATCTACGGATGGTAGAGTTACACGACCATTTTGAAGTGAAGGACAAAATCAACTATTTATTGAATTTATTAGAAATACTCAGAGAGTGAATTGTATGTTTTTGGCAGTGCATGATTTAGAAGTGACTATGGGGCCATTGATTCCTCATTTTGTCATATGATCCCATTGTTAAGGTTTAAGTGGGACCATTTTTAACATTACATAAATGTAAAAATATTGATGTTATGTTGTTTTAGAGGGCAGTTTTTGAAATGGCTCCTTCTAAAAAATTGTAGAATGAACAGTGTTTTTGTAAGATGTATAAGTTGTGTTGGCCATTATGTTGTACGAATGTATAAACTTTTGTTGAGGTAAACAAATCATGCCATCATGTACATTATACAGTAGAACTTGGATGGGCATGCTATCAATGCCTATGTATTAACTAAGGACCAAGCAATATTCAAATGGACAATCATGTGATGATGTTATACCTGTGCTATTTACTTATTGGTGCAACATAAAAAGTTAGTTCTGTACATTTTGACCATTCATATGGAAAAAGAACCCTTAGAAGCCAGTAGATAAAAAAAATGAGAATTTCACCTTTCTGTTATATTTTTGAAGCACCAACATTGCAAAAATAATAATAGAAGTGAAATCGTTCCAGTAGTTGAGTGGAGAAATTGTCAAAAAAAAAACCCTCACAAAGCCTTGTTTTCATTACAGGCTATATTTATTTTCTTTATTTGCTATTTTCTGCATTATGTTTGGCTTGCTCTAAGGGGCCTTTTTGATTACGTTTTTGTTGATACACTAACGTTTTTATATTACCCATTTCTAGAAATAAGACATTATGGTAAGATGTTGTCTTTCTGTCCGTCTATTAATAATAGTTTGTCTGGCCTACTACCCCAACATTGTTGAAGATATTTTTACTTAACTTGTTGGTATACTGGGATATGACATTGTGTGCACAAAAAAGGAGGTGACTGACTCTGTGCAATATTAGTTTAATTTTTCCAGTCTGAGAATGAATAAAAACCTAAAATCTTGATTATTTAGACAAATCTATGCCTTGTTTATCAGTGATGTTGAAGTATATGGATTGATCTTAAGTATCATCTGATTGAACTCCTCTCATCATTATGCAAGCACAGTTTATATTAGGGGTGTGTAAAGGAATCGCCATGGCCGTATGTCTGTCTGTGTCCCAATATCATGTCCCCTCCATATCTTCCATGTCTATGGATGGACTTTGATGAAACCAAATTTGACACAAATGTATGGTCTTTTAGAAGAATGTTGCATTTGACCTATGGTAGATTATGGGTACTGTGGTCTTTAGAAGATGCACAAGTTAATAATGACTCACTGCCAGATTTTGAAATGTGTATTCCAGTTCATTATTTAATTATGAAGAGTTGTGAAGAGTTGAATCTACTGAATCAAGCAATATGAAAAATTCATATAAGTTTCTATTTCAGATCGTAATGACACTGTAAATTGGGAAATTTTTGTGTATGTTTTATTTTCACTCAAATGCACGAGTTATAGTCAGTCAGCAACATTGTGGCAGAGTGTTTATAAAGACGGGCGAGATTATTATGCATAAAAGGTTATCGTATACATGTATTCACGCCTTCATGCATTCATTTATAAACTCCACCTTTATATACCCTATCTTAGGATGTATACATTATATAAACTCTTCCATGTTTATAAACACTCTGCCACAATATCACTGACGGACTATGCAAGAAGAAAACTTTGGTGAATGTTTTTGTTTGACATAATTCAGTTGTGTTTTTACTGACCATAATCAAACTTTGAAAAACTTAAAGTTCATGAATATCTTGAAATGATAATTCTTTCAAAAATTAACTGACAAGAATATTTCCTGATTTTCAGATTCACACAAATAACAAAGAATACCTGTTGTACGATTGATTTATCATTGTGGCTTTCTTCATAAATGAAAAAAAAACTACCTTTTTCAAAAATATATCAGTTAAAGTCTTATGAAGAAAATTGTAATGATTCTTTTATAATAAAATAATTTTAAACTTTGTGATAATAATTAGAACTGAAGGATTCAGTATTCATATTTGTTCATAAAACAGTTTATTTTGTTACATAAGTAGACATGTTTATATAAAAAGGCTTTGGTATGGTCATACAAATGTCAGAAATAAAATTTATTTATTTACAAAATTTGTTACAGGTTCTGTTCTTAATTGACAGATCGTGGGCCATGCCCACAGTGTTCCATCAAAGGCCCTGCATACTTGAAATACACACAAAAAGAATGAAATTCAGCCTTAATTGTGCTATTTAACGTCACTGAGATTAGTAAGTCCCTAGTTGCTGTGACGCTGCTTTGGTACCGTGATGGCAGCCAATGTTAGAACCTAAAAGGCATGGCTGGCAATATGTCAATTACACAACCACTAGTTGGTAGTGTTTGTTCTGTGGCTAAGTGGTCAGATGCTTGCATTAGTCTCCTGTAGAAACAGGTCTAGTTAATCATTGCTACTAAAAGTTGATATCATGATATAAGGAAACTAATCTGGATTTGGATGTAATGCCTCCATTTTACTCTACTGTAGGAACCACTGTGACTGTGACAGTGAAACTCTCTCTATATCCATAGAAAATCAAATAAATTTGAATAAAGATCAATATTTTTCACTTACTTGTACCTAGTCGTAACAGGAAATCTGTATGCGCATCCACGATTAGCCCAAAATATATCTGCATAGGGAAAAACGTTGGTGCCATTTGGATTTAACATGTTGAAAAGCCATGCAAATGGTGGTTTCTGTTGCGCATATGACGTAAAACATCACCAAGGACATCACTTTCGGTGTAAACATCGTCATTTTCGCATGTGTAAAACTCCCATACCGCCAACATTTTCCTTTTTACAGACATACTTTATGACAATCGCGGATGCGCATACAGATTTCCTGTTACAACTAGGTACAAGTATGTGAAAAATATCAAACTTTATTCAGATTTATTTGATTTTCTATGGATATAAAGAGTATTTCACTGTCACAGTCACAGTGGTTCCTACAGTAGGCTACAGTGGTCTGAAATGTTGAAATACAGATCACAGTGCCTGTTACCACCTAGATTAGAATCCCAATGGGGCAGATCCTAGTGTAAAAAAGTGTTTTAGTTTGCTTGCTGAAGGTCAATTAAGCTTTCTCTGGATACTCTGGTTTCCTCCACCATCCACTCTGGTTTCCTCCACCATCCAAGTAAAACAAATCTTGACTGATATATGAGATCATTACTTCACTTTGTCTTCCATTTTGAGACCATTACCGTAGCTCAGTTGGTAGAGTGCTTGCTTCTATGTAAGAGGTAGTGGATTAATTCCGGCCTGGTCTAACTAAGACTTAAAAGTAGATAGTGACTGTTTATTCACCAAGCACTATGCATTAAGAAATGAAAGTCACAGGGTCCTTTAGATGCTTCCTTAAAACTGTTGCCCGATTCACAGCAGACTTGATATGTTAAAGAACCCTCCCTACACATTGCTCTTCAGGAGCAAACAGCAAATATAAAAAAAAATTCTGCTACTCCACCTTTAGTTGGTGAAGTCTCAATATCAAGTGAAATATTCTTGAATCCCCATTTCTTTATGCTAGATGTCTTGTTATATTTTGAAGACTGATAACGTACCACTTAATTAGCAAAAAGGAATAACAAAACGTAAAATTTCTTTCATAAAATGTTTTATTGTGTCGGCAAAAATTTATATTTTTTATCGAATGACTAGCATCAGAAGGTAAATAAATATATAAAGGAAAATAATACACCAATATTGTCATTACATAGCTTGTAAAATATGACCCGGCAGTTACTATAAAATTTAAGAAATTTTCACTTTCGTTTCACTTCATCAAATTTCTGAGGGCATTAAAATAAAACATTTGGAATATTTAATGTTTTTCAGGAACTGTCATCAGACATTGTGGGAATTAAAATACAAGATATAAGCTAATTTGACCAAAGAACACCAGGTGATCCATGAGATATAAACTAGTTCAAATCCACATGAATTAACACAAATTATAATTTGCTTTGCGCTAAAATTAGTACATGCTAAAACTAATGTGTTTACAGCAATTTGCCAGGTCATATTCTTACGGAAGCTATAAATAGACATGATAATCTACAACAGGATATTGTTAATCCTTAAGGCACTCCTAAATGAACAATAATGGAAATATCTTGAATGAAATAAAAATCAAATAGAATACCAGAATGAGAATAAAAATTCACTGGTTTCAAAATGTGTAGATGTTTAAGCAATTGATCTCTTAAAGAAATAAAGGTCTGCTACGATAAGAGTAAACCAAATTTCAAATCTCAGAATTTTCATGTAGAATATTCAGAAAATTTTTATATTTTAAATATCTGCTGAAATTCACTTGTTTCCATTTAAAAATTCAGAATTTTCAAAACTATGGCAATAGATTTAAAGGGAGATAACTCTTGATATTCATTATTCGGATACCTCTAAAAGTGCTGAAAATTTTTTAGAGTACTAATTATAATGTATGTTAAAGTTTTTGTATTTTATCAGAGTAATATAATAAAAGATATTGGTTGCATCAAATGATTGATTTTAATTGGTTAAATGGTATATAATTCTTAAGAGTAACACACAAATTAAATGAATATACCGGTACCATGGGCCGATTTAAAAAAATATTCTGACTTCATTTACATTAAAATCATATTATTTTCCATAGGTATTGTGGTTTATTTACACAAACAGTGTTTGTCAGAGTACACGTGATACCCCATACAATTTCTGCTGAACAATTATTTCCATTGGAGATGGAATCACTTCAGTTCACGTTTTCATTAAAAAATGACGTCACTCTAAGAAATATGGTTTTGAACAAACGTTAAAGGGTATTGATCACATGGTACACTGGTACACTGCTGAACTCCATTATTTAAAAAAAAAAAAATTGTCAAACTAAAACAGCATCAACTGAAAACAAAACTTGATTTATAAATACAAGTATCTATCATGAAATAACAGCAAGAGTTATCTCCCTTACACAACATGTTTGACTTCTCATAGCTGTCAAGGGTGCTTTGAAGAAAAGAGTGAGAGAATTGTGCCATCCAATCTAGGGGGTCCGGGGGCATGCTCCCCCGGAAAAATTTTAAAAATCAAAGTAAGAATATGCAATTTCCTGCATTCTAAGTCGTGATTCTTCTACATTGTTTGAAAGATCAGTTCAAAGTTAAAAAAAGTTTGAATAATAATCAATATATCGGCAGTTATCGTTAATAATTTGTATGAAATTTTGAACAAAAGGGTATTTTACAAATATGCGTGAGAAAGTGAGTGGTGTGCGTGTGAGCGTGATTAAATATCAAAATGCGTGACTCTCACGCGCAATGCGTGAGACTTGACAGGTATGACTTCTGCAAATATTAAGAAAACAATTTTTAATTTTTTCTGATGTCATGAAAAAGGAAAAGTTTTGTATAAAACAACTGATTTATCTTAAAATATAGGCATGTTATCAATTAAACTCCATGAATAGTATAATGGACTTCTGCTATTACCATGATTACCTAGATCAATAGTTTATTGGGGAAAATTTATATTTACACAGGGTTCGTACAGGCCTGGAAAAGTCCTTAAATTTTGAGGTTTTCCCTCAAAAGACCCTAAAAACAAGCCTGACTCTAAAAAGCCCTTGAATTTATCCTGAAGGCCCTAAAAAGCCCTTGAAATTTGCCAATTAGGTGTTGATATGAAATGGTTGTAATTAGACTGATCAAAATAAATAAGTTATATTGAAATGAGCGGTTTAAAGGTGCCTGGCCCTCCCAAACACCCAAAATCAACCCCCACTTCAAGTGTCGTTACTATGGACATGTAAGTAACTGTTTTATTGATTTAATTGTCTTTGAACCAATGTTTTTCTTATAAAATTTTCCCTCTGATTAGGCCTTAAATTTGCAAATGAGACCCTGAAAAGACCCTAAAAAGTCCTTAAATTTGGAGTTCAAATGTCTGTACGAACCCTGGTGTTACAGTACAGACCTGTTGATAGTTTGGGGAATAGCTGTTGAGATATAGACTATGATCTATCAACTGCCAATTTGCTACTATTAAGTTAATGTAAGTGTTAAACTTTCAACAGGAGGTACTGAAAATGTAATTACATAACTGATTCAATAGTTAAATGCTTGCACATCATGAAATATGAACTACATGAAATATTTCAGTGTTTATGAATAATGTAAATAATATGAATAAGATCTGAAGAAAAATAATGACTTTAAAACATTAACATATTTAACTTTTTTTTACATTTATAAACAATTTTTCCCTATACATGTATATAACAGATTTTGTTGTGTTTATCTGAGCATTAAATTGACTTTGTAATACTTAAAACATCTCACATCAGATGCATGCATTTCATTAAACAAATTTTGAAGAAGATAAAAAAATAAAATATATTCTAACCATGTAAAAATAATGAATGGATTTCATTAATAATATATACATGGTATTGACAAACAATATTGACCTGTCCACTTGACCCTTAACTTATATATGTATAGACCAGTGCACTAAGGTATAAGGAACTGACGTACCCTAAGTGTAAACTAAACATAGTGTTTATTTTGTCTACTTCATGTGAAACACAAACTCCAAACATATATCCGTATGTAGAATCAATGACTGAGGATTTAAGAGAGTAAGGAAAATATTAACCTAAAGTTAGGGGCTCTAGGTGTAATTTTGTGGAGTGCATTTGTATTAACTGTGAATCTTAACATTACCCATTTATTATTGACCACTGGAATCTCAGTTGGTAGAGTGTTTGTTCCGTAAGTGGGAGGTTGTGGGTTCGAACCCAGACTGGGTCTGAACCAAGACTTGAAAGTGGGTAGTGACTGTTCTTTTGACAAGCACTCGTATGTCAAAATAAAAGTTGCGACTCTTTTGGGTGGGAACTTAAAATAAATTAGGTCCTGTGTTACAGTATGCATGGCATGATAAAGAACCCTGCTGTATAATGCCATAAGCGCAATGCACAAGCAAACTTTCAGCTTCTTTGGCTATAGATGGCTATACTTTTGACAAGCACTCTGCAATACCAAATGAAAGTCACAGTTCTTTCTGATGGGAACTTAAAATAAATGAGGTCTCACATAAAGGTAGGCATGGCATGATAACCTTGCTGTATAATGCTATTAGCGGAACTCGCAGGCAAAATGTCTGCTCGTTCGCCTGTAGCTAGTGACATCTTGATATAAATAAAATATTCTTGACTGGGACGTTAAACACCATTACTCAACTGAGCTACCCAACTACCCATGTATTGGGGGGGGGGGGGGAGAGAGAGAGAAGGGGAGGAGGCTCTCCTATATAAGTGAAGTAATAGTGTTTTACATCAAAGTTAAGAATCTCTCACTTATATTGAGACTGTCAGTTTATGGATGGTAAAGGAAACTTGAGTGCCCAAACAAATACAGTAAAACCTCGATTCATCGCCACCATTTGTTCAGTCAAATTTTAGCGTTATAAAGGGGTTTGGCGATAAATCGGGGGAGGAGATAAAGAAAAACCATAAACAAAATGGATTTTGGGACTACAATAGTGTGGTGATAAGCGAGGTGGCAAAGTTATCGAGGGGCATTATAACGATGCTTTACTGTACTAGCAACCTTCAGCAAGTGAAATGACAAACACTGTCACACTAGGATATACCCCAAGTGGAATTTGAACCTTGGTGCTGGGATGCACTGTGATCTGTAAGCATGCACTTTAGAGCATTACAGCACTGAGGGTATGAACAATCTAATACACATCAAGAAACTAGGTCTTTATTAATTGCCTATACCATCCAATCCCTAAAATTTATATGGCACTAACTTTTTTACACTCATTTTCATTGGATACGGATTCACAATATTTGACATTTTCCCATTAAAAATTTCGCAAAAATGCAGTATATTTTTTTCATAAAAATGATGTAATTTCACAAATTGCAGTACATTTTTCCATACAAATGATGTAATTCTATAAAATTGCAGTACAACATTTTTCATATTCTCTTATACATGTACCAAGTTATGGGGAATTATGTGGAACCTGTGTGAAATCAACCATGAAGATACAAAAATTCATTTTTATATATTGCATTAGAAAATATAATAAATGAATTGGAATGTAAAACATCTATTTTTATCCCAAGAGAGATAGTAAGTTTAACTCTCTTGCTGCTGAATTAATTTTCAACGCAACGTTGGCAGTGCCAAATTAATGTTCACAATGCGAAATGATAATGACGTCAACAATAGATTATGATGTCAGACGCGCTTGTAGTCATATGACATCATTAGTTAATTGTAGATTACAATCTCAATAGTCAACTTTTTTCCATTTTGCTTACTTTTTAAAACATTATGAGTATCTCCTGGTCTTTTAACAAAGAGTTGTCAATTCCATTGAAAGCACATATGTGTCCGTATGGCAGGCTGTCGGTAGAGTACACATATGTCCGTTTGGCAGCAAGAGGGTTTAAGTTCCATCTGTCTATCCTTCCAATCTGTTGTCTCTCATCTTGCCCAGAGTAATTCTCTAAAATTATTCAAGAAATATAACAAAACTTGATGGACATCTTGTCCCTTGGAATGGAATCAACCCATATGCCACTGAACCCCACCCCCCCCCCTATAACTTTATGTAGATCTGTAAACTATGAAAGAAATGAAATCTTTCCATAAAAATGGTGTAATTTGACATTTGACGCCATGTGTTTTAAAACCACAGCAGAAAATAATTCTGCACAACAATGCGAAAAAGAACCCTAAAAAAACAGTTCAACATAAGCATTGTTGAGTTTCATGTGTGAATATAATGGCAGTAATACACCGAATCCAGCATGTTAATAAACTACTGATAAAAATATAGAAATATTTTATGTACTTGTACTAGGCCAGTTTAAATAGACAAAACAATTCTAGATCACAAACTACATTGCATATGAATATACTTCAATAATGACAACAGTTACTTCAAACAAATAATATCAAGAATTTATATAATTTGGGGAAATTTCTGTAACATGCTGGTATCATGCGGGACAAGTAGTGTGTTACAGTGCTCTTTTTGCTTGTCCTCTTATGAACTGATTAAGAGTTATTTCAATGTATATAATTTACTATATAATTCTCTACTTCTTTATACACCCGATTATGATTGTAATTTCTGTAAACGTATTTATTTCGCTGTATAGGAAATTTAGACATATCTGTATAGTTAAAGTTTCGCGTTTTTTAAATTTGCACTATAACTTAATAAGCATAATATAATTTTTGCTTGGTATTAGTTTTCGCGCAAAACAAACAACCGCGAAATAAGCGAAAATTAGTTCACTGCGAAAAAAAATACGTTTACAGTATTACATATAAAGCAAAAAGCTTTTTGTTGAGAAATAATATCAATATACAAATTGCACTTATTTTACGAATTGTTGATTAAAATGACACTTATACTAATTACTTGGAAGATATTAAACATTTTAGTCTCTGCATGATCATGCCAAAGTGCAACATTAGTGTGCCATTTTAGGAGCCATAGATGCCTTATTTTGCCAAATGGTCCACTTTTTGAGACCTTAGTAGGTCATATTTAACACTACTAATCCCTGATCATGCCAAACAAAAGTGCATCATCAGTGTGTCATATTCTAGAGGTGAACATGGAGCTATAGATCCTTATTTTGTCAAATGGTCCACTTTTTGAGACTAATGACCTCCTTAGTGGATCATATTTAACATAACATAAACACAAAAGCATTAATGTTATGGTATTTTAGACGACAGTTTTTTTAAAAAATGGCCCAGCTCTGAAAATAGATTGAATGCTACTTCACAAATGGCAATATTTACCATGCTACAAATAAAATAAATTTTCCAAAAAAATTAATGCTGTTTCAAATCATTCCAACATTTTGTGACAAATGCATGTGTCTCCTAAATGTGATTCTATGTTCAATAAAAATATTAAAAAAAACCTGCCAAAAAAACTGAATTCTATATTCAACATAAATAAAAAAGAAAAAAAACTTGCACAATATTAAAGGGACACTGAAGTCTAGGGGATTATGACCAAAATCGATAGTTATAAGTACAATATTAATAATAAAATTCAAAAAAATAAAAAATTATTCCATTAAGATATATATTTCGCTATTTGAAAATTGCCGAAAATCATCGCCGCAGCTCTTCTGTGTTGGAGGTGAGAAGAACATGCTGTGACGTCATGTGTGAACAAACCTCGCCATGCTATCAATAGTGTGGTTACAGTATAGTGTAAAAGTTGTTAAAAATATCGTTTAAATATGGTTTTGTGTGCGACCGTTGATTGTAAAAATAATTAAAAAATTATGATAACTTAGAATTTGTCTCTATTTAGACTTATTTTAAATTTAATAATGACCAATATTGGCTAAATCATGTGCACAATGATCTATGCATCAACTAACCTAAAATGATAAAATATTCTTTTATTTTTTCACGATAAATCAATAAGATCCCAATTTCTTAAAAGTAGAATTTACATCCCTTTCTCGCATACAGGTAATTAAGAGATTATCAGTAACCTACAGTACCTTTAGATCCTGTTTATTAGACATTCCATCGCCGGTAATCAAGAGGTAGATCTACCTTACAATATACAACATAGATCTGAAGATTGATAGGTGTAAATAAATTAAGTGATAAAGTCTTCACGATATCCCATATTAAATGTAAGTATAATTAATTTGGAATTTTGGAAAGATGCATTAAAAAATATTAAATATTTCAATATTGATTTACGAATGTATAAATTGATGGGTCGACTGTCGTGACTGGCGGTATGAAATTAAAATGATTTAAATTATTGAAATATTCCTATTCGTAAGTTCAATTTTAAACATCAAAAACTCTAAAAAAATAATTAATCCCCCCCCCCCCCCCCCCCGCTTCTCATGTCATTGATGCGAAGAAAAATTATGTCTGTAACAGTGTGATCTAGTTCAGGACAAATTTGAATGCTGACGGCGAGAGTCCGTACAGGCCCTTCCTTTAAAATTGTATAAATTTACTTCTAAATGAATTTCCATACAATGACGTTTTTAAGTAGACTTGGCTGCAAATTTCATGAAAATCTCTTAAAAAAACTAAAATAAAGTACAATATCCACGGTATATTATTTACTATGTTATACTGCTGTTTGTGTTCACCATATCATTTCATAATTTCTGCTACTTCGTCTGTTTCACATCTTGATATAAATGAAATTATCTTGACTACGATTTTGCCTTACAAGTAAGTTATAACATATTCAGATATAAATGGAATTATCAGGACATGGATTATACAATTCAAGCAATCTTGAGATATATAATACAATCCAAGTTATAATTATTGACATGACTGGTGACATCTTGATATAAGTGAAATTATTGTGAGATGTGAAGATACTTAAATGTAACTACAAATAATTAATACATGTATAAACTAAAGAGAATGTATTGTCCAATTTCATTAGATTTAAAAGGACAGCTTATTTCCCGGTTTCAATGGTACACATATATAAAGAAATTGGGAAACAATTACAACTTATAACTTCTGAAAGAAACGCATCTCTTATTTTCCAAACTATACACAGGATGAAATAACTCTCCTGTTTATTGTGTAACCAGTAGGTGATCTGATGACGAAACGCATTAAAAATTAAAATAAAAAAGTGAAATTAAATTCTTGGCTCATAACAATTGTGTGGCGGAAAGGGCTCAATAGGTGGTCAGGTGGCCCAATCGGTAGAGCGTATGTTAGTACATGTATTGTGAAGGTCCCGGGTTCGAGTTCGGTTACGCCGCTGTTACATTTGGGGAATCATCCGACCTTGGGCATTGGCTGACCAACAAGTTGGTCCCAGTGGTGGAACCCGCTGGTTTCGATTCAAGGGAGTTGAATAGAAAAAAGATGGGAGGAATTTGGCGGTCCGTGTAGCTCAATCGGTAGAACGTCCCGCTAGTATTAGGAAGCTCCCGGGCTCGAGTCCCGGTGTAGCAGCTGCATTTTCCCCTTTCCTGTTAGTACATCAAAAGTAGCTATCCCCTCTTCTGATTTACAAATGCTTGTTATTCTTTTTTCATATATAATTATTATCATCATTAATATTATTTTAATGCATATTAAAATCATTTTCTGGAAGGACCTATTTATTTATTTATTTATTCTATATACGTATTTATTATAAATAAATATAAGTAAAAGTCTGAAATAATTATTGTGAAAAATGATGTTTTTAAAAATTCTCTAAAATTATAGATATTTATGAATTACGAGATTATCAACATCTTAAAATAAGGTGTGTAAATACACAACTACTGTTGCAGTTAAAGGGTTGGTAAATATACAGGAAGTGTCGGTATACCTGTCTCGTTAGTTAAGTGGATTGGGTACACTCCGATATACAACTAGTCAGTCAATATTGAGGGTTTAATTACAGGTGACTATAATAATAATAATAATAATAATAATAATAATAATAATAAAAACTTTATTCTCATCAACCGTAAATGTTTTTTTTTCATGACTGGCCATGGTGTAATGTCTCCTCGTCTTATGTTGTTTCTTGCAATCGTTGCTAATCGCAAAACTTCTTGGTTGAAATGCACGATCTCAAGGTCAAAGCTGTCGATTATACATTTTTAAATAAATTGCAATTTTTAATTTTGTCTTTGATCTGTACGATTTCTGTGCAGCAAATGCATTCCCTCTCAGTGTTCATTGCTCGGCAGTTTCATTATATGTCCCAAACCTACAAACGATGATCATTATCTATAACTTCGCATGAATCCGATTTGAATAAATTCTCTGGTTTACTTTCAGTTCCCTAATATTCTGACTCAAAATCAAAAAGATAATGCGCCATTTCTAATAATATGGATAAGTAACAACTCGTAAGATGCGACACTTCAGTATATATAAACAGTAGTTAGGAAGAGTGGTTGTTCACACATGACGTCACAACTTGTTTTCGTACCTCCCGATTGAAGAGTTCCAAAATGGCCTGAGGTTACGAATTTTGATTTTTTAAACTTCTATATCTTTTTTATTTCGGCGAATAAAAAGGTGAAATTTTCAATATAATAATAATTTAACATAAATTTTCATATTTTGGTCAAATTGGCTAGACTTCAGTGTCCCTTTAATTTCATCCCTAATTGCAATTTTTAAAAACATTTTTATTTTTATTTTGCTAGGCCTATTTTATGGTAACAATCAAACACTTTTATCATTATAATCATATTAAAAATAGACAAAATATAAACAGGATTAACTGTAGATCACTTTTAATTTTCACGAAAGTTATTTCGCAAACCTTGGTGATTGGTGGATAACTTTTAATTTCTAGCAAAATTTTAGTTTTTTGTATTTTGATGAATTGGTATCACTTTAATTTTTCCTGTGATTAATTTTCGCTTACTTTGGTGAATTTATAGATCAATTTAATTTTGTAAATGCACAATGCACAATTTAATTACTACATGTAAATATATTAAGAGTTCAGTTCAAATAACTGTTAGGTAGCTCTGTAGATCCGTTCCCTACTCCAACTAATTAAGAGTCTGAGATCGACGGCACACTACTTAATCCGTAACCGTATCTGCACTTCATATATACAATATATATTTTTAAAAAATCTGCATCACAACCTGAAGAAATGTGTGTGTGTGTGTGTGTGTGTGTGTGTGTGTGTGTGTGTGTGTGTGTGTTTGTGTGTGTGTGTGATCATAACATAGATATGTGCAATAACAGTAATAATCATTAAACTTTACAAACATTAACATGATTTAATGTATTTCAAACCCATTTGTATAACCATTTTTTGTACATTCAACAACATAAAACTAAAACTTAACAATAGCAAAGCTTTGGCACTCTAAAACTTGATACAAATGTGTCCCTACACATAGACTAAATAGTAACTAACCTCTTAATACTAAAGCCCTAAATATTTAACTGTTTACATATACAGTAAAACCTGCTATAGCAACCACCTTTTTAGTAAAAAGTATTTAAAGCTTGAAAAATCTAACTGAAGCTTGTGGCTTGAAAAAATTCTATCTGTAACTTGAAACAATTCTAACTGAAGCTGGGAGCTTGAAAAAAATTCTATTTGAAGCTTGCAGCTTGAAAAAAATTCTACCAGAAGCTTGCAGCTTGAAAACATTCTATCTGAAGCTTGTGTCTTGAAAAATTCTATCAAGGTTGTGGCTTGAAAAAATTCTATCCGAAGCTTGCAGCTTGAAAAATTCTATCTGAAGCTTGTGGCTTATAAAAATTCTATCTGAAGCTTGCAGCTTGAAAAGAATTTCTATTTGAAGCTTGTGGCTTGAAAAAAATTCTATCTAAAGCTTGTAGGTCTTTGTCAACATTACATAAGGTCCATTTGATCAGCATAAACTACAAAAAAGTTAGAAATCTATTTACAGATATTTTCGTTGATTGAAGGAGAGAGGAGGTAATTATGTATCAGAGATGGAACATATTTCAAGAAAAATTTCCCAATTTTAACATTTAATAAGTACTTTTACTTACTTATTTGTGGGTCAGTTTAGTGGCAGAAAATTTGTAATAAAAACAAACAAGAAATGTCAGAAAACCAGTGTGATTCGTCAGTACAGAAAAACAATAAGCTGTAAGAATTGAATGAAGTAATGGAGTTTTTACATCCCAATCTTATTTTATTAAGAAATGACATTCTTCTCATGGTATTTCAAGGGGTAATGCAAGATAGTGTGGCACATGCCAAATTCAATTAACGGCAAAGCCCATCATTTTTAATTTGGCACGCACAACACTATCTTGCATTACCCCTTGAAATACCATGAGAAGAAATGTCATTTCTTATATTTACAATTCTTTGTTTTAATAAATATTTTGATTTGTTTTAACCCTTGGTGCTATTTCTTTCATGCCTTCTCATGTTAGATAGGATTTTAAGCCATGCGAGATCAGCATATCTCACATGACCACCTGACCCCCTGTGTATGACATGACATAATATTGCCGGAAAATTGATACACATCAAAGGTCATGACCCCAATTGTCTTTCATGGGAATTGCAATACAATTGCTTCTGTATGTTTCATTGAAGACAGGTACAGTAATATTGTAAATATTTATTAATGGAGTTCACATCTGTACCATGGATACCTTTTAATGTTTGTGTGGAACACTTATTTCCAATGGATATGAATCACATAAGATCATGAAGATGACAATTTCCAATAAAAACGTTATTACGGGAATTTGTGATGTTGACTGTTGATGTTTTCCAAAACGTCCCGCACAAACATCAAGAGGTATTGATCACGTGGTACAGCGGCAAATCCTATTAACAAAGTTATATATCAAAACAGTAAATGGGATGCTTGATTTTTAAGGTCTTTTCTGAACAACCCTGTGTCTTTCATTTTAAATGCTTGGCAAAAGAACAAGCATGCAAACAACCTATTTTCAAGTCTTGTTAAGACACAATCTGGGATCAAACTCAAAACCTCTCACATATGACGTCTTGATTAAAAATAGGTTTGATGTAACTCTTATTCTCATTTAATGATTGATAATGTTCATTATATTTGTATCATGAAAATACATGTAAATGAATTAAATGATTTTTGAGGTCTCTTCCGAAGGACCTCATGATTTTCATTTTTAAATGCTTGGTTATTACCTATTTTTAAGTAATAACTGTAGATCAAATCCCCTCCCCTACCACATATAAAGTGTTCATAGAGTATAACTCATTAAACTTTAAGGTGTAAATAGTTTAAATAAATGACAACATATAAATGTAAAGCTATACATTCTATAAGAAAACTTGTGTAACATGAATAGATTTTGTTATAATAAATAAAAGTTGTATGTAAATAGATTTGTTAAAACTCTTGTTATTTAATGATTAAAAATGTACATTCATGAGATTTATAAGGTCTCTTCAGACAGATGCTGTTACTTTCATTTTTAAATACTTGGCAAAAGTCTTGGTCAGACCTGGACAGGTCTAGGGTTCAACCCCCTCCTCCTGTTACATATGAATTGTTAATAGAGTATATTACTCATTAAGATTTAAGGTGTAAATAGTTTAAATAAATGACAACATATAAATATAAAGCTGAAAACATATTTAACATGAATAGATCAGTAATGTTACAGTAATAAAAAATGTATGTAAATATATTTGATAAAAATCTTATTCTCATTAAATGATTATCAATGTTAATTATACATATACAATTGTATATTTATTGTAAAAGT